>WFKH01011925.1:22488400-22518373 GCA_016163765.1 Magallana hongkongensis | reverse complement strand
CCCCCCCCCCACCCACTTTTAATTAGCTTCCGACGCCACTGCAATGTATTGACAGGCATATCACTTTATTTTATTCGTTTTTATTTAATTGTGTCTGAAAAACCATCAAAGTTGGTGTAGATTTCATATAATTCATCGTATAAGGAGGAGGCCCCAGAAAGTAGTAACAGCATATCATATGATCCTTTTAATTTTTCTGTACAAGTATTCAACGTTTAGCGCGACATTTCTAGTGATTAAATAAAATTTCCAAAAATTCCAAAATACAGGCGATAGTTCCCCTCATGTTAAAAAGCATAATTAACGAAAATAATACGAAAATCAAAACAAGCTAAAACCACTGTCACAAGTTAAAATGTCAACGCATTGAAATATTTAACCTCAATTTACTTCACAAAATCGGCACAAATATATTTTGCATGTTTCAAATATTCCCTTCGCACGTAAACTGTTGCACAACAAGCAAATTCATCTTTGTCAGTTTAACCCGTTTATCATGCATCAGACATGGCTGCTTCTAAGAAAGAACTTTCGTTTTCGAGATATGGAATACCGAACCCGAAGTTATTAACTGATTGACCGCGATTATCTCTTTATTATTATTTTCTTAAATTACTCAAATTTGAAACAGAATTAGCCCATAATTTTTGCAATTTATATTTTCCTTTCCATAAGGATTATTTGTGCTAAATTACGTTGAATTTTACTCAGTAGTTCTTGAGAAGAAAATTTTTTAAATGCATCCCCTTTTTCTACAGTTTCGAGGTTTTCTCCGCTTTGAATAAAGATCGGTCTTTCATTTCTGCAATTTATATTCACCATACCATAAGGATACTTTATGCCAAATTTGGTTGAAATTGACTCAGTAGTTCTTGAGAAGAAGATTTTTTTAAAATGCACCCCCCTTTTTTTTTTTACAGTTTCGAGGTTTTCTCCGCTTTGAAAAAAGATCGGTCTTTCATTTCTGCAATTTCTATTTACCATACCATAAGGATACTTTGTGCCAAATTTGGTTGAAATTGACTCAGTCGTTCTTGAGAAGAAGATTTTTTAAAATGCACCCCCCTTTTTTTACATTGTCGAGGTTTTCTCCGCTTTGGATAAAGATCGGTCTTTCATTTCTGCAATTTATATTTACCATACCATAAGGATACTTTGTGCCAAATTTGGTTGAAATTGGCCAAGTGGTTTTAGAGAAGAAGTTCAAAATGTGAAAAGTTTACAGACGGACGGACAGACGGACAGACGGACGGACGGACAGACGGACGACGGACAAAATGTGATCAGAAAAGCTCACTTGAGCTTTCAGCTCAGGTGAGCTAAAAAAACCAGACCAAATATACATGAAGTTAGTGGGCAAAAGAAATATTTATAGAGTACCTACCTTTTTATCAACACCCCAACAAAGTGTCTACAGTGGATCATTTACTGCTTTAATAACCCTGAAATTGAATAATGTGTTATAATTAGCAAACTATTGTGCTGAAGATAACATGAAAATGGAAAATTACTTTATTATTGTGCATACTAATGGTAGTTTTAATTTCATTAATATTATAACAGGCATTATCAAATGTTTATTCTTTAAAGTGTGTGGAAATTAAGTTCAAACTGTAATTTTGTTTATTCAAACATGTAATCTTCCTTAAAAATGGCTAAATGAAATAACACATTTCGATTTACATAAACAACAATACAATTTTGTCTATATTCAATCCAGATTCTCACAGTAATCTTTGGAGTGCTAGCACAATGTTTGGACTTTCCATTGTTTACATTTTCTTTGAACACGGAGGAAATGCGAGCTAATATTATTGCGATATAAGAGACCAGTAAAAAGCCACAATGAGCCCCAATAGTCTTGATGATCAAAATTAGCGAATCGCAGAACATTTGCTTTGCCTGATCGAGTCACCAAACTGATGTTTAAACACAATGTTACATGGAAAACAAATGTAAACAAGTAAACAAAATCGAAGCCGAGGAATTTCCCTTAGTTTCTGTTTCATCCTACAGTATTAGACAATATTAAACAATATCTAGGGAAAGTACAGATAAATCCTACCTTGTTCAGTTGAATCCTCTACCGATTTCCGTCTAGGCTGGTTGTAAATGAGTTAAATTCCCAGATATATCACTGAAGTCCACGCGTTTATTCTGATCACAGCTGCAAGCGCCGATGTGACGTAGTCAACCTCGACACGTCATCAGACGACTTAGGAATTTCATAATTTCGCAAGATATAAAGAATAGTTGAAGTTTTTATTTCAGTACACCTTTCTTGATACAATCAAACACAATAGTTAATCATATTCATTTTGGTAGATGTTTGTTAATTACCGAAATACAATATCTCGTAAAATCTCATGAATAAGGGGCGGAGCATATGCAAATTTTCCTAAATCACACGTGCCAAAATTATGATACCTTCCGTAACATACATATATGTAGCTAAGTAATATCTCAAAAAGGAGAAATATTTTGAAAAACAATATAGAAGAAAAGATGCTCAGATTGATGTATTCAACAATATGCAACCATCAACATTTCGTTAATTGACCCCAATAAGGAGATAAAGGGTCGGCCCCTAAAACGTTCTTTCCCAGATATCTCAAGAATGGAAAAGAATTTATAAACACTTGTTGAACAAAATATGTTTAAACTCAAAAGACCTTTCATTTTATATCAAGAAAAAGGGGCTGGCCCCTTAAATTAGGGGCCAACAGGGGTTTAAAGTTTTTTATTCATAGCCCGTTACTGAAAAATACATGTATTTTTTAATATGTTATAGAAGCAAAAAAAGTTTATCTTACAGTTATTCAGCCGTGCAGTTACAAAACTTCCTCATTTGATACTTAATTTTTTCATAGTAAGGGGCTAGAAGTCCAAAATTTTCATCATTTATATCTCCAATAGGAGAAATATTTTGAAAATGATATAGAATAAAAGATGCTTAAAATGATGTATTGAACAATATACAACTATCAACAATATACGATATATATTCGATAAATAGTCCCGATAAGAAGATAAAGGGTCAGCCCCTAAAACTTTCTTTCCCAGATATCTCAAGAACGGTAACTAATTTCTAAACACTTGTTGAATAAAATCAAAAGACCTTTCTTTTGATATCAAGAAAAAACGGCTGGCAACCCTAAAATTAGGGGCCAATATCGGTCTAAATTCTTTTCATCCATAGCTCTTACACTTGATTCAAAATAGTGTCTGACCCTTCGAATGTGGACTGCGCCACCATTTCCAGATCATGTTTGGCTGTCTAATATTGAAACTGTCACTTCCGGTTCCGATTTACGGCCGATTTTGTACGTTTTTACGACCAATTTTGTGCAGACAACTCAGAGACAATCAGAGATATAAATATGAAATTTTCAGGATAGGTAGACCATAGTTGGAAGTTGTGCAGAATGTAGTTTTTTGGCGCCAGTGGCGCCATTTCTTTGAGCTCGCCTAGGCACGAAAATTGAGTACGAATTTCGAATCAAAATTTTCACACGTTTTGGTCTTCTTCTTTTTATCAGTTGATATTTTGTCAAGAAATATATTATAAAAGTGGTAGAGTATGAAAAGTGCTTTCAAACAAAATCAAGAAAAAGGGGCTGGCCCCTTTAGTTAGGGGCCAAGACACTCGTAAACTCTATTACAAATAACTTAAAAACGATAAAGATTTTGTAATGCATTATAGAAGCAAAGTTGTTGAACGTAACAATATCTATCGGAAAATAATATTGCCACGCCCATTTATTACGTAATTAGGGATTTTTAGGGGCCTACGTCCTTAAAGTTTGACACAATATATATAGAGAAGGAGACATATTTTGTTGTAGAAGAGAAAATGTTTGCATTGATGATTCTAATCGATTCCATTAATCAAATCAACAATGTCTGTCCCCATTAAGGATCTACGGGGTTGGCCTCTAAAATATTCAATCATTTGTATCTCAAAAATGAACAACAATTTTAGATAGGTGTAAGAACAAAAAATGTTAGTATTTGTGAGACCTTTCGTATAAAATCAAGAAAAAGGGGCTGGCCCCTTTAATTAGGGGCCAATCGACACGTAAAATCTATTACGAATAACTTTAAAACGATAAAGATTTTGTAATGCATTATAGAAGCAAAGTTGTTGATCGAACCAATATCTATCAGAAAAAATATTGACACGCCAATTTATTACGTAATTAGGGATTTTTAGGGGCCAACGTCCTTAAAGTTTGACGCAATATACAGACCCTGAAACGTCATACTACACCAGTTGCATGGTTCGGTTCGGTACGCTTTTTGAACGGTACGGTTCGCTTTGTGAACGGTACGTTTCGTTTTGTGAACGGTACGGTTCGCTTTGTGAACGGTACGGTTCGTTTTGTGAACGGTACGGTTCGCTTCTTGCACGGTACGCTTTGCTAAAAATAGCTGCACGCTTTGTGAACGGTTTGCGCGCTTTATTAATGAGGTAGGCGTGGCCTGAACGCTTTGATTTTTCTCGATATAGTTTAGTATAGTATTTGCCCGATTAACTTCAGCAAGGTGGCAATAATTATGACAAGCATTTTTATTATTTATATAATATATTACAAATGTATTTCAATCTTAATCGGAACTTCCATCCGTTCCGCCTTTTTTGATACGTTGCGTGAAACGTGTGCTCATTGAAAATCGGAAAGCGGAGGGTAGTTTTAATTTTGATAAGTCTGTTATTATTCGTACTTTAATTTTAGATTAATGTAGTTATTACGATAGATTAGAAGAACTGTTTGACTTTTTTGTTAATTCAGCGATCTGTCCATAATTCTAACAGGCATCTTAAGTTTTTATTTTCCATACGTGTACTTGAAGTCATCAAATATTTCTAATCCATTTAAAATTGCTATGAAAAATTGCCTCGACTTTATTCCGATATTTCTTTAGTTGCCTTTATCGTTGTCTTGATTTTCGGCTAGTTGTTATTATACATGCGCCTTTCTATTTCTTTGTTCATAATTCCTATGATCATTCTTTATTGCGTACTTGTACTATCGTCGATCAAATTCCCATGGTGAAAAGACGATGTAAAAATACGCCTAATTAATGATATGATAAACAATGAATTTCAGTTTAGAAATCTTGATATTAACTGTTATAAAGTTTTACTACACAGATTTTTTTCATTTAAACATTGATTTTATGATTTTCTGCACTTGTTCGTATACACAGATCACACAAACATGTAACCCGCCATCGCTTCTCTTACTTGAAATAACATCCGTGTATAGTCAAAATATGACTATTTGTTTTTGTTATTCCGTCAAACTATACATATAACATATTTCTTAAAATATGTACACAACTGGATACACACAATACGTCAATAGCTTTTAATGGCCATATTTGTCATTTTGTTGGACAAGTGTTCGCTCTTCACAACATACATGTACATGTATGCATGCGATTTAGCTGAAGTTCTCTCTCTCTCTCTCTCTCTCTCTCTCTCTCTCTCTCTCTCTCTAACATACGAATTTTTAGCATTTGAATAAGAACTACGACGGATAACATGCAGTAATGTTGCCAGCACCTAAATGTACATTTGGCGTCGAACAATTATATATTTCTTTCTAATTACGGGATAATGTATATGGATTTGAATGATTTGAAATTGTTTAATGATTGTCTTCTTACTGATTGGAAGTCAACGCTAAAAATTCATGTTTATTATAGACGGTGTACCTTCTCCTTCTTTGTGTATGTGTACAGATAAAAATCCGTTGTTTGTCTGGGATCAAGAAAAAACTCCGAAGTATACACAAGGAACTATACACACGATCGGGTGACTGCGACAAGGTGTGAAAACTGACCGCTTGTGTATATGTGTTTGAGTCTAGGAATAAACATGTCTAAACTTTAGGGAAATACACTGTTAAAACAAAAAGTCTGAATTTTCACTTTTTATAAAAACAAGAAAAAGGGGCTGGTCCCTTTAATTAGGGGCCAGGACACTCGTAAACTCTATTACAAATAACTTAAAGAAACGAATTTGTAATGCATTATAGTAGCAAGAAGTTGATCCTTACAATACCTTTTTGAAAACATTATTGAAAACATTATTGCCACGCCCATTTACGTAATTAGGGATTTATAGGGGCCAAAGTCCTTAAACTTTGACGCAATATATATAGAGAAGATGACATATTTTGTAAAGCATTGTAGAAGAGAAAATGTTTGCATTGATGATTTTAATCGATTCCACTAATTAAAACACCAATGTCTGTCCCTATTTAGGGATCCCCTCAGTTATCGAGGAATCCGATTTTGATCTATTTGATATAAGTGATTACCAACCTGTTCAAACTCTAACTACTTTTGACTTACTTGGCGGCCACATCCCCCCTAAACTTAAGCAAAAAATTTGGGAGGGGAAATTCATCATTTGGCACTCCTCCTCAAGTCCGCAATAGAACTCGCTAATGAAATTCAATTAAAAGGGGAACTGCAAATCAGGGAAGGAAAAATGTGCCTGGTAAAGCAAAAAACCAATTCTCTCCTCTTTATCGAAAAATGGACAACTGCTTTTATAATTTTTTCCAGCGTTATGCTGGAGAAATATACAAGAGCACAGGAACTGTTGAAATATATGCGGGATATCCGCATTGCGGCATCTAAATCCTCTGGTTGGTACAAGTACGATGAACAATTTAGACTGAGGAAAGTGTCAGACCCCCACACCTCATGGGGTCAAATCAACACTGAATTGTGGTTGCTGTTTGTCAGTAACGACAAGTCGCCTTTCAATTCTGACCAGTCTCAAAATCCACACACCCCTCCCACCAAATATCAACATCAGCCAAATACACTAAGCAATAACGACTACTGCAACTTGTACAACAGCGGTAAACAATGTCGTTTTTACCCAAATTGCAGGTTTAAACACAGCTGCAAGTATTGTGATGCAACCCATGCAGCAATCAACTGCGGTTAATTTACACATCACTGTCACACAACTCCAAACTAGCCTATAGTACAGCTTACAAAAATATCACCTTTTCCTTGATCTCTATAACCTCCCAGACATCTTGCCCATATCTACTGACTCATTATTTAATTCATTGCATACCTGTCAATTCAAAAATTCTCGGCTAAGACAGTGGAACTCTATGTATGTGCCCTTTCATTCAATCATAAACTAAGCACAACACGACACTACTAAGTCTTTTCTTGTATTTAAAGCAATCAAAGGTCTTAAACGCAAGGGCAAGACAGTTGACATCGGAGGTCCAATCACTCACCCCTTCCTGAGACAACTAATTTTTATATCTCTCCCAGCAGTCTGTTCCTCACAATATCAGGCCACGCTATCAATTGTATTAGATTAGGGAGGGGCTGTTATTTCACACCGAAACAATTTAGCAAAGTTTACGCAATATTTATACACCACGGCACACACCTGTCACGAACAGGGAATGAATAGTACTTCAAAAACTTGGAGGGGGGCTTGTTCACATTTTAATTTTTTTTTTTATCCAACACGGCCAGGGAATTCTCCTAAGACAATTTTGGTTTAACAACGCATCTCATGAAGGGGGGGGGGGGGGGGGTGTAATTGTTTCTTTTCTGGTTTGTGTGTGTGTGGGTAATGGAGAACAGTATATCAATGTTCGTGGCGGGTCCTCGGGGACCTAATGGGAGGTCTTTTCGGGACATGTCTGGCCTGTGTGTTTTCCCCCATCTGTCAATTAGGCGGAGGGCCGGTGTATATGTGTTGGGATATTGGCATCCCATGTGCTAATGATTGGGGTTCACAAGTAGTACGCCATACTTGGAACCCCTTCCACCTCCTAACAAAGGGGGGGCGGCTCAGAATGCTGGAGAAAACGTACCCAGGAGAAAACGTACCCAGGAGAAAACGTACCCTAGAAATTGGGTACATTTTCTCCTGGGTACGTTTTCTCCTGATACCGAGGCTCACCGGGTGTACTCAAGGTTAGCAAGTACTAGTATATACCAGGGAGCAATCACCAGAAAACAGGGTAAACAGTCATGTCTCGAGTCATCCCCGTCCACATGTCATTTATCAAGCATGAGACATCTCTGGCACTTGTGATCAACACAAGGCTCCCGTCTTGCCCGTTATGCACCTTTTGCGTGTTGGTATTTCGGTGGACCCCCAGACCTTCCATAGCAGAGCGAGGACAGTGTGGCCTTTCTCCAACACCCATGGACTTTGTGGTTAACATGTTTGTGCTTTTGTCATATAGACATTTTCATTTATCTGTAGATTGATTCTGTGCTGGCAGATAATAAATTGTGAACTGTTGCCTAGCTTGTTCTGTATTCAAAAATAGCAAACTAGCAAAGTTGTGGGAGCGCGTTCTTATGAACACTAACGGAACTCCATAAATAGCATGATTGCAGTTAGTCACGCAAATTATCATGGGTTTCCTGTATCATGACTGTTCAATTAATATTCATTTCTTTTTGGATTGAGTTTATTTTGCTTTTATATGATTTAGATATTTTTTTGAGAAATTTACACAAAAAGTTTTATCCTTCTTTTCAAAATATCTCATGAATCGATAGGTTTCTTTTTATCGAAAGCAAATTGTTTAAGGAATATATTCATTTCACTTTTGAAGTTTTTGTTCACAAGCAATGAAGTATTAAATTTCCAATATCCTGGTCCTCTTAAATTTTCATTTGTAGTTAAAGAAAAAATTAAACATTTGTGATCAGACATTCTCGTGCCATTTAAATGAGACACTGAAATGCTTTGAATTTTAATATTTTCGTATGCATAACAAAAAGTATTAAATTTTAGAATATAGTCAATTCTACTTGCTGGGATATTTGCATCATTACACCACGTATAACCTTGCTTGTTTCCATTCATATATTTCCATAAGGCACATAAATCGAGTTTGTTCAACAATGATATAAAAAATGTACACTTTTATCTGGATTTAAGTTATTTGATAGACAGTTAAAGTCTCCGCATATCAAAATATTCTCAAAACTTTGTTTACATCGTTTGGTGCATATATATTCACAATAGTAATAATTTTTTGGTCAAACTCTACATTTACCATAAGCTTTCTACCATCATTTGTTTTATGAGTATTTATAACTTTACATGACAAATTTTTTCTAAATAAAATTGAAACGCCCCTGCTAAAAGGGGAATCTGAAAAACAGTGTACAGATATACCCGACCATCGTGCATCGTAATTTACAATGTTATTTTCAGTATAGTGTGTTTCTTGAATAAATATGATATCAAAATTACTATCATTTATCCAGGTATAGAATTGTAAACGTTTTTCTGCAGTATTTAACCCTCTGCAGTTAACAGATGAACAGTTAAGCTTGTCCATTACGCAAGTAAAGCATACTGTTAAAGCTTACTATTGCTTTAACTCGTCTTATTTCTCCTCGTCGATGTCCTGGAATTGCTGCTGGATCATGACTTGGGGTCTGACAAGGGTTCTGTGCGCTGCAACTGGGATGCAATGCCAGTGAGTAGGCGTCAGAGCCTTTTCTGTCCCGGCCAGTCATGAGTGCTGCATCACGGTATGAGATGTTCCTGTGAGGTTGAGACCGCTACATTAGTAGCTGTCCCATTTGGATTCCACTTGGATGTCGTTTTTTTTTAACATTTGATAACGCATCTTTACATTTGGCACACTGCAGCAGCTTTGCTTCCAGAATTTCACTCATCACGGTATCTTTAGACGAAATCCGCGCATCAGATTCTAAAATCTGGCTTCCCAAGCGCTTGGCGTCCAGGGCGGTTTCTGATTTGCGGATAGCCTCCGCGCGGCTAAGGTCACCTGACCTTATTGAGTTCACATGCTGGAAAGCATGTTCTGCTGAGGGAAACGTCTGTCCGAAGACTTTGAGATCCGATGGGAAGAAATTGGATAGACGGTTGTCTTTTCCAGAGAAGCAAACGATATCATCCTGCTCAGCGACGTGTAGTCTACATTTTGGCGATCCCGGAAAATGACCCGGTTGTTTGCAAATTCTGCAGCACTGCTCATATTCGCAATTATTTCTGTAGTGATTATCAGCCCAACAATTTGTGCACTCTTTTTTGCGTTCATGCACAGGTTGACCCTTGTGAGCAATTGTGCAGCGAAATCCTGAACAAACTGCGCTACGCGGTAGAAATGCATCATTTTCAAGGGGCGACATATAGACAAAACGGTTCCCGTTAAGAATTTCTGTCTTACAGTGAGGTTTTGGATAACGAATTTTTCATTTTTTATATTTCTGGTTAGCTTTGCACCGAGACCTTCCAGCATGTTTTTTACGCAGCTGTCTTCTACGGAGAGGGGTATCCCTTTCACTAACACGCGCACAACTTTTTCATCAGGAGAATCGGTTCCCGCGGAGTAAGGATTTGTCTCGAACACTTGGACAGCTCTGCTTCCGAGCGTGAATCCTTCGTTTACGAGGGTATCTCTACTCTCTGTAGATTTGATGTAGATTCTCCACAGGTCTCGGTCCCTTTGCACACATAGTACATCAGAGACTACGGCGCTTGCCGCCTCGGCAATATCAAAATCTGAATAAAATTTACCTTTATTTGTTTGGATGTCCCTGTTACTCATATATACTGGTTTAATTGTATGTGTCCATTCCATTGTAAAGATTTTTGAAGACACTACTGGGCTTCAGTACATAAGTAGGCCAGACGAGTACTTGGTATTGAGTAGATAGTGAACACCTTCTCACCTTTTCACGAATGCAAACAAACACAGAACACAAAGGAATATGTCCTTTAAAGTTCCAAAAGTTCCAAAAAAGTTGAAAAAACTATACACATCTAATCTTATTATTCATATAATATGATAAAGGTGGTCTCATAAAGGTGATGCCTCATAAAGGTAATGCCTCGTATCGATGAGCTTTGTAATCTGTGATTACCTATGCGTTTATGATTTCTTTGCGTTGATAAATGAAATTTACAAAAAAAACAAAAAAAAACGTATAAAGTATCCTTTCAAAACATCAGCAAAATATGCAGAGTTTTCTTACGAGATTTTGATATAACCATTTAGTGATGTGTCACTCAGTTTGGTATATTTTATTTTAGCTCAAGTGTTCTTATTTTAGATAATATTTTTTAGCTTAATCTACATGTACTATATCGACACTAGAAACTGTCGAATGGCTTTACTGCAAGCGTAAAATATACGAGTTTCATTATAAATGATTATAAATAAACAATTGGTTTTTGTATGAAAATTAAAGAAATAATAACGTTCATTTAATTTTTAATTTTTATACGTCAAGTTTTTTGGGTTTTTTTTTTGGGGGGGGGGGGGGGGTTTAATAGAAATTTGCGAATCGTATTCAAAGGAGCTTTAAATAACAATGACCTTTAAATATTAATTATGAAATACTGATAATAGAATAAATATTTTACCATCACGTCACCCTTTACTACAAATCCCATCTCATTTTTACCGTACTATTATATAACAAGTACGCAATTTTTAGATAGAAATAGACTGCATGTAAAACATACAGTACCAAACTTTCATACAAATCATTCTATTACTGTTAACATAACAATGATTTGTTTTCTAGGTGCCCCTTGCGTATCTGAAGAAAAAACTGAAGATGAGAAAAATGGAGGCCAGTGGATAACCGTAACGATAAATTCTATTCCAGCACCTTGTCATGTGCAGTGGAGTGCAAAGGGAAAAGAAGAGGATACCTTCACACCGATAGATATCAATGCTGAAGAATATGAAGGGACAACGGTCACTTTGCCTCATCCAGTGTTGTTTGTGAGACAACAAAATCAACTAGAAAAAAATTGTTTCCGAATAGAAGTTACAAACTTCATTGGAAAAACTGGGCATGATATTTCCGGTTAGGAACACGTACTTTACTTTAAAAAACAAAAACAAAAACAAAACAAAACACATGTACATGAAATTTCAAAATGGAATGTAATATTATCACGCTAGTAATTATGTAATTACTTAGCAACTTCAGTTTATTATGATAAGTTAATATTATTTTTATATAATATTGGCATAAACAAGCACTAACATTAGGTCTATGGTTTCCTATACCTATTTGGATAATATATTCAAATTTCCTGTTTATAGGTAATGACACTACTAGACAGAGAAAAATAGGTAAGGGTAGAACAAACAAAAATAATTACTTACTAAGAGCATATTAATCACATACCATTTTCATTTGCAAACTACTTATACACAATATACGGATATTGAAAATGAAAAGTAATTTCTCAAACTTTGTTATTTATAATTTTTGATGCAAGTATTACTAGTGATAAATTAAAAGACATGACCATAATTTTTGGAGTTGATAGATAGATGTCATAAAAATTAATAGGTGTTTTAGATATAACCATTGGCTAACAGATGTGGTCTCAAAGTAACAATAATATCTTTAAAGGTCAACTGAAACGGTTTTTAATTTTTTTTTTAAGAATGCGTTTTTAGTAAGTTTACGTTGAAATAAAAATTACCACACTTTTATTTTTGTCACCTTATTGATGCACAGGTAGAAATTAACGAAAACGCTTAGTGCATGTAAAAAGTTTGATACGGGTTATCTGCCCTTTAGTTAAACATGGCGTCGCGCGTTGATTTCGAATCCAACGAAAGTGACTCGGACGAAAGTATACCAGAAATAGACATATGCCTTAAATTAAATATACAGCCCTATCAGTACGAACCTCTACGAAGAAAAGAACCGTCTCAACAGATTTTTAATGAAGACAGTGACTCGGATCCGTCGCAAATCGACGACGAAGACCCAACGAAGACTGAAAATATACCTTCAGATTTGGACTGGTAAATGCATCTAAATACAGTAAATCTACGGGATAAAAATAAATAATTATAAAGTAATTGAAATAGAATGAAATAAAAATATGTTAAATTAAATTATTGAAGTATAACGTTACTTATTGCTGATTAAAGTATAAAACAGTAGCCACGGGGGGGGGGGGGGGGGGGGGTCCGAAACGGGTCGGAAAGGGATTTGGGGGGAGGGGAGGTGGGGGGTTGAGTGGCATGGAAATTAAGTAAGCCTAGTGTGCGTGATTGTTTGTGCCCTGTCAAGCCTATGTAAATGAATTTTCGTGCGTTCATTTTGTAATGCAGGTGTTCCTGTGAAAATTGCACTATTATGCCTACTGCAAGAGAGTGCAAGTGCTGCCATTTTTATACTGCTGTGGACCCTAGACTAGAGAAGGCCAGTGTCAAGTGCATCACAGAACATGAGGGGTTTGTTGCCAATTGCCTTAACAGATGGGTCTTGGAAACATCCTTTTATGAATATTTACATGAAAATGGACCTTTGGAAGAAAATAAATTGATACACAAGTAAATATCCCACTATCACATTCTTGATTTACATGTACAATAGAAACAATATATATTATACAATATCCCAAATTAAATTAATTAGATTTTTTGTTTTTATTTTCATATTAATGAAGGTATTAAATTAGATATTAGCTAGAGGGTTCATTTAGTTGTTAGTACCTTAGATAGCCAGTTATATTCATTACCAAAAAAACTAATGACAGAACATTTTTGTAATCTCAGTGTTTACAGACACCTGGCATATCGACGTTTTGTTCGGTGGATTTGGCAGCGACTGGGGAAAAACAACAAGAGGATTCTGCCATCTTGTGTTGTTAACAAGATTAGAACTGCTTTTTCCTCCTAACAATACTGTGGTTTTAAGTACCCATCAGTGAGTTTATAGGTACAGTGTACCTGTATTTACATAAATCATAATTACCTGGTTATCACTTTCACTGGCATTTGAAATAAATTAATATTGTTTGTAAAGTCTTCTAAACTAGATTTAAATAAAATATCCAACAATAAATTTAACAAATTTTGTTAAAAATGTCATGATTTTAATAAAGTTTAGAACATTGGATTACAATTTTATTCATTTCAGTTTATTAATAATCTTCACCTTTTGTTAAAACGACAGATGTGGCGTTCAACAAGTTCAGTCTTTGGGACGTGTGGATAGGAGTCTGCTATTGGAGCTGGGCAATTCCTCGTGGCAGCCTCCCGATTTCTCCTGGAATTTCGGTAGGAACCCAACTCGAGTCTCACTTTGACCACTTCTTCCATCAAGACTAGTACATATATGGGTACATAATTGATGGTAATGATGAAAGAATAATGATTTATTTTGTAAAATTTATAGAAACAAATTACAAAACTAAATCTTAGAAAGTTTACTTACTGTAAGTTTGCTGAACTTTCACTTCCTTTGGAATACCAGCACCTTTTCTGCCTGTTGGATATGATATCGAGTATATTGGCTCCCCATTTTTGTTTACAGCTTGATCCCAATAGGAGTTCTCATTGAAGTGTAAGGCAGCGATATACAGCCTGAAGTAGAGATGAACAGTGCCATACTATCTTATTATATTCAAAAATAAATTTTTTAGAAATCACTTTGAATTTTTTTTTATTAAACAGAATTAAATAAATCAACTTACCTAGCCTTCATTGGAGCATAGAAGAAGTGCAATGCTTTTGTGCAAAGTGACACACAACATTGTGATAGGATTCAAGTGCTGATGTTTGCTCGGCTGGGGAAAGCTTTTGGATGTCATTCACCAATAGTTTGCCCCTAACAACTTTTTCCATCTCTAGAAAAGCTAAACTTCCTAAAAATTGAAGAGGAAAAATATTAAATTGTGATCTTTAATATTTCATGCATTGTATTCATATTTTAACTTAAGTTTTATGTGTAAAAAAAAATACCCTTCTTGATCAAATCTCTATCCTCTATTTCACCATGTAAACATTTGGGAAATCGCTTTCCATGACCTTCATGAACATCAGTGATATGGTTGAGGACGGACAGCCATTTCTCGGACACCAATTCCCCATCTCCGTCACTCGATAATGCACACCAGTATAGGTGGTTTGAGATTGACTGGCCCCAATCTCCCACTAGCTCGCAGTTCTTTTTCTCACCAACAGTCTACAGCTTTTTGTACACACCTACAATACAACAATAATTTTGTTAAATATATTATGTAAATAACATGTATATATGTAATATACATGAATACTGTATAACAGTATTAAAAATCAGCTTAATGAGCTAAGTTAAGTTACCTTTAGCCACATGTCACACATCAAACCAATGGTTGATATCAGTCCTCTCTTTCTTCATGTAGGCTTTAATCTGGGGTGTCTGTCAGTAACAAGGTCACTTATAACCACACCCTCCTCTTCCAATTTCTGTAATAAACCCTCCATTTCCATCCAATATGAACTCTTGACTTCATTACTCTAGGTTAACAAATTAGAAGTACACGGTTTTTAACAAAGTTAAATAAAACAATTAAATGAGAAAAATTAGTGTTAAACAAATTAACATTTTTTATTATCTATTGAGCAACTAACAAAGCTTTTCAGGCAACATTTTGTTTTACCTGAATAAGCTGAACATCAAGGATTTGTCTCAGCTCCAGATCCATAAGACTGTACGACCAATATTTGGCTGTGTGTCCTGGCGAACAACACCTAGCATCTCCTCCAACAACTACAGCTTCATTCTGTCGTCTTATCAAATCAAATGAGGCATCTTTGTGAGCTTTTCAAACCCTTTCCACAGCTGGAACAAGATAATGTTGCTGAATATTGTGTAAAGTTCTCTCAGAGAAACAGGATACATTGGCGTACTGAAACATGACCAAACTTTGCTTGATACTAGAGCAACTAAATAAAATTACTGCTGACAAGACCAAGTTTCCAGTGGGCATTGATCCAGTTAGGGATTGTGATTTCCACGTAAAAGCCTCCCCACAGACACAAACCCTAGAAACAACCAACATTGTCTAAACAACATTTTTTTGAATGTCACATTTTCTCCCACAGATGGTACAAAACTGGAGAAGCTGATCCAAACATTCCTCAAAAACGATGAATTTTCTGCTGCGGTGACTTGGTGGGGCCTCCTGATTATCTAGATTGTTGTTTTTATTAATCTCAGGGGGTGTCCATTCCGAAGCTTCAGAGGTTGTGGTGGCCAATGACTCAAAACTTTCACCAAGATCAACAGGCGCATGGTCATTTGATAAATGATGTTGTTCTGTTAGAGTACCAGTGGATTTCATACAGGGACGAATTTCCGTTTGTATAGAGACATGCCTGCGTTTCTGAAATAAAATATTATAATTACATTGTATTATTAATTGCCATTGCATGTATCATATAATTGATCATGAGCAACCTGAAACAAAATTTCACCGGTATTTATTTTCAGGGTTCATCAACTGTATTATCAATTTATAAAGTCTTACTTTAAAAATCAATATTAAAAAAAAATAGAATACATGTAAATGAAAATTGAATTGTATAAAATTATGTCATTCAATATTTGCTTTACCACTAAGCCGTAGGAAGTCTGTGTAGATATTTCAAATTTGGGTGTGTCTTCTCCGTCTTCTGTACTTGATTCCTCGCTGACGCTATCCTGAAACTGACAGGGAGGGGGAGGATAATTTCCACGTCACTGTGAAGCTCCTGAATCTGTAAAATATTGTTGAGTTAAAATGATACCCCATTTTAATTTAAAAATGGAAAATTAGTGGTTTATTTAAGTTTTTTATAGTAAAGAATAGGAAATGCGAAAGCATTATATTTGTTCAATAACTTATAAATATCAACTTCTTTCGTAAAGTGCACGTCGTTTTTCCAAGGCCTTGGATGAACGACCCTGTTTTGATAAACACGAACTAGCTTCCGATGTTTTCCTTTTCTGCCCTTTTACATTTATTGGCGTATAGTCAAATATACTGAGTGTCGCATCCTTCTTTAACTGAAGACGAGTATATCCAATAGATCTTGCTTTGCTTGGCGCAATAATAAAACTATCGGGGGTAAAGTGTCTCTCGCACAGCTTAGAATGATTGGAGGACCAGTAGTTCACCGTATTCAGTTTTCTTACCCAAATCTGACATAATTTGGGGTCATCGGGAAAAGAAAACATGGACACCCCCTGTCCGTACTGAATATCGCAGTTCGGCGCCGCACACAGCACCATGTTCTTGTTTTTTCTTCTCTATCGTCTGATGAGTGACGTATCAGCGTCTGTAGTTTCAATATGGCGGGTTCGTGTCAAGGGAGTTAACTCGCAATAATTTTTGACCGGTTTTCTCGGGTGACAAGTTCTTTCGCCCATATTTTGCAAATACGCTTTTATTTAGCCAAATAAATGGTACTGGTCGATTTTTTGGCCCTATTTGAAAGTACTAGTCGGTAAAATAAAGAAAAGTGAAATTTCATTTCAGTTGACCTTTAAATTATGTTAATACTAGATGATACCCTGCGCAAGCGCGGGAATTAAAATTTTACACATTACTATGTTATAATGCTTAATATGTTTAACCATCCTTTTTGTTCATTTTTGTCCTATTTTTCCTTAACTTATTCTTTAAAATTGAAATAAAAACCCAGCTGCATTGTTGGATATTTAGAGAAGCGAACAGGGATGAAAAATTTAAACTGATATGGATAATGTATGTGGCCTTAATTGTGTTTGTTGTAGCTGACTGAAAAAATAAAACATTTTTTATTGTATTTATTTCAAACCACTGAATATGTGTTTAGTGTTTTTTCTCTCTAAATTTGGTTCTTTAGGTCAATTTTCGATATAACTTTTATTTCTGTCCCAAATAAGAATTTCAAATAATAGACTGTTTTGGAAAACAATCTAGAGGTGGGGGGGGGGGGGGCATCCCCATTAAACTTCTCCGTTTTATGCATTCATCATTTATCCTTATCCTCCATTTTGACGTAGAACACAATAATCTGTTCATTAATGTTTACAAATTAATGTCTAAGGTTTACTACATGTACCAATCTGTCGCGGTATGACAATGTATGACATTAAACACGCTAGGTTATGTATATTTATTTGCATATTTTAAACCAAAGTTGTCAAATTCAAAGTATCTGCCCGATGGTTAACTCGACCTACACTTTCCGCCATGATGTCAATTAGTCAACCCGTTTCTGGGTACCCCGTTCTGGAAAGTTCTTACGATCAAAACTAAGATCGCATTAATTTTTTCCATTTTATTTATTTACTTTTTGTATTAATCAAAGTCCGATCCAAGGTATCTGCCCGCGATGCATAATGAACTCGTCCTACCATTTTGGATAATTAGTCAACTCTCGCGTTCTTTGTTACCCGTTCTGGAAAGTTCTATCTCATTCTCTCACCAGAGGTCGTGCTTCGCACGAATGAGTATCAAAACTAAAATCGCCCACTGAAGAAACGAATTGGATAATTTTATTTATTCAACCTTTGTTAAATCTTAACTTCTATGTATTCTCTAAATATACTCACAGTAAACATATTCACTCTTTACGTAATCATTCAATATTATTTGATCGCAAGTATATATTTTGGTCAAAACTACCCCAGACTTGGATCCGCCAAAGCGTGTACACCACCTTACTCTCATTTTTGATATTTCGGACTTGTTTATCGAAAATGAAATAGGTTTTTTTATTAATATCACAATAATAACTTATCAGTTAAAATTCAATTATACCTTACGGACATCATCTCACATGTGTTGAAATACCATAGGTGTAAGCATTTATTCTGGTGCAGGCATTTTGTAGTTTATTTGCAAAATGTCTTAATTAATAAGTATATATTTGCTCCTTTCTAACAAGCGTGCATATTTTCTTGTTTTATGGTTTTTTTTATATATCAATCTATGTTTATTTCGACTTTATACGATACTAAAAAGATAACAACATTATTGTAAACATCAAACAATTAACACAAAAACCTTGTTTGTTGCATATTTATTTGCAGTTATGTTTTCTTCCATTTAGATAGTGTAGAAAATACAATTTACAACGATGACGGAGAAATCTTCAAATTTACAATGTTCAGTAACACCATTGTCAAACTTTTTCCACCAGAAAAATTGGACGACCTTAAGTTTTCGATAAAAAGTAAGTTTAGTTATCTCTAAAACCTAAAACTTTTAATAAAAACTAAATGTTTTTTTTTCTTCACTTCAATTACGGCTATGACTTTGAAATATGTGAAATTATATTGCTTTTGAAATGTGATTTGTGTGGTACATCAAAAAAATTAAAAAAAAGTATTAGTATATATAACATAAATTAAAGGGGATCAGGTTGGTACAGCATAAAATTGTTTGTCTTTAACATTTTGATTCTTTTCTTACATTATCAGGATGTCCTCTACAATTCATAAATATATATTATTTTCATCGCCACTTTATTGACTTGCAAGGAAGTTATTTTGATATGAATTCATATTTTGGCATTTTAATATGTATTCAATTTTTTGTATTTTGAATAAGTATGACAATTTCAGTTTTCTTATATTGAAAAAAATGATTTCATGAAATTTATTGTGTAAATTTTATTTAATTATTTTAAGAATAGTAGTAGACTAAAACACCACTTTTGATATTAGTAATTCTAAATGGTGTTATCATAATTTTAAAAAACCCAATAAATTCAACACATTGAAGTTTCTAGATTTTTTTTACTCATGGTCACTTTCTTGGCATTCGACGGATATACATGTACTACATCATAAAAATATCTACCCCTTTTTCTTGAATTATGAGGGTTTTCTTGACAATTTTGTTTTCAAACATCAAAATAGAATTTATTTTGTGTGTGTTTATTTATGAATATCTTATCATAATTACATCAAAATGACTAAAATAAACAAAAACAAACAAACATTAAGATTTCACAAACTATTTCTTTTTGTTAGAATGTTTTTACTCGAAATAATTGATCGGAATGAGACAGTCTACTAAAAATAACTGGAATTTGTTTGGCTTCGAGGTACAAATCAACATAGAGATGTCTTATTTATTATATCCATGTTTTATTTATATAGAATTTAAACAACTTGACGTGTGCATTGTGTCCTTTTACCATATTTTCTCTAAAAACTGCCATATGATCATTAAAAGTCACGTGATCAGTGTCCTGTCTACTCTTTTAAAATTGTTCAGTTTTCCATGAAATATTATTTCACTCCAAGTTTTTATGTTGTAGATTCTAAAAAAGTAAAAAATCTTACATCTGTAGCGGAAGCAGCATCAGTATTAAAATGTATAGAGATTCTTCAGGATGAAAATCTTTTCACTCAGAAGGATGTCATCTACATGCAGTTCCTTTGCCAGGAAGCAGACTGCATTGACTTATTCAAAAAATGCATAGAATATGCAGAAAAACAGAAAGCGTTGTGTTATTTTCAAAAACCTTTAGGTAAAGTATATGCTAGTTGATGATTATATAAAATTAATAGTACACATGTATTATATTTATTATCATAATAATAATATCAAAATTATAGGAATTGCCTTTTTTGTCTTTTATATATATTGTTAAACCGAGCCAGATCTTAGCCACAATCTAAACAGACCAGGAACTTTTATCAGTTCATACCTATTCAAACGTTCTGTGCCCTAAATAATTGTCACGAAAGAGGAGTTGAGAGAAAGACAGTACAAAAGACACTTAAGGTGGCCGACTTTATTTTTTAGTGCGCATACTTCTGCGTATTCATTTAGTTGTAGATCTGTAGCTCACTGATTTAAAAAAAAAATCATGGATGAACGACCAAAAAGCCAAGCAAAAAGTGTATAATTTTTTAGCACAACAACATGCGATGTCTCACGATTTATTTCTTTATGTCATTGATATAAATTCTGAATTCCGGAACATCTTTGACATGCTATCGCAAGCTTATTCTTCCAGTAAAAAAGATTTAAACTTTTAGTTCATGCACAACTTCTATTCCTTTATTGAACTGTTTAAAAAAAGAAATGACCAAGATGTGAAAAATGAGCTGTAGTGTCTCTTTAAGTAGAAAATAATAATGCTAATCAGATATTACAATCTGAGGATAATATCAATTGTCGCATCTTTATAATTTGCTTCGAAGTGCGAAGAATTGTTTTTTTTTTCTATATATTCATAAAGTACCTGTATTTTGAGATGGCCCCGAAGAAGAACCTGATGGTAGATTTTTATAAAACTTCGTAGGTTTATCAGTATTGATTTATGTTACACATGGCTCAAAGTAAAAAGGTTTTTTTTATCATAGTTTTTACACATAAAAACCCAAGCCGGCCTACTTACGTCACTTGTATTGTGAGGAGTATGTATTTCTCTGGGATAACTGTTTTAATAATCAAATATATTTATAACTCAGATTTGAACATCAGGGCATGGAATTTAAACTTTTTAAAGGTTTTCAATTCTAAAAAATCTTGAAAACTTCTCCTTTTTTCAATTTTTTTACGCAGTCAATGGATACAAGAATGTAGAATTCCATGTACAAGGGGACGTATCTGGATACTCTAGAGGTTATATACATCATGTCATAAAGACAGTAGCTGTTTTTCTTAAATGTAAAGAAGAAGACATTATGTTAAATGGTGTTCGACATTCCGAAAGTTTTTTGATTTCTTTATCAGTAAAGGAGATTTACATTTGGAAATTGTTAATTTTGGAGGAAAAAGACCGTATTAAGCTTAAAAGGCTTAACATCGACTATTTGATAATTGACGGGAAAATTATTCACTTGGAAAGACCAAAAGGTAAATAATACAATATTATTAAATTCAGATTTCCCATTATCATGATTCTTTTATTTTAAGAACAAATTAGGAATAGTTTTGTCTCAAGATTAATCCAGTTTGACGAACAAGCAGACAACCAAGGTCGTTGTTTTAAAATCGATATTATACACTTTATATTACAACTTTCATTTGATTTTTATTTTTTATACTGTTCAAAACCAATTCAGATCAATTCCTATATGGCTATCTATGGCTACGCAATATTTATCAATTTTCTTCTGATACACGCTGAAAAACAACTTAAAATGTTGGATATGTGGACCGAATAAAGATTGAAAAATGGCTATTTTAAGCTATTTTGAAGATGGCAAACACTTTCATCCATAAAGAAAAAAAATAGTTACATTCATAATATTGTGAATTTTCAATTGCAGAAAATTTAATCGGCATATCAATAGTTTAAAATTTTTAAAATGGTACATGTTACTAAACAACACTTCAGTAGAAATGTTTGTTTTAGTTTTATAAATAGATTTGATGGAAAAATGTAATCTGTTTTTGGGGCGTGTCAATAAGGCAGTAAATAAAAAATTGAACTCATTCGCTATAATAACAAAGATAAAGATCACGAAAATATGTGTATTTTTATATAATTTTTTAAAGTTTTTTTCACACATGTGACTTGATACTTCAAAATAATAGAATGACCTTACATGTCCTCATTTTTCTTGTAATAACAATCAAATCTGCATTTTAGCAAAGAAATTGTAGTTGCTATAACTTTTTAGATAATTAAGTAAATTAAGTAAATTTCTAAATGACTTTCTTAAGTCAACATGTTTCCTTAGCAACGGCAGTTTTGTGCTGCTAATTAAATAATGCTTGAGTAGATTTGATTAAAAATTTAGCTAGTTTTCCACAAATAGCAATAAGGATTGGTTATTTTAGTTTAAAACAAGTATTTTTGCATTTCAAAATCGCTATGGTTTTATTCATTTCTTTTTTATTTTTAACCTAGGCGTAATTTTTTTTTTCAATTTTAGATGCATATTTCAAAACAGCTATAAATTAATAAGTATAGTTAAATGACAACCCCTATGGTATTTTTAAAAAATACGGAAATTCATGTTTTGAAAATAATTCCCGGTTTCCATGATAACATTCTTTAGATTTTATTTGCCCACAAGTGTTGTTTCATTTTTAATTTGAAAATGGGGCATATAAATAATTTGAAATTTAATATTTTATAAATTATTTAGGCTGCAAACACTTTCGATATTATGTTAAGTTGTTTTGATTTGTCATTTCTTTATATTTAGTATCAGTTTCCATAGCAACTGATGTCTCTTAGCAACAGGTTAAAGCATAAAGAAAAAAAGTGACTATGCGTGCGAGAACCCTTTGATGTAGTTTTGGTTTTTACATAGAATTAATCTTAAGATTTCATGAAAATGCTTTTTCAGTTTCTTTATTGACCATGGACCATAAATGCCGTTATCAGGGTGTGTTACGGTGTTTTAATTGTGATACCCTGGACCCTCCTCTGTACTGCGATATTTGTCACGTACATTTGTGTAAAAACTGTGGGGAAAAACATTTTTCAGATGCATCCACAAAACATACCATGGTGGTGCCATTCAAATCGCGGGAAAGCGCCACTAAATGTCAGAAACATATCTCTGAAATATGTGAAAGATATTGTGAACAATGTGAAATTCCTGTTTGTGTGCAGTGTGCTTTTTCCTTAAAGCACCTCAATCATAAATTTGTTGACGTGGAGGAAAAACTTGTAAGCAAAAAACTTGTCTTACAAAAAGATTTACAAGAGCTAGAGAAATCCATTTATCCTGAATACCAAGAGATTGCATATAAAATCCCAGTTCAAAAAGCTGAGCTGAATAAAAACTCTCGGAAATTGACAACTGCTATCAGCAAACACGGAAAAGATTTACATAGAGAAATAGATACCGCTATCACGAAAATGAAAGCTGACGTGATTGAAATCGAATCCAAACACATGGCTGTCTTAAATAAGCATGAAGATGAAATCAAACGCAGTCTATTTGAAATTACAAAGAGCATTGCTGAGGTAAAGAAATTACTGGACTCCGAAGATGTTTGTCATGTTACTGCCTACAAATCGAGGAATGCAGAATTCAGAAAATTATCTCCTAAATTTGAGGTCTCCTTACCAAGTTTTACCCCTCAGAAAATTAACAAAGAAAACATAAATCAATATGTTGGTTCTCTGTCAGTGCTACCAGAACATGGTAACAACACTATGGACGCTCAAGGTACTGAGTCATCTCCTCTGAGCAGTCCGCTAATTGATGAAGCACGGGTCATCACAGGTATAAACATTAAGTGTGAAGACTCTATACTATTAACAAATGTTTCTTGTCTGAGTGATGCACTGATATGGACATGCAGCATTAAAGGAAACATCATGTTGCTCTGCGACCTGCTTGGGGAATTAGTGGAGTCAGTCCGAACCAAGTCAGGACGGAAGCCAGAGGACATAGCAGTGACAAAAAATGGAGATCTAGTTTATACTGATTATAGCGATGGAAGTGTAAATATAGTGAAGAATAAAAAAATACAGACAGTAGTTAGATTACGGGATTGGAGACCTCGTGGTGTCTGTAGTACAAACTCTGGTGACCTCCTGGTTGTCATGGAAAGAGATGATGATGATGAAGAAATAAAAATTATGCGTTATAATGGATCCATAGAGAAAAAAATTATTCAATACAATAACAAAGGTCAATTTCTCCCTAAAGGTGAATTTAGTAATAAGTACATCAGCGAGAACAGGAACTTTGATATATGTGTCTCTGACTATAGAGCTAGTGCAGTAGTGGTGTTTAATCAAGCTGGAAAACGCCGATTTAACTACACTGGACATTATTCTACTACCAAGGAACCATTTTACCCCTGTGGCATTACTACAGATAGTCAGAGTCGGATCCTGACAGCAGAGGTTGATAAAGGACGTATCCACATTCTGGATCAGAACGGTCAGTTCCTCCGGTACATTGACAACTGCGATCTACACAGTCCATGGGGTTTGTGTGTGGACACCAGAGACAACCTCTTTGTGACTGAGTTCGACACCGGTAAAGTGAAGAAAATCAAGTACTGTATATATTAAGTATACAGACTTTTAATGAAATAGAACTGATGTTTAACATTATTTGCAGAATTTTTTTATTTGAGGTTTAATATCTCTCTCTCTCTCTCTCTCTCTCTCTCTCTCTCTCTCCATATACTCATATGCATTCCTTGCCATTATTAAATGTAAACACAATATGAATAAGCGTTCTCCGTTATAAATACATTAAATGTTGCTTTTTACACTTCCATTGGCGAAACTAAGGACAAAATATTTGTAAGCAGGGGGCATAGGAATGCAGTCTTCCAGAAGCCGAGCACATTATTCGGCAGTAATTTTCGATCTAGTCGGTCCTGTACTCAAGCACCTGTGCTTATTTTCCCATTTTATTCAATTTTGTGCAATCCTAAATGAAGGGTAATTTACCAAAATTTCTGAGTGCTTGTTCATACCATAACAACTACTGTATCCATATTCTGGATCAGAAAGGAATTTAAACAGCTACATAGGCAGCTGGGGCTTGTCTCGACCAGTTAGTTTACGTATTGGTGACCAAGACAATCTCTTTGTGGCTGAATGGAGCACAGCTAAAATGAGGGAAATCCAGTATTGCGTATAAAACAGATAGTTTATATATATTCAAGAAATTGGTACTTATTTGAATGCATATATTTTCTAGAATTACCGGGGTATTTGTATGCAAAAGAATATTTCTCAAACTTTCATTATTATCTCTGTCTGTCACACACTCTTATGTAAACCATAGTTTTCCATACACACACTATGAACATTTGTTATCTTTGAACATTCTGACTTGATTTGTATGTAGTTTGTAAGCTATGATGATGAGGTACAATTAAATGGTAAAGCTTATGATACAATGCCTAATTCAGTTTAGTCCTTTTCTACATGTACTTATCATTGCTTACTGAATTCGATCAATAGATTATTTACATCCATTATAAATGATGGTGAATAAATAATGAATATTGAATAAACTTGGATTTATTGAATGCAGTTAATGACAACATCAGATGACATGAATTGAGACAAAACATTTCGCATCATTGGATCTTAATATGTATGCCCCCCCCCCCCCAGTATTAGATTAGAACGCCTGAGTCCTCAATCCACTTCCATTTATTTTATATTTATTAAATATCGTAAAGCTTCTGAAATTAATAAACAGTTTAGAAAAGAGTAAAGTTTTCAATTTAAGATTACTTTTTAGATTAGTTAAGAACAAAACAAACAATTCATTGAAGATTTTTAAAAGATCATAATTGAAAAAAAACCCACCATAATTTAATTTCGAAACAATTAGCAACGTTTGAGAGCATGTTTTCTCTTTTTTTTCATTTTTGGCCACATTAGTATGGGATGTTTTAATGTAATAGCTAGAAAGAGATAGCACATTCGTGTTAAAAAGTAACAGGATCCTGGTGATATGTTTAATTATGGTGTGTACTTTTTTATTATATTGTGTTAAAGATATTGCATTACCATCATGCAGTTGATATTGATCGTGGAAACAAATATCGAGAATCCTTTTTATTTTTTTTATATCCTGAGTCTTTATCAGTACAATTAAATCGAAGTACTGGAAGTACTGGAAAGAGGTAAGCAACCTTGATTTCATGTTGTTGGGAATATATGCGTTAAGATTTTATTTTGGGACACTATAGAGTTCAAATGAAAGTTTCACCATTAACGTTTAAGCTAGTAGTTTTTATCGTGAAGGTGAGGTTAACCTGGTAGGACGTATGTTGCAAAAAGAAAAAAGTTGTGTGTACCAAACAAGTCAATATCTTCTCTGTCTTGGAACAGCGATGCGTTTTATCTTAATATTTAGAAATTTCTGTCAAACCAAACTTTTTTTAATTTGAACAGTTAAAACAGCTTATAAAGTTACTACAGAGGCCAAAATATTTATACCTTTGCAGGTTTTCCTACAGTGAGCTTCAGCTCACAAGGTCCAAAAATTCAACAGCCAAATTTTAACACAATGAAGCATGATCTCATAATTTATAAAATTATGCACCAAAATATATAATACTAGGTTATTTTTTAAGAAAATCAAATGATAGTCATTAAATGAAAAAGTCTTATTGATTTTTCTACAGAAAATATACGAAATATATTACATTTATTCTTCACACAACTTTAAACAAAATTTCATATTTTTGGAATTTTCTCAGAAATTATACAGTTTACCTACTATTTTTATTAAACATTTACTAAAAGTTATACATTTTGTTAACAAAAAACGTAGTTTATCTAAATTGACCAGCTAGTTTTTGTTTGATAGTCTCTTGAACATGTATAACCCCATATTGTTTGATTTAGTTTTACAAGTTGTTTTATTGCAAACATTAAAAAAATTGGAATGAACCAAATAGACAATCAAACAGTCCCTAAAAAGCATAAACTCATTCAAACTGTATTATAGATATTAAAAATTTAGTCCTAGCTGGCACAACCGTAGAAACAAGTGCAGTAACTGTAGGACCCCCCCCCCCCTTTCTGGCAAGTAATTTTCTACCAAGTTTTTTGACATATTTATGGTTTTCCTCTCCTTTTGAAAAATATGAGCAATACATTTGTACTGAAGCCACCGAACCATACTTGTACAATACTTTAAATCAAATGCACGTTATCTTAAATGATCATTGATGTGTCCAAAACTATAACCACTGGGTCTACCTTAGAGTCCCTGAAACGTTCTACTTTCCCACTTGAACGGTGAGCGAACGGTGAGCGCACTCTGAGCGTACGGTGAGCGCACTCTGAGCGAAAGGTGAGCGCACGCTGAACGAAATATGGTGAACGCTGATGAACGGTGAACAATGAGCGAACGCAGAGCGCAAAGTGAACGGTGAACGCACGGTGAACGATATGTGAACCTTTTGTGAACGCAAGATGAACGGTTTATTCGGAGTGCCTCGGGGGTTATCCCTATATTGTTTTTCGTCGGTAATCAGGAAAAAGTAGCTAATAAACTAAATGTACAGTGCTGATATAGTGAAAGTTGACAAAACAATCCTATCCTATCCAATATCCTACAAATATTATTTATCCTATTCTATCTTATACCATACCATTTATGTTTAAGAATAACAGTTAAATGAAACCCAATTTAAGACAATAATAAGTTTTTCAACGAATAATCGAGTAATGTAATAATAAAACGGTCTTATTAATACATAAAACCGAAAATCTTTAGAACGAGGGAACTTAAATACCTGTGCATCGGAAATATTAAATCGTACGCGGAGTGTACACAATTATGTATATAACAAATAAGCGATTACATTTTTTTCATTAGATATATGTATTATAACAAATAAAGCAGATTACGAACTTTTATTTAATGTTTAAACAATCATTTACATCATTTTCCCCCCTAATCATATAGTTATTAAATGAGTTTAACGGTAATCGGCTGATTCGTTCTGCGAAATATGTAAAGACGATTCGGGATATTATAATTACATGTACTTTATTAATCATTTTAAAAGCATCGCATTTATTGATAAATTGTTTGTATTTATTGTTAATCTATAAATTTACACGCATTCATAGTTAGCTTACGTTTCTTAAGTTGATCTGTACAGTTTATTGTCGAGCATGGATACGTTTGTGATTATTAAACACGATTTTGCTACTCGAATGTCGTTGCATATGGCTCTATTACAGAAGCAGAAAATGCCATTATAACTGTATTATGCAAAATTTACTATTTTCGCCAGGCTAGCTAAGCCTGTTAGTGGTCGTGTTAACCCAATTCCCTATTTAATTGGAATAGCCTTCAAGAGACTAGCTAACACCCTGTGTCCCATATTTGGGCCTTCATATTTGGAGGGGGTTGGGCCCCGGGAATGTCCAGTCGACCCTCAAAAGGAATTGGGTTTACATGGCCATTAACAGGCCTAGCTAGCCTGGTTAAAATCGGAAATTTCGTATTATAGGGTTATAATGGGAATAGCTTTCAAAGGGCTGGCTAACACGTTGTATCCTATATTTTGGCCTTCATACTTGGAGGGGTTGGGGCCCCTTGAATGTCCAGTCGACTCTTAAACGGAATTGGGTTGACACGGCCATTAACAGGCTTAGCTAGAATGGTGAAAATCGGAAATTTCGTATAAAAGGGTTATAATTGGAATAGCTTTCAAGGGGCTGGCAAACACCCTGTATCCCATATTTGGGCCTTCATATTTGGAGAAGGTGGGACCCCGGGAATGTCCAGTCGACCCTCAAAAGAGATTTTGTTTACACGACCACTTACAGGCTAAGCTAGCCTGGTGAAAATCGGAAATTTCGTATAATAGGGTTATAATTGGAATAGCTTTCAAGGGGCTGGCTAACACCCTGTTTCCTATATTTGGACCTTCATATTTGGAAGGGATGGGGCCCCTGGAATGTCTAGTTGACCCTTAATAAAAGGAATTGGGTTTACACGGCCAGGATCAGGCTTAGCTAGAATGGTGAAAATCGGAAATTTCGTATAATAGGGTTATATAAGGAATAGCATTCAAGGGGCTAGCTAACACCCTGTATCCCATATTTGGGCCTTCATATTTGAAGAAGGTGGGGCCCTGGGAATGTCCAGTCGACCCTCAAAAGGAATTTGGTTTACACAGCCATTAACAGGCTAAGCTAGCCTGGTGAAAATCGGAAATTTTGTATAATAGGGTTATAATGGTAATAGCTTTCAAGGGCCTGGCTTACACCCTGTATCCTATATTTAGGCCTTCATTTTTGGAGGGGATGGGGTCTTGGGAATGTCCAGTCGACCCTCAAAAGGAATTGGGTTTACACGGCCATTAACAGGCTAAGCTAGCCAAGTGAAAATCGGAAATTTCGTATAATACGTTTATAATGGGAATAGCTTTCAAGGGGCTGGCTAACACCCTGTATCTCATATTTGGGCCATCATATTTGGAGGGGATGGGGCTCTGGGAATGTCCAGTCGACGCTCAAATGGAATTGGGTTTACACGGCCATTAACAGGCTAATCTAGCCTGGTGAAAATCAGAAGTTTCGTATTATACTGTTTTAATTGGAATAGCCTTCAAGAGACTAGCTAACACCTGTGTCCTATATTTGGGCCTTCATATTTGGAGGTGGTTGGGCCCCGGGAATGTCCAGTCGACCCTCAAAAGGAATTTGGTTAACACGGCCCTTAACAGGCCTAGCTAGCCTGGTGAAAATCGGAAATTTCGTATAATAGGGTTATAAT
>WFKH01011925.1:22460926-22472428 GCA_016163765.1 Magallana hongkongensis | reverse complement strand
GTATTTAAATCTCGCGCGCTCTCGTTTGCGAGCTTACAGCCCCTATTTGTTACCGATAATGGTGTTATTTTCCAGTTAAAATATGGTAAGTTGGCGTCTCCCATATCCATATTGTTGATGATTTGTGTAATTCTGTAATCCGTATGATTTCACTGCAGATTATTTGAGTATGGGAAAGATCTCAATTTGGTTTTCGGCACAGCTAGGCAACGACAATGGGTAATTTATCTACCCCTTCACTTTTCACCGCAACTGAGTTTACTGTGATAGCCAATATCCACTAGACCGCTTATGTAAGTTGACTTGAAAGCAACTAGTACTTCATCTGCTCTGTCATTACGGTTCCCATAGCCAGGTGGTTCGACCTCTTGGTTTATGCTAGTTGCTTTTAGCACAATTTCACATCCCAATATAGTGTACACGATTCTAAGAGGTTCCCGAAGGCCTCACGCTTAGCCCTAATGCTTTGAAAATTAATTGTGAGTATTTTAATTGGCACTGCCTTAGCATTAGTATGATGACAGTTTCACCTATGTCACTGTTCAATGAGGAAATTGTAATGTCAGATAATGATTCAAAAAAGTAGATATTTCGGCGGATTAAAAAAAAGTAATTTTAACATTTAGATGAGAGAGAAAATCACAAATACTTAAACTGTGACTCCTGTGTCAGGAATAATGATGTAAGGACAGAATTATTTAGCATATTGTGAATATATATAAATTCTTTAAAGATCTTTTCTTTGAATGGGCATTTAGCAAAGACTCTGAGCTAATGGCTAAAATAAGAGAGGAAATAACTATTAAATTATGAAATTCATATCCTCTGTGTCATGAAATCTTTAGTGTGCACAAAGTTTCTTTTTTAAAGCAATATGAGCTGTATTTTTTAGAATTTTATATTGCTGTTAAAACCTGCTAGTATGCTAAGTCTGCATGTAACTAAAAGTTTTATGATAAATAAAATTTGAAAAAATCATTAATTTTTGTCAGAAGAAAGATTTCTCTTCTAAGGAATATAAAGCAGTTCAATTTTTGTACAGGGCGACAAAAATTCAATTTTGCTTCAATTAAGGCTCCTTAACGGCTTTTCCAACAAAATAAGGCCAGCAGAAATTTAAAAAAAACATGATTTTTTTGTCAATTTAGTAGAAAAAAACATTTTTGTAAAAAAAAGAATTCAGCATGAAAATTGCAGCTCGTTTTGCTTTAAGTGAAAATGATTTAAATCAATCTTGAAAAATTTACTTTTGCTTTGAGTTATTAAAAAAGGACATTTATACATGAAATTGTAAACTTTGCGGCATCAGTATCAGGGATATTAGTGTAAGAAACTACATATAAACTGTACACATAATTAAACTTATATATTTGCACAATCAGTAACATATATATCATCATCTTATCTATGTTCAATGAGGCTCTGGTTTACGATAAAAATAGAGAAAAAAGAGGTTGAGTGGAAAGGGATACATTGTTTTCTGTTTGCGTTCAGGTGGGACATTTGTCGATATTAATGTGGATTAAAGTAGGCTACATTATAATTTAAATACTTTCTCCGGTGTAGCATTTTCAAATATTAGAATATTTAACAAAAAAATGCGTTATAAAATTTTTTGGAAAGATAAAAAGATTTTGAAATTCCCAGAGGGAATCGAACTCATGACTTACAGATTCATAGTGAACTCTCTAAGCCACATGCACTGCGCTATACTGTTAAATGATTTTTTTGGGAAAGAAACTATCTATAAAATTACACTTTATTTTTTATTCCGATTAATAGTACGTCACAACATGGAGGTGTTCCATACCACCTTAAAAACAAGAAAAAGCTGTCAAAGTGACAGCAAACCGAGTTTTCTTTTGTGTGAAAAGTATCCATAATCCATTTGTCAACCATATATTGGTGAACACTACCTAACAAGAGACATGGGCTTCTCTATACGCAATATTTTGCCAAAGAATAATTTCAACAGCTAGTACTTTTTTCATAAATCATCAGAAATTAAAATCCTAGCAAAAATGCACACATCTGATATATGTACAATGGATCTGCAAAACAACAAATTCCTATCTTTAAAACTGTAGACGAAGTTTACCGTACAATAAGGGTACCCTTTTGGCAGCCCCCCGCCCACCTGCCCGCCAGCCCGCCCGCCCGCCATTTTCACCATTTCAATAAATAATTTCAAATTGTTAAGAACGATGCATTGACCATGACCTCAGGTTGGGACCCGAGATGTTGACCTTTGCTAAATATCACTAACACTTCCGGTTTCTTTGAATTTTGCTCAGAGCTTTTGGATTGTTTTAAGGTTCCGATGAAAATGATATTACACTTACGAAATAGACAAATGATATCAAATAACGTTGCCTTCGGATTGCTTAATATTTCAAACAATGTCGAAGTCAAAACCAAAAGCAAATTTAAAGTGAATAGGATCTGTTTTGGAAACAATGCAGACACTAATATTCCAACGGTTGTGTTTGCAGTGATCATTTTGACCATGCTAAGTGGGTTTCTTATTAAACTATCACCAAAGACTAAAATCAATCACAAAACAATGACAATCATATTAAGCATGCGCAAAAAAATATCAATTTTATGTTTTGACGTTTCGTCACGGGTAAATGATTTCAATCGGTGTTGTTTTATTTAATATGTGCTATTGATGAGAAGACATATCAGTTACGAAATGTTGAAAATTTCACATCATTTTATTTCCTAATTTCAAAATTATTCAATTTATTAGGGTGAACACTTAGAAGATTTGTTGAGTGTACATATTATCTGTCATTATAGGTTTTGGAAATCAATCACTAGAGTACATGTAAAATTTTAAATTCAATCATAAGGATAAAAAGAACTACTGTGACAATTTTGGAATTAATGGGACCAATATTCATAGATTATTAGTTTTACAATCTATAGGTTTGACGGGATGAATTATATCATGGACTCAATTTTATGAATATTAAGGAAGCTGATCGATCAAAAAATTTCCACATCAAATCTACTTTCAACGTTTTATATTTTTTAAAGTATAAACTAATATTGAGTAAAGAAAAGTTCAATATTTTTTAGAAATAAAATTTAAATAGTTTCGTATATACGGAGCTCTTTTTCTCAAGGAAAACAATACAGTGTAAAGAAATTCCTTTTATCTAACAACGAATGTTGAATGATCTCTTGATTTAAAGATAGATGCAAAAACATTTTAGTGTCTCGAGTAAACACAATTGATCTGCTTATTCATTTTATAAAGCTGATAATGACTTAAAACGAGAAGCAACAATCTTACGTGAACACAGCGTATCATTATCCATGATATCCATGTTCCATGACCCTTCAGAGGTGCAAACTACGTTGTCCGATGTTGTAGGGAAGTAACCATGTATACAGGAATAGGTGCATGATTTTCCAATCATTCTACTACAGTTTGGTGATATTACAGCATTGCCAACTGACTTCGGACATAAAATTGCTTAAACGAGACATTATAGGAATAAAATTATTTTTCATAGAAATCAGCTGTCGTAGAGGAGTTTTACATCAAGAGGCCTATCACTCACCTGAACAACACTTATATTATCTCTTTCAAAATTTATGAATATAAAACTTTTCTAAAATATAGTAAAACTCAATACATAAAAATACATTACATTGTCAATACATTGACAATACATAAAAACAGTATACTTCAAAAGAAGCCTATTTTTTGGACATCACATCCTAAGGTTTAAAATGCATCAATTGACCAATCTTTTTATCCTCGGCATCAATGTATGAACGATAACAAAAAATTTGAAAATGATCTGAATAATTATGATAGTAAAAAGGTCACTCTGAACTTGATGAGGATATAAAGATAGTATGATGCTTACATAATGACATTACTAAATTAAAAAAAATAAACATTTTCCCTACATAATTCTAAGTTAAACTTTGAACCTCTCTTGGGGCCCTAATATAATATTAGTCCGAGGATCTCGGTTTGTACATCTGAGGATGTTTGCATAGTAATCTCACAAATTGTTGCATTGTAGTTCATGATAAGAAACATTTTAAACATTTTTTTCCTATATATTTCTATGTTGAACCTTGAACCCCTCTTGGAACCCCAGTATTGGTCCTGGGGTTACAATTTTAACAATTTAGATCTACACTTTCAGAGGATACTTGCATAGTAATATCAATAATGGTAGCATTGTTGTTCTTGAGAAGAATAGATTTAAACATTCCTCTATATATTTCTATTTTGAACTTTGAACCCCAGCATTGTAGTTCTTCAGAATTCAGATAGCAATTTAAATATTCCCCCTACATATTTCTATGTTGAACTTTGAATCCCTCTTAGAGTGTTTTCCTTATTAATGGAAACGGCTTTATTTAAAACAATTATAAAGAATACAAAAAATAAAAATAAGCTTTAGATGCATGCTAGACATCTTTTCATATCATTCATTGAATATGAATCCGTTTGGTATTATTAGAATATGTAGTTAAATGACCGTTATTTCATTAAGACATACATCGATACGTGCTTTAAATATCATATCATAAAAATTAATGATAAAAAAAAGATACGAAGGTACGTTCTAGTTTCATGCGATGAATTGCATTTGTAATTCGTTTGGTTTTTTTTATAATATTTAATAAAATAAATTATGTTTTCAATCAAGTAATTAGTTCACTAGCACATGCATCTACAGAATGTGGTTTAGATATCATCTAATATGAGCATCGCATCTTACGTGAACACAAAGTGGTGGTGTTCAAATCCCACGTTCCGTTAGAGGTGCACACTATGTTGTCCAGTGTGGTAGAGAGGTGGCCTTGGGTACAGGAGAAGGAGCACGAGTCCCCAATCTTTCTATTGCAGGTTGATGACATTACAGCATTGCCCACTGGTACTGGACACAAAATCTCTAAAAAAAAAAAAAGGGCATAATTTTAACTAAGTACTTTGTATCTCTATTTTTTGTTATTACAAAACTGCTTTCGATAGCCTATAATCTGTTCACATAGTGCGTCATTAAGAAGCAGATGACGCCATAGTAAGGCCAAAATAAAAAAAAATACCTATGTTTCCCCGATCGCAACCCAATTAAATCCCGCCGACTGAAATGTGTTTTTACCACATTGAATAGAGATTTTTTTTTTAAAGAAACCTAATATTACCCAAAATCGTTTTTAAAGACCCCTATCTTTTTCGTTTTACAATCATTCTGCTAGGCTTTATCATCAACATGGGCGAATTACTCGCTTTATGATCGGTAACTTCGCCGGAATTTCCTCCGAAAGAGAAGTTAAAGTCGCCCTGTATTCTGAGTTCATGATCGTGTAAATCTCCCAAAAATCAGTTTGTTACCTGTGAAATGAAAGACTCTTTATGCTGTAAAAATGTAAACCGTTCTCTTAAATTCGTCAAATTTCAAATCGACAAAAACAAAAGAGTTGGTTTTGGTAATTTCTACATGTATAATTAAAGTGAAATTGGGTAACTTATAGTCATGATATTTATTCATATATATGATAAGGGCCCCTCTCTGTCGGCGCCATGTATAGTGATCAGTATGTTCGTCTGTCCCCTTGTCCGTCCTCTGTTCCTTCGGATCCTCCCAAGCATTATTTCTCTGTAATGGTTCTGCCTAACTTAGTACATTACCAATCAGACCCAACCTAACACCAGAGCAGACCCCAACTAAACCCCGAGTTTACTTTTGGGGTTTACTCTCGGTCTACGTTTTGAAAATTTGCGTCCACTCGGGGTTTACTCGGGATTTGCTTTTGGGGTCCACTTTACGCACTGAAGTGTGAAACAGACCCGTCTTTTATATTATCATCTCACTGCCTGTATTTCCTGCCCCTTGTATATTCCAAATACACATGTAGCGTCAGCTTTCAGGGATATACTTCTGATCGGGTTTACTTTTTAAGTCCACTCTGGGTTTACTTTGGGTTTACTCAGGGTTAACTCTGGGTCTACTCTAGTAAAGCCGGAGTAAACCCAGCAGTACCTATTTAATAGGTCATAAAAAAATAAGGTCGTCCGTAGGAAACGGAAGACCTTAATTACAATCTTCAAAAAAAAGAAAGAGAATATGATCTGTTCATTTTCAATTTGAACTAATACTTTTGAAAAAATAATCTAAGAACTCGAAATATTAATCAACATTTCTTTCCATTAATGGCTTTCATAACATATAATTTTTTTATAATTTTTTTAATAAAATATATAAAAAGGATCTTACCCTGACATGCTACTTTGTAATTGTTCAAGACACCACAGTTATTGACTGAGGTGATACATATATATCCAGCTCCACAGTTGAGCTGGCTGCACAATCTGTTTTTCATCCACGCACACTGCAACATTGAAATGTTGTGATTGGATATGTATATGCCATATACAGTACATTATTTTTCCCCCAACAACCTTGCCTCTTTAACTCAGTGATTAAACACAATTATTTTGACATAATTACCACGTCTGTGACGCCGTTTTCCTTAATCTCTTCGTAAAAACAACCATCTAATTCGCTGCATTCTTCATTGATGTCTCGTTTGACACGTTTCGATCGTACTTGGAGGTACGATGCTGCTTTTTCTTTTGATAAAAAAGGTCCAAGTTCATCTGCAATGACCAATTATATTTTATGCACAGTTTTTTTTATTATCCTCTCTATCTACCTCTCTCTCACCTTAAAACAGTTTCATATTTTCGGGGTTTTTTTTTAGCATAATTTCTTTGCATCTAATTTGAAACATATTCGTTGTCAGTTTCCAAGTACAATGTACATGTAATTATAAGAAGTCATTAACTATACATTCAATATTAACGTATGTATCAACTTCTAATGATAAAACACCGCTTAATGATAAAAATTGTTTTTAAAAGTGTTAGGGATTGTATTGTATCTTTTTCGCAAGTTTCCTAACTTTTTTTTTTAATTTGGAAGCTTTTCTTTTCCTTTTCCATGTTTCTAATGCTAGTGCAATTGGTTTTTGATCCAGTTTGCTTTCCTACATAAAAAAAACAACCCGAAATTCATCACATGGTCGCAAAGAAGCTGGGTTTTTAAGCATATTATAAGACAAATGCAAGACAAATATTCCACGTAACGTTTTGGTAGCATCGTCCATATTAACAGCTTTAGAAAAGAATATTAAGCAAATATTTAATTCACATTTTCCAAATCAGCATTATTGTAGAGCGATTTAAAGCAAAAATGTTTTTATTAAATCGATAATTTTGATGTCTGTGCAATTAAAATGTAAGATCTAGAACTATATCTTAATGGTATTGGCATATTTTCTTAAGTAAATGGGAGGATTTCAAATAAATAATGTGTCAACAAATATTTGCTTTACATATGCAGGGAAATATTCACCCCCGTTTTATTTTCGCCCCTTTTGCCCTTGTTGGCAGCGGGCGAATTTAAGACTGCGCGAATTTCCATGTTTCAAGTTATTTCTATTTAAACATACTGTGTCTTGGCAAATTCAAGACGGGGCGAAACTGTTTGCAGGTGTAGAAAGGCGAAAATTACATTGGGCGAAAATAACCCTGTATACAGTAATCTTACTATCCTCATTTTATCTAATGGGCATATTGTATTCTACATCTAATGGGCACGTTGTATTCTACAATATTTTGCCCGTGGTTAATATTTACATTTATCATACAACTTTTTTTTTATTTATATTTTCATATTCTTTAATCATGAAGGTACTATATAAATACATTAACACCATCTAAAAGCCCGTAATGGATTAGTCCGAAATATCTGACGTTTTCCTTCTTTTTTTCACGTTTTTGATATTTTACATGCAATTCCTGTATGTTAAAAAGGTTAGGAAAACGTCAGATATTTCTGACTAGTATTGGATATGTTTGGATTTATGTTTGGAAAATATGAAAATATAGAAATTCATTTACCTACTTTTTTATCGGATGTCGATATCAATGTCAATAATTGATAAAGAAAACTAATGGTAAGGGAAAAGTTAAGGAACTTTGATCAATGCAAATGCAATGCAGAAATCACAAAACAAGTAAGACTAGTTACATGTACGCCATTCAAGTTACGAAAGAAATCCTCATTTGTAACCAATTTGCACTAAAAAATCATTGATGCTACATGTGTCGAAATCATTTGCAGATTTTTGCATTAAAAAATGTAAATAATACTAAATGCGATCCCGTTAGGAGTAACGAGTGGGTCTTCCGTCCGGTTTTTTTTTTTAAACGATACGATGCTTTTAACATGAATGAGAATTCAACCCCACCCCTACACTTTCAGACATTTTATAAGAACACCGGCATCTTTTACAACGCTCAACAAACTGCTTTTCATTTTAAGATACGGCACATTAAAGATTAAAGATTTTAGTCTCCTTTATATCCTCAATTACGACTTTTTCTATTCTACAAAGCTTAACAAAATATATCTCCATCTAGATATATTTCATCAAAGTTTGAGGACGTTGGCCCCTAAATATCTCTAAATACCTATGAAATAGACGTGGCAATGATCTTGAATACTTATATTTGCTGTTTTTACACCTATCTTACAATTTTGTGATACAAGAAATTGAGTATTTTAGGGATAAGCCCTGTACATCCTAATAATGGAACACACATCAATGTTTCAAATTGTGGCGTCGATTAAAATTATCAATGCAAACAGTTTTTTTCTACAGTTCTAAACAAACTATGTCTCTTTTAATTTATATGATGCGTTAAATTTGGAGGACTTTCGGCCATAAAAATCCTTAATTACGTAATAAATGGGTCTGGCAATGACTTTTTTAAACAGAGATTGTTACGATCAACAACTTTACTTCTAAAATGTATAATGATATTTTTTATATCTGTAATTGAGTTTACGAGTCTCTTGGTCCCTGATTAAGGGGACCAGTCTTTTTTGGATTTTGTAGGAAAGAACTTTAATTTTTCCGCCACTTTTGTTATATATGTCTTATCTAGATACAAAAAAAAACTGCATAGTGCATAACTTCAACCTATAGTCTAACTATCCTTCAAACTTTATTTCTGATAGTTTCTTTGATCAACTCTGCACAAAATGAGTCGAAAAAATTTTTTCAAAATCAGTGATAATTCAGGACCAGGAATGACGTCATCTAATATTAAAAACAAACATTTCGAATTATGTCCACTGGCAATTACTTTGAAAAAAAATGATTGAAATCGGTCCAATAGTTATTAAGAAACTGCGTGCACAAAGAAGATGGGGGAATAAGAGAGCCCAATTGCCAATTTGATTTAGTCGTGAAATACAATATTAAATTCATTTTTTTTTTCAACTATATATATTTGATATGTTATAATACAAGTTTACAAAAGTACAATTTCAAACTAAATACAGTTTGGAATATTTTAAAATAAATCAACGCATCCTAGATTTTTGGTGGTATCGAACCGTCAACCTAAAAAACTTAGTTTTATATGGTTACATGTACCTACATGTAATCATTATGTCTGGTGCTATAACCACTGAGTCATTTCAGTCACAGCAAAGTGCATTGTTTAATTGCTATCTGAAACTTTAGCCACGGCTTGTATTAATTTTCTAAAACGTTCAATTGTTGGGATACAAAATGACATTTTTACAGTAAAGTTGGTCATCTCTCCACGTTTTTGTTGATTAAAATCGGTTTGATTTCCATTAAACCTTATTTAGACTATGACGAAAATATGGAGCCCAGACCCACTCTAGAAAAGAAAAGGCATTGAAGTTCTAAAAAAAGACATTTTTTGCAGGTTTTGACACGCATACACCAGTTTAAATCAATTTATTGCAAGTATTCAACATATTTAAGGGTTACAAATCGATGTTATGTTAAATATACATTTTTTTCAATAGTTAAAAAAAAAATAATCAGATTTGTTGATATTTTTATTATGTTGTATCTTATCTGTCCTCATATAGACATTTTACACGCCATCTTGTTTGTGAAAAAAAGGAACGAGTAGGTTTTCCGTGAAGGTCGACAGTTTCTAAAGGAACGAGAATTCAAACTGAAATGGTTAGACTGGTACATGTACTAAAGACCGATTTCGTTAAAATCCAATTCATTCTTTGTTCGACTTAATTAATCATCTGTAAAATCGAAAGAATGACTTTACAAAATCACGGATGATTACTGATACGATTTAACCATTTACGAATTGTTTCTACTACGAATTTCCTTAACTTTTAACTTAATTCTATTTTGATACATAAGCGCGGAATAATTTTTTTGCCGTTAAAATCATTTTTAAACCCTTTTATCTCTGCGATACATGTACAGTGTCCGAATTCAAGATTTCAAAACGGATTTCAGTTTTAAATTCAGCAGCATAAACTCTATATTCATGTAACATGTATTTGATTTTGTTTTGATAAAAAAAATAATAAATTTTTTGAAAAACTGGAATCATTTTCGATTTTGAGAGTGACGGATTTCCTTTCCGGCATTATTGCATAATATTAAGTGGTATTGGACACCTTCATATTCCTTTCGAAATAGACAATAAGATCAAATATAATATGTTTTACGATGGGACCGTTGGGGCGAGCGCAGAAGGAACCACACATACATATACCAGTAGAAATGCCCAACCCTTAAAACAGTCCTCTAGTATTATAGAAAATTATTTTGATCAGTGAAATCTATAAACGATAAATTGTTTGTTGGTATTAATTTTATTATTTTTTTTTACTTGTTTCATTAAGTGTTTTGTTTAATTTGTTCATTTTTGTATGGTAAATTTATGTTGTAGGCATGTGTGTCCCCCTCTTTTTAGGTGTGTAATTACCCATTTCCCTTTTAATTTTGCAAACTTCTTCATGATTTTTTGAGCTGTTTTATTTTTATTTAATTTTTTTTATTGATTTCAAGATGTGGTTGTAATTCTAAAAAGTAAATATATTTTTCATGCCCCACTATTTGATCGAAACCATAATTTTAAAACAAAAACTGATCAGCCAAGGGATCGCAGTTTACAATGAAATAGCGAGTACTCATTACACGTAATACCCAGTACAGATGCTTGATCCACCTCTACATTTATCGCGGGAAATCTAGCGCAAGTTCACTGTGATATGAAGAAATGGAGGCGTGAAATAAATGTAGCTCTCTTGGATCTCAAAAGTGAGTGCTCAAAACGAGTCGACAAACCTCACAAAACCGTAAATTCCCACTGAAATTTATGCCATTTTTGGCATAGCACTACGGGAGCTATAATAGTCTGTCCCAGGTATTATTTCAGTCGTTTTATACGAATTTTAACGAAAATACACATACTTGTCAATGAAGTAAAATTGAAATCGATGTAAAGTAAACAATCCAAGATTTCTTTATTGACACTTCATCTTCTATTATTCGGAGTTAACATGTCTTGAACGAAATCATTTCTTACGGAGATGTATAAATGGAAATAATTACATTTTTTCTCCAATTTTGAAACACTTGGAACACCTCGCACAATTTATC
>WFKH01011925.1:22440586-22451953 GCA_016163765.1 Magallana hongkongensis | reverse complement strand
TTTTTTCTCCAATTTTGAAACACTTGGAACACCTCGCACAATTTATCAATGTCATCATCCGGGTATGTTTAATTTGTTTGTAATGCAAAATCCCCGTAGACTTTCTATTTTGGGTTGTATATTGGAACCTAAGGAGGTAGAGGCTGCGATTCAAAACAGAAAATCTGGTCTTTTTTCGTGCTGGTGGATAAACATATTTTTGACACATGTATTTATAAACATCAAAATATTAAGCAAAAAGTAGCGGGCGCAAAAACTTAGGACACAGTAAAGAAGGTCTGCTGGGATGCTTGGCTCGCTATATTTTTATAAATTATATTTTCTTTTCCATAATTGTTACTTAACAACCTAGCGCAATGGTTTAGAGCGTATACTACTAACCTGCAAGTTATGAGTTCAAATCCCCCTGGGTCTTTTATAATTTTTATTTTTCCGAAATTTTTAAAAGATATTTTTTGTCAAATATTCTAAAAGATGAAAAATTCTAAACGGGAAACGGGTGAACGTATTTTGGTTATATTCATATTTTGAAAGATCATTTTTATTTTAATCAATCTTGTTATGTTTTTTCTACTCCCAAACCAACGTCATACTTATAAACATCGCCCTGACGCCACAACATCAACGCTCACAATTCCATGCTATATTTAGAGGATTGTGAAAATAAAAAGAATAGAGATATAACAACAAAAAGTAAATAATGGGACAAGGATCAGGGAATTTAAAATTTATGTGTAGTTTTTAAGACGATGTTAAAAATATTCAATTGTAAAAACACGACGAACGTCACACGACGACATACGAAGACAACTGACATTGCAAAAAGTCATTTGAGTGACTCAGGTGACCTAAAAATTAATGATAAAATAAATGGGAAGGCAATTTAATTTTTTTTTTTTTTTTTTTTTTTGTGATGATTCTATCCCTTTTGGTATTCTTCTAATACCAATTTAACCAAAACAGTAGATCCTAAAACATGCATTTAAAGAAGGTGTTAAGATATCATCTAAAATGAGTATCACATCTTACGTGAACACAAAGTGGTGGGGTTCAAATCCCACGTTCCGTCAGAGGTGCACACTATGTTGTCCAATGAGGTAGAGAGGTGGCCTTGGGTACAGGAGAAGGAGCACGAGTCCCCGATTTTTCTACTGCAGGTTGATGACAATACAGCATTGCCCACTAGCACTGGACAGAGAATTGCTGAAAGAAGACATTATTTTACTACATTAAAACTGCGATTTCATACAAGTCAACTATCATAAATCAAGATATTTCCTCCATATATGTATAGTTTGGTGATATGTTGAATATAATTTCAAAGCATCAACCAGTTTTACTTCTGAATAAAGGGATTTGGAAACAGCTTAACTCCGACTCTACTTGGTTTCCTAACGGAATAATGGACGGAATCGTGAAGATTCTTTTTTCTACGAAGATTACACGGGAACAACTACGTTCCAATTTGTTGTAGTTTCCTTACAATACGAAGGAATCATGAATATTTCACTTCAAATGTAACAATACGTTAATTAACTGAACTCCGATTCCTAGGTTTCTCATAGTAGAAGCTTAGATGAATTTAAATATAATTAAAATAAAATATCTGAAGACCTCGAGATTCTTTGGGTTTTATTGTTCATGCAATCTTGGGAATTGGAGCGTAGTTACATGTATCTCCAATAATTAAGTGAATTCGCAAACCACAGTTTTAATCTAAATGTAGCGTCTTTCAAATTATATCGTCAGATAAAATGAAGTTAAGTTCAGAACAAAGTTTTATTGACATTGTTTTAATGATTATGAAAAGAAGTTTAGCATGGGTGGTTACATATACATATTGCATTCGAGGTTAATTAATCAAATTTTAAGTTTTCAGATATATTAAAACTCAAATAACTGTCAAATTCATGGTTAGGTTTTAATATTATGATACACTTCAATATTAATTAGAACGGGTCATCCTGATAAAGGTTTTTTTTTTTTAAATCAAAATACACAACTGGTATCTAGAGAACTTTTAAATGTAGCAAGATTCGTTATACGTAAATAACAAACACTGTTCTTGCGTTATGCTTATAAAGATTATTAAAAATTTTCCAACATATATACTTAGAAGGTAAGCATTTTTTCTCTGACTCATTGTGATCGTCATTAAATCCCGACTGGTGCGCTCAAAAGGTCATATGCAGCATATCTTGTTTTAAATAGCGACAACACTGACATAGGTGCCATTTACATATTGAGTAAGACAAACAATACCCCTCTTTAGGCTTCCTCATTTCCCTGTAATGTTTTACATTGCATTTGCGATAAAGTACGCTTTACTAACGGCATTATACGGTATATAAATATATATCTACAATAAAAATAATTAACAGACTTATAAAAAGATATATTACATAGACACAATCTAGAATCAAATTTTAATGTATGATACAAGCTATTTTAAATGCGTGGGAATGTAAATCAAAATCACCCACTGCTCTGAAAATGTCTATTATGATTGTTCTTACAGGGACCTAATATTACTGTCGATGGTATTTTTGTTTGATAATAACAGATGCAGTCTTTAATGAAAACCCACTCTTGTCATAGAGACATATTGTATACATATTATTGGCTACGTAGAGACAAATTAGATTTAAACACATCCGGTAATGTATTTTAAAACTTTGGCATATCACTAAATAAACAGTCATGATGAGTCAATTGGATGCTGTGTGAAAAGTATGACAATGTAACTGAATGCCAGAACTGAACAATTCAGCAGACACCTTTCAGTTACTTTGCAGGTACAGATAATTAAATGACATAATTTGCATTAAAAATCAACGCCAGATGTATTTCCTTCAGGTAAGCGAACGGGGGGGGGGGGGGGGGGTAATCAGGAAACATTTTTGAAGTGGTAATTTGAGGGAAAATTGCAAATGTCATCGTATGTTAATCCTATTTGGTATGATCAGATGTCAGTGCTACAATTTTTATTCAAATTGTTATTTCTTCCAGTTTTTTATGTCCTGTCTTTTCATTTTTATTTTTATAAAAGACGTCCTGCTTTCCTAATCTGCACAAGATCTAAAAAACGCTAAAAGATCTAAGCAATAAAAGTTTGATAGATAATATGTACCTTATGTTCTAGCTTTGCAAAATTGAATCAGAAAGTCCTTCGTTACTTCCGGTTGTCACCGGAAGGAAACAGAGTTGGGTTTTTCATGTTTAAGTTTTGCTTTTAAATATTTCCTTTAATATTTTTGGGGGTTTATAGAGAACTTGTTGGCCTGCAGGATATTAACTCGTTTGAAATTCGATCAATCCATTGAAAGTTAGATTTAATGGTCAAGTTGGAGTTAAACTAGGAATGTTGGACTTATGCCTAGGCGCCCAGGGTTCAACTAATCATTGAACTTCCCCTTCTTATTTTTAAAATTTTTAAAAATTTCTGCTTCTTTTCTTTTGTTTCAATTTTGCTAAAATTTTACATCAATATAGCCTTTTTCCGTATAAGTCCTTTGAATGTCTCAAAAATGGTTCAATGGAACTTTGTCCCGATACACTTTTTTTAAATTACAATTTTCATTTCCATTCGTGAGTCATTTCTAAAGTCATTTTGTTCTTGTCGGCAGTTTTTAAAATAGACGACAAAAGAGGAAGACTTGAAATTCTCAAGGATAATGAAACTTTTGTTGCAGATCGGGAATAGAAGTTTAATATTTTTGTCAATCACTTCCACTTCCGATCGTCACCGAAAATAAGACAAAAATAGATGATTTAATTTTTTTTTTATACATGTTATTGATTTTAAGTTTATATATACGTACAGGATGAGAGATGAAACCTTAGCAATTTGAAATACATAAGTAGTTTCTGTACCGATTCACTATTATAGAGATATCTTATCATAGAGATATCTGAGAATTTTTATTCACTTTTCCAAATTTGCTATATACAAATTCATAATTATGATAAAGATATGCAGAATAGTTTGCTGGTCTCTTTCGTCACTTCCGATCGATATCAAAGTTTTTAAATGTATTTCAACATTATCATTAGTAAATTGCATGAAGAATTTAATGGTACTAATTGTTTTCACAGAATTTGCGTATAAATAAGGTTAATCAGTCCAAAACTAGCGCAAGTTTTTCTGCGCAATAAATATACAATTTTTTCAATGGGTGGCACTGTAGCTCCCAGGTCGTCCATCCGAATTTTTTCAGACCGGGAGCTACAGACCTGCAGCTAATCCCATCATCATGCAATAAATGTATGATATCTGCAGGTTTCTAAGTATAAATTCACTTCTCAAATTTAAGCCAAATGAATTAGTTTGATATATAATGTAATATATGTATAATGTATATAATGATAGTTACATGTACAGCCTTCAAAGCAATTACAGCGTTTACAACGCCGAAAACTTGATGTCGTTTTCTGAGCATTGTGACGTTAAAAAACAGGGACTCATTTCTCGTGACGGCAGTCATATACTATTTACATGCATATATTCCATAAATATTTTGTTTGCAAATTTATGAAAAAGTACGGTGTTTAAAAAACTATATTTACATCTACCGAGTATGAGTTCCTCTATTTCTTACGGAAAGTTATTGTTAATTCATAGCTCTATAGAAACTGACAGAACTGAAATATATTGATTTATTGATTGGTCGAAACCTACAGCGACGGAAACTGACAGGGATGAAATCTACACGCCCCCGTTTATCGATTGGTCGAAACCTATAGCAACCTAAGAAAAATCCCGGACTGCAAGAAATAATCATGATAATGTCAGATTAAAATTCCCATAGGAGACGATTTGGCTGTTTCTTTTAGCTAACTTACTGATGTACATTAACAGTAATTTAGTTACTTTAACTTACTTTTTACAATCAATTTATTAATTTGTTAAAAGGAAGATGTGAATATAAACAATAAAATGCTCTCTTTGATGATTCATGCGGGTTATGAAGGTAGCGATCATTGCAGAAGAGATGTAAATAACCCGCTAACGCGGGTTATGTATTTTTTCTGCAATGTCGCCAGATTTTTATACTGCATAAATCACCAAAGAAAGCATTTTATTGTTTAAATAACACTGACATGGTGCTAAATTATAATTTCTCTTTTGACGTTACCAATATTGAACGCTGTTAAAAGGCAACGTCAAAATCCAAAATCAAAATTCACGGAACTTCGTGGCTATTGCAATGGCTCTTCAATTATTTTGAACTTACCAAATGGATGAAATAGTCGTTAGTGCGTTACTGAAATCGTGTGCACACACCGATGCAGTTAAAGACTATATCTTTAAAGAAATAATGATTCAATGATTAGATATAAGGTATATAGATTATTGGAAAATATATATGATAAGATACTTCATACATGCTTCATCCGAAGGAAAAGCAATGTAGCAAATTGTAATTTAATCAAGCACAATAAAAACTAGGTTTGTCTAGACTTGGTACAATATGTAACGTAAGAACTTAGAAAGTAAACTTACCATTGCAAAGATGTCTCAACAAAATTATAGTTCCAAAGATAAGTATTATCCTTAAATGCTGCATTCTTTCTTTAACTCAAATCGAAACTTGAAAAAATTCCATGGGAAAAAACCCATGCTAAGGTATTCGGTTTAACAAGGAAGTTGGCATTGTTTTAAAAAGTTGATTTTTGCGCATGAATATATTGTTCCGAGGTTCGTTTTGTTTGTGTTGCTTTAAAGGGAAACACATTGTTGTTGATGAATTTATCGGAAGTCTCTAACAAAAGGCCCACAGGCCTTGGCGCTCACCTGAGTACCATAGCCGTTTGATTGACATTTCAGAGAGTCTCATGTTTGCATTTTAAGCTTCATTTTGAAGTCTAAACCCTAATCTGAGACTCATCTGACTGTTACCCCGCTTTTATTATATAAGGTTGAAAACATTCATTCATAAAGGTGGGGTGGGTGTGGCGCTCAAGAGTCGGAGGAAACTCGAATTATCTATACCTTAGCTCCAAGGGCCAAAAATTGTAAACTTTTGGTAATAAGAGACCTGCAGGCCTTTAATAGTCAAACTTTTATGATGTTCACAGTTTCATTTATAATGCACACCAAATGCATTCAGCTTATTTCTACAAGTATACAATGCAAAGAATATTACAGTAGATTTCCTAGACAAGAACACATATTTAATTCAATATTGCCAAGTGACAATTTACCATGTAGTTTTCAAGATGAAATTAACATTGTTAATGAATGACACACAGCAAACACCCTAAGTAAAAATAAATGTTCAATATATGTTCGTATTTATCATCCCCCTCCCCCAATAAAAACCTCAACTTCTGCCCCATGGCCTTGGCAGTGAATTTCACAATTTATCATCAGGACATTATGTATATAATAACAATGCATGACTTTATCTCCCATGACTGTGATAGTACAGAAGAAAATATTTTTAAATCAATACATTTTCACTATGTGGCCATATTCGCTCCGCCCTAGGGCTTGAACCCCTGACCCAGTGAGCATGAATTTCACAATTTAGGTAGAGGACTTCATTGACATCATAACCATGCATTTAGTTTTTCTCAGATATATATGGGAGTAGAGAAGAGATTTTTTATAAGATTGAATATATTCACTATATGGCCATATTGGCTCCGCCATAGAGTCTGAACCCCTGACCCAGGGGCCATGAATTTCACAATTTAGGTAGAGGACTTTATAGACATCATAACCATGCATTTCGTTTTTCTCAGATATATATGGGAGTAGAGAAAAATATTTAATACATTTTTACTATATGGCTATTTTGGCCCCACCCTAGAGTCTGAACACCTGACCCAGGGGCCATGAATTTTACAATTTTGGTGGAGTCCTTCATGGAAATCATAACCATGCATTTAGTTTTTCCCCCCACATGTGTGGGAGTAGAGAAGAAGATTTTTGAAAATACAGCCATTTTTTGCATATTTGACCCCGCCTATGATGCCAAAGGTGTGGTAAAGCCATGAATTTCACAACTGAGATTTCTTTTAGCAAAGAGATGCTTCACGCCAAAAATGGTAACAATGGGCCTTGTTGTTTTCACGAAGAAGTTTAAAATGTAAAATTGTTAACGCACGACGGACGACGCACGACGACGGACGAAGACGAATTGCAATAGGTCACTCGAGTGACTCACCTGACCTAAAAAAAAGGCATAATGCGTCAGCACAGGATCAAATCAACTGGTGAAAAATAGCTGAAGGTACACGTCTTATTCAGGCTAAGATAGTCGAAGCCTTATTCAGGTTAATTGACCATGCCTTATTAAGGACTTGTTTAGCGTTTCTTATTCAGGAAACTGCAACTCTCATTCAGAACTGAGCAATACAATGACTCTACAAAAATCAACATAATCAGCCTTTATATATGTATAAAGGTAATAATTACGTGACAAAATAAAGCGACATCTATACAATTATTATTTGACAATTTACACAATTAAAGGACAATGATTGCAAAAATACACATTAACGTGTTTAATAAGTCTATTTCAGAATGTCCAGAAAAAGAAAGTCCATAACAATATGTATTAATCGTATTATAAGTTTTGCTTATATTTAATGATAAAAATAACAAGCATGAGTATACAGTCAATGAGAAATGGGATATTTACATTTATGCATATCATATTTTTGATCCTTTTTAAAAAGTTGTCAAACGTAAGAAAATCATTAATATAAAAAAAATGTTAAATGCATGATAAATGATTCATTAAAAGTCGATAACAACAATTACAATTCCAAACTCTACAGCGGTAACTATTGTCCTCGAATGACTAATTACTTTGTTCTCGTCAAATTAAGGTCGATTGAGCATATTTTTTGTTAAATATTTAAACATGAACAATATGTAAAGTGACACTGAATTAATGCAGTGCATGATTGTTTTGATTTATTGACAAAAAGATTCTTAATTTCATTGGTTTTGCGTTTATGGAAATGCTATTGAATGACAAAATTTGAAAATGAAAACAATTGAGATCCGCTGTGAAAACATCGTGACTATATTGCCACGTACTCTGTAAGCACGCCATGAAAAAAAAAATACACTATAAAATTCTATAATAATTTATCGTTAAAATTACACATTCGATGCTTAATTTACATAAAACTCTGAATGCAAAAGTGTTCCAAAGAAACTAGTATTTGACCGACGTAGCCCAGTAATATTTTTGTTATAGGAGTATTTTTATTAATAAAATATCACGTTGATCTAATAAACATATGGTATTTATTTGATCTCTGCTGTATGTAGGTCGTAATTTTCTACAATAGTATTATTTCTACAATAGTTATATTAATTTAACATTAGTGTTTAACAAAATGACACACTTGGTGTTTGTTGAAAATAGTTTCATATATTACATGTATATGTTATTTATAAGGAACTATGAAGTGTGCAACTGTGGAACATTTGACCAGGGGTTTCACCCCCTATTACAGACTTAATGAAATCTAAATATTGAATACTTGTATATTATGGTAATTTTTATTTGATACTGGCTGTATTGCCCAAAGTTGTACTTTCTGAATAAACATTTATGATATTAAGTTAATCACTGTGTGGACAACATATATATTCAAAACTACATATTTAAAATATTCAGAAAATTCACCGGCGACGCTACACATTTAGAGTGTACATATGATAATATGTGTTATGCATTACAGAAGATTGGGATTATCCCTACTGTTATGCTGACAATAGGAGTAATCTGCGTTTTATGAATTAGGACCTACCTGTACATGTACGTGGGTCGTGGCCAGGTTAACTTGTTGTTGCCCCCATGTATGGGGTAACTGCTAATTAACGCTTAATGCCTGTTTGCCGTGTCAACGCAAACCAAGTCAACTAATAAACTGATGTTTGGATTTACATTAATCTATGAAAACTGTGTTTATATGCTCATTTATGTTCAGACATACAAGTTACTGCACAAATCTAATAAATTTAGTTTCTAAAAGCCATTGCCCCATTGGGCAATAGTTCAGTCTTGAAGGGGGTGTATTTAAACGGGTTTTAGAGTTATCTTCCCTTGCTTGTTCATATATAATTATATAAAACAAAACAACCAAGACAGTATTTGTAGCTTCTAAATAGTCAGATACATGTAGACTTGTTAATAGTAAAGTAATAATTGGCTAGCCAAAACCATGATGGGTGGTACAATGATTTTTGGATAAATGCCGGATGTTGGCACTATTTTGGTTGCCTTATATTTCTATGATAGAAAATAAAATTTGTAGGAATTCCACTGAATGAGAGGTAAAATACTGTGTCGTGACAAGTTGCATCCAAGTGGTCAAGTGCCAAGTTGTTTGACCAAGTGACATATCCAGGTAAAACAGCCAGGTGGTTAGATGACAAGTTGCCTTGCCAGGTTGCAAAGAAAGTTGACGTTGAAACAATCACAAGGCAGGTGGAATATCTGTATACATTGAAGTTAACCATTTTTTAAGAGGCACTTGGCAAGTGTCATTATTTCTTCTATTGTCGTATGTCCTATACAACTAAATGTTAATAAATAAAACATTTTCCTCTAAAACTGAGCTTTTAATCTTTAACTTTTTATAGGCTATTTACATAATAATTATTTATGATTATATTAAATATTTTTTTGGTAATCTGCGCTCCCATGCAGAAAAAAAGATATAAAGAAAACATTGTAGAAGAAATGTTGTGTGAATGTTTTCTCTTTATAAAAATGAAGTATGCAAAGAAACGATAATTAAATGTAAAGACATACAAATCCCTAACATTTTGTGAACTGATATAACATAGGTCTCTAAACAACAAAACAATGGGTTTAGAGACGAATTTTGAGACTGAGTGATCAAAAATTCGAGTTTGGGAAACATACGAGAAAATAATGACTAGTCAAGAAGACGCAGAGGTCAAATTGATTTTTATTTGTGTTTCTATAGTAATTGCCACTAAGTTTTATGTTCTATTTAACAACGTTATTAGCCAGTTTTTACATCTACCGAGCATTTTCTCCTCTATTTCTTAAGATTCCAATTGGGATTTATAGCTCTATAGAAACTGACAGGACTGAAATCTACACGATTCAGTTTTAGCCAGCTTATCAATTAGAACAAACCTTCGGCCACATCACAAAAATCACGGACTGCTCAAAATAATCATGATGATGTCAGACTCAGATTCCCAGATAAGACTACTTTGCTATTTCTTTTATCCGTAGTACTGATGTACATAAACAATAATTAAGAGGGCTCGATTGCCGTGGCCATTTTTAAACGGTATTGATCTCCTTTATAAGAAGAGCTCCATATGAAAATATAAGAAGGTACTCAAATTTAAAAGGTAAAATATAATGATTTTATTTCTTTACTAGATAATAACTTATACATGTAGCTAAACAAATCATATCTTGATATTTTAGGTAGATCTGATGGGTAATTTGTTGACCATCTAGCATCCTTAAGTTCTATAAAATTTTATATACTATCTTTACAATAACGCGGGTTATGTATTTTTTCTGCGATGTTGCTACCTTCATACCCGCATGAATCACCAAAAGAAAGCATTTTATTGGTTTATTAAATCAAACACCAGTGGTAAAATCAAAGTACTGAAAGTACTGAAAAGCGCTAACCTAGCTTGGTTCTACACTGTAAAGGTTTACTTTGTGCAAGCTTATTTAGAAATGAGACTTATGGAAATTTTGGCATGTTTAATTAAGGTCTTCCGTTTCCAACGGAAGACCTTATTGTTATTGCTTTGTTTCTTTTCCTCTATTATTATTATTATTATTTTTTTTTTTCTGTCACGTTTTCTCAAAAACGCTTCAGCCGATTTTTATAAAACTTTCAGATCATAATCATGACAAAATTTGTAAGAAAATTACACGAGATTTTTTTCGTCGTTACTTCCGGTCCCGAGATATTAAAGATTTTATGTTTTTGCTTGTTCACGGTTTTTCTCCAAAAGTAATTAAGATAGGACTTTCAAATTTTCAGAGATGGTAGAGAGTTAACGGCCGCAGTGCCCTTCGCATATCCGAACGTCCGCCGTTACTTCCGGTCGTCATCGGAAGGAAACAAAAATAAGTCATTTTTCAACTTTTTTATTTGAATTTTTTTAATGTTTGAATTTGATAGAGACGCGTTCAACACTTCAGAATATGAAATCCGTTTTAAAATCGATCCATGCATTCTCGAGATTTTGGGCTCCAAAGTCCTGAAGCGAGAGTCCGCGTAGCTCAGTCGTTAAAGTGGTGGACTTGTGCCCAGGCGACCCGGGTTCGGTCCCCGAGTGTCGAACGTTTTTTCTTTCTTAATTGTGGTTTGTTTAACGATTTTATCTTTAAA
>WFKH01011925.1:22427832-22438276 GCA_016163765.1 Magallana hongkongensis | reverse complement strand
TGTTGGCACTATTTTGGTTGCCTTATATTTCTATGATAGAAAATAAAGTTTGTAGGAATTCCACTGAATGAGAGGTAAAATACTGTGTCGTGACAAGTTGCATCCAAGCGGTCAAGTGCCAAGTTGTTTGACCAAGTGACATATCCAGGTAGAACAGCCAGGTGGTTAGATGACAAGTTGCCTTGCCAGGTTGCAAAGAAAGTTGACGTTGAAACAATCACAAGGCAGGTGGAATATCTGTATACATTGAAGTTAACCATTTTTAAGAGGCACGTGGCAAGTGTCATTATTTCTCCTTTGTCGTATGTCCTATACAACTAAATGTTAATAAATAAAACATTTTCCTCTAAAACTGAGCTTTTAATCTTTAACTTTTTATAGGCTATTTACATAATAATTATTCATGATTATATTAAATATTTTTTTGGTAATCTGCGCTCCCATGCAGAAAAAAAAGATATAAAGAAAACATCGTATAAGAAATGTTGTGTGAATGTTTTCTCTTTATAATAATGAAGTATGCAAAGAAACGATAATTAAATTTAAAGACATACAAATCCCTAACATTTTGTGAACTGATATAACATATGTCTCTAAACAACAAAACAATGGGTTTAGAGACGAATTTTAATTTAAGACTGAGTGATCAAAAATTCGAGTTTGGGAAACATACGAGAAAATAATGACTAGTCAAGAAGACGCAGAGGTCAAATTGATTTTTATTTGTGTTTCTATAGTAATTGCCACTAAGTTTTATGTTCTATTTAACAACGTTATTAGCCAGTTTTTACAACTACCGAGCATTTTCTCTTCTATTTCTTAAGATTTCTAATTGGGATTTATAGCTCTATAGAAACTGACAGGACTGAAATCTACACGATTCAGTTTTAGCCAGCTTATCAATTAGAACAAACCTTCGGCAACATCACAAAAATCACGGACTGCTCAAAATAATCATGATGGAGTCAGACTCAGATTCCCAGATAAGACTACTTTGCTATTTCTTTTATCCGTAGTACTGATGTACATAAACAATAATTAAGAGGGCTCGATTGTCGTGGCCATTTTTAAACGGTATTGATCTCCTTTATAAGAAGAGCTCCATATGAAAATATAAGAAGGTACTCAAATTTAAAAGGTAAAATATAATGATTTTATTTCTTTACTAGATAATAACTTATACATGTAGCTAAACAAAATTAATCATATCTTGAAATTTTAGGTAGATCTGATGGGTAATTTGTTGACCATCTAGCATCCTTAAGTTCTATAAAATTTTATATACTATCTTTACAATAACGCGGGTTATGTATTTTTCTTCAATGTTGCTACCTTCATACCCGCATGAATCACCAAAAGAAAGCATTTTATTGGTTTATTAAATCAAACACCAGTGGTAAAATCAAAGTACTGAAAGTACTGAAAAGCGCTAACCTAGCTTGGTTCTACACTGTAAAGGTTTACTTTGTGCAAGCTTATTTAGAAATGAGACTTATGGAAATTTTGGCATGTTTAATTATAATATCAATTGAAAGTATCCAAGGCCAGAAGGGTCAAAATGGCGTTAATGTTGTACTCATCCATATTTATCATTACTCAATTTAGTTTTGATTAAGAAAATTTGGTCGAAATTACGTTCTCTTTAAATATATATTACGATTTATCATATACACTAAAGACAGTAAAGTTAATGTAAATTAAAGCTAAACACGGCTTGCAAATAGACACTTGCCTGAAACATGGTATATAAAAGCCTTTGATTTTGTTACACTTGATTTCACACCTGGACCTTGTGTGCGACGTGTTTATAAATACATTTGTTTGTCTAATGTTTGCACTTTCATATTGTTGTTATACGTGCATTTTCTTTATAAATGTACTGCATTGACCATTATAATTGATGTTCTGAATTTTCTTGTGCATATATTTACTGCATTTAGCTTGTTAGTTGTTGCGTCTAAGTAACGAATGTAAGCGAGGTGAGATATATGTCCACACAGGTGAGATATACAGGGTGTTCCAGAATATCTGATACCATTTGAAATTCATGTGAATCAATTAATGATTGGCCAAAAACTTGTAAATTGCTACTCAAATAAAAAGTAAAATAGTTTAATTTTTTTCCCTCAAAAAAGTTTGGAAGAAAATTGTGCCTCTCATTGAGTTATGATGTCACAAAATTGCATCTTATTTCTTTGGTTGAATTGAATCTTTTTCAAGATGAATCGGACAAGAGAGCAGGTATCTTCCGTTTTAAAACTGTATTTTCAAACACAGACTCCAGATATAGTTGTATGAATTATTAAATATGAATACCGTGAGGAAAAACAACTCAACAAGCAACAGATTCTTTAAATAGTGAGAAGATTTTTGAAGGTGGGATCCATATAGAGGAATTTTACTCATCCAATTGATGTTGTCATTGATGAAAAAGGACGTCATTTTGACGCATTCTCTTTTTTGTTGTATTTTTAAAAAACATTGCCCAATTTGTCAAAAACTTATGATCTTTTCAGAAATTTGTTGAGTAAAAATTTACATCATATAAAGTTATAAAAAAGCCTTTGGTTTTCTGTTGAATAATTCTAATCAAAAGTTATTCATATAGTAAATGGTATCAGATATTCTGGGACACCCTGTACAATGCAAACTTGAAGTGTTTAGTCAGTTCCTGATATACGTGCAGTGGGGAAAGCGGCGAGCACCAAGAACTATGGCTATTTACAAGCCGTCTTCAGCACTTTAAGGTGAATAACACATCACAAAATTGCTGATCGAAACGCCATTTAGTTTTGTTAAAAGGAGTTTATCAACGGTAACATGCAATTAACTCCGTAGCCGAGTGGTTAGAGTGTCGGACTTATGATCCGTACATCCCGAGTTCGAATCCCCTGGGACTTTTGTTGTTACGTACTGAATTGAATTATCAGATATTCATTTTTTTTTACCCCCAAATTGCAAATGTTTTGCTTATTTGACATATGTAGGCCTACAGTTTATTTATCATGATAACTTTCATATTCAATTAATTTACTGCCCATTTGAGTGACTTCTTCCAGGTGTGTTATTCCACCTTGAATTACACTACTCTATTTTGTTATGTTCTGCAGCTACTGGCGCTGTTAAAGGTTATTTTGCAGCATCGCTAAATGGCTACTTAGCATAGCTAAACTCTCAACAAGAACATTTTGTTAAAATAAAACAGTTCTTAAAATTAACATATGTAATAAAAATTACCGACGATGTGGTAAAAATTTGCAATCAATAATAAATGACACAAAATGTGAAAAGATTACGTTTACAAAACAAACCAACGCTATCTTTTGGCGATGTTTAATGTATTCCTTCGCAGTAATAATACAGAACTACGAATTCGCAAAAAATATGTAAATGTCAGATATTCGATTTTTAAAAAATTATTTCATATTAGTTTATGAAATTTTCTTGCAAAGAATCGATTTGATTTTTCTACATTTCAGCTTCTGTATACGCACTTTATTTCATCATCACTGCCTAGCAGCCACTGCAACGATGTATGTAAGCCCCGCACATTAGATTTACAATAGCCCGTACATTAGATTCAATTGCAATTATGTGCGTAAACCCCTGAAACTGGTTCCCTAAACAGTTTAAATGATTCATATTTCTGCTCATAGGGGGCGGTTATTTGATGCACCGGAAGTAGAAGTCTAACGACAATAAAGCGCTGAGCTATGCTTAGCGCTTTAAAAACGGCCCCAATTAGCATTGTCGGTGCTTTGAAGGGGAAGGAAAGTAAAAAAAAAAATATTTATACTAATAAAGTGGTTTGAATTATTACATTTGTTATGCCGTTTTGAAAATAAATTTACATAATTAAACTATTTCACGATGCTGCAAACTTTACAACTAACATTTTGAAGGATCTTGATTCAGCACAATCAATGACCCAAAGTAAATTTTTATTTCAAGTCTTCGCTAACTAAATAAGTATGTTAATTATAACCGGGATGTTCAAAAATACATCAATCAAGTCGTAATAACGACAGCAGAGATTTTCTACGATACTTGGCATCTGTTTACAATTTCCACAACCACACAGAGATTCCTCCGACACTAGGCCTCCGCTTGTAGATTTCAACGAATATGATCCGTTTGTCATCGGTTAAAGGGTTTTAATTTAGCGGAAAGTCAAAGGTAAAATAACGGTCTCCAGTCGATATTGTTCATATTTTACAAAATGTGTCATTTAGAACAAATATAATGATTTTCAAATATTGATGCTATGTTAATAAAACAAACCGGAATGGAAGGTGTGACGTCATAGATTAGAGTTCAGTGGCAGCTCTCATAGCAGCGGGAAATTTAAATTAAGCAATCGTGATTTATTCATTGTTCAACGGTAAATAAATACGCTCTACAATCGTAGTAGGTGTAAATTAATTGATTTATGGTACAACATATGACTGTATAGTTTCATTCCCCTTTTATGTATGATTTCGTAAAACATGAAACTCTTAACATGGAATCAAAAATTTAAAAAAAATAATTAGATATCCTATTTTGTATATACATGTGTCTAAATTTCGCAATTTTTAAAAAAAAAATTATCATATAACTATTGGCATCGAGCTAGCTTAATTTAGTCATTTTGCAAAGAAGAAAAAAGAATTACAAATTTAAAAAGCCACAGCTCTATTTCAAAAACGTAAATTCCATGAAAAACTATAATCCAAGGTATGCCTTTAAAGTCAAGTGGTCACGGTCTATTGTATATCACATATTTAACATTTGCCATTCAGTCAACTGAAAGGTCACTAAACAGGTTAACATAACAGAGTTATGCCACTCAATCACCTTTTCAGACCTTTTAGTTAACATTCAGTTTACTAAATGGCAGAAGTTCAGCCAACTGCTTCTTGACACTATATTTGCTAAATATATCACACAAAGTCTTACTTTTTTGTCATTAAATTCTATTACATGACTGTGCATTTTTTTACTCTGTCTCAAGATATCCTCCATTCGCATTTTGCTTAATTACCCGATACCTATAAATACCTCAAGCCTCAAGCGATGTCAAATCAAAAGTATGAAAATTTTCCAAGATTTCTCCTTTGAAACGCCACCTCTAGCTTATCAGGTTTCAATACACTTCTAAAAATGTGATGTCTACGGGGATTTTGTCTTGCAACTGACCCGGATGATAACGTTGAAAAATTGTGCGAGGTATTCCGAGTGACTTCCGAATGGAGAAAAGATGTCAACATTCCCCATTAAAAATGTCCGTAAGAAAACAATTTTCGTTCCTGTGAATTTTTCCGAGTGAAAAATAATAATGTGTGAATGAAGTTATCTTGGATATTTTCCCCTTCATCTATTTCAATTGCACTTCTTTTACAGTTATATGTATATTTATTAAAAATCGTCCGAATGTGCTGCATAAATATCTTGGGACCGACTATAGTTTTTAGAATTGTTATGCATCATATTTAACTATGACCTTGTGGTAAATAAACGAGTAATTAATCATTTTTCTGCAATTAAATTTACTTTATGTAACTTGCAAACGGGTTTCAAAGCTTAATTTATGTATTTTTGCATAGCTTTTTGTACGTATTCATTTTGATTAGGGTACTAAATATGAAATATTGAAAAAGTTTTTTTGCATCCTCTTCCGTAAAAACAAAGATGATGATGTAGTATCTTTTTAATTTCAATTGTTTTCTTACAGGTACATGTAGGCTTTCCTTTGTCCTCTTTGTACAGTGGGATTAGTAAAGGGTCAAAACCAGGTAGTTTTATCAAAACATTATTTAAGAAAATAGCCGTATTCTTGAATGCACATGTATATGAACTCCGTTAATGGCGTATTGTATATGATATACTTTGTAATGCCTAATACCGATTTATTGACTTATATTTACATCTATTGGACATTTTCTCTTTTATTTCTTAGTAAAACCGATTATCATTCATAGCTCTATAAAAACTGACAGGGCTGAAATTCATACGCGCGTTACGTATTTTTTTCTGCAATGCTCTCTGTCTTCATATCCGCATTAAAAACCAAAGAATGTGTTTCATTGTTAATGTAATCAATAAATATAACATTGTTAAATAAATAAAATACTTGTTTACTTATCACATGCATTATTAGATTGATTGACAGATTTCATGTAGGCTTAACATAAAATAGAACAGATTTTGTTCAATAACATCAAATATTTAAACATAGTCAAAAACATGATAGTCAATCAATCAATCTGTTTTAATTTCATGACCACAGTTTCCATATTATAAATATACTCTGTTCACAGCTTAACTTGTAACAATTTGTTTACATAACTATGTATTACACTCAATTAGATATGCACACAGTACGCTTTCGCTTACTATAAACACTCAGTATAGTCACTTGACCACTTTTTTATTATTCTTTTATTTTTTATTGACTTTTTCATTTTTACAACATATGTACACACATGACATGCTATATAATAAATAAATTTTTAGAGGCATATTATAGAATCTTTAAATTATTACTAATTAGTTATAAAAGTTTGTTTACAACTTAGAATCACGTTTTTCATGTCTAAAATTATATAATTCTTATATCAGATGATACTCGAAGCATTATTATTCCTATATTCATTAATTCAGAACGATATAAATTGTTAATTATGTGTAATAAAGGTGAAAAACGATTTTAGCGTCATCGACATGGTAAACGGAGTAAATACCCCTCTCCCCGAGGGATGCATTTACTGAGAGTGTTTATTTATTCTTTATTCAAAACTTCCTCTAAACGAAAATCCACTTGTAGTTTATAACTTATAAAGTAAAGACACGAAACACATGGAACACGAACCTGACTAGTAAAACCCTACAACTTCATGATGGAAACTTAAGTTCAATTCGGCTTAATTCCTATTCCATCAATCTACATGGTCTCCAATGACGATCTTTCTTTTGTTCCTATCCTTGTCAGTCTGTCTCTTTTTTCTTTCCTTGACAAAACTGTCAAACTTAACCGTCTACTCCTTCTTTCTCGTCGTCTCCATTGTTGTTGATAGACCGAGATGGATGTCCCGTGACCTATTTCAGGCGGGGTTATTCAAATATTTGTATTTTTTTACGGCACGTAAAAAAATAAAATATATTTTTTTTATTTCTCGAATCTTTGTTATGCGATTGACTTAGACCGCGTAATTTATGTGAAAGTCCTATCTTTAAATAAAGTAATAAAGCAAATAATCAGATCTTATTATTGTTATTCACTAAAAATACGCCACGTAAACCTTTAAGGAAATTCAGGACTTCTGTATCAGTTAAAGGGCCTTAAAGGGTATTTGACTCTTCTCTATTAAGTTTAGGGCAGTTTTTTTTTTTCAACTTTTCATTGACACTATATTTATCTATAATTTCTCTTTTCTTGTACAGGTATTCATAAAATGATTTATTTTCTTTTAATATTTCCACTGATCAAAAATAACTTACCCATCTTCTTTTTCAATATCATTTGATTTTTTCTTAAAAGCAGAGTATGAAATGGATTCACCCCTTACTTCAGTAAGAAGAATATCTATAAAAAGTTGATCATTAATTGTAAACTGGATATCCTCATTTCTTATATTATCTAGATTATCTATATTGTATATGGGACAAACATATTGCCCTTTTTACTTCTCTGATTGTCTTTTTTATAGAGTTAATATATGTTTTATCAACTGATAGGGAATTGTTGAATTTCCAAAAGACTTTCCCAGTTTTTGGACAATTTAAATAACATGATCATTGTTTGTTTACAGATAAAAAAAAAGACAGCTTGCTTCCATCTAATAAATATACATTGCACAATGGCTGGTGTATTTCCTATTATAAACCTTATTGTAAACAAAATCGTCATTTTCTGTCTGAAGTTTTAGTAGATCACTAGGTCATATTTATAACGTCACAACGATAAATAGTTTACATAAATTGTTAGGCAAATGATCCGACTTTGTCAAATGAAAATACAAGTAAAATATGACAATGTTAAAGGTGATCAAAACGTCTAAGAAGCCGGGCTTTACAGGATTTGATTACTCCAGCCATGTTCATATCCTACTAAACCTTTACGCTGAATTACTATTTATTTCTTAATACAAATCTACACAGTTTATTTACAATACAATAGTCACTCATTTTGTTAACACTTACTATACATAGTGTGTTTATGTGTGATATTTGATAATCTTCACTTTACCTGTGGTGTATTCAGACACATAGAGATTGTTTTTTGTGTCTACACACAAACCCCACGGCAAGCGTAAACACCAGTCTTTAATGTAACAGAGGAACTGTCCGTTCTGATCCAGGATGTGGATACAGTTGTTGTTTAAGTCTGCTGTGAGGATCCGACTCTGGCTGTCTGTTGTAATACCGACTGGACTAAATGATTCCTTGGTAGTAGAGGGAAAACCAGTGTAGGTAAATCGGAGTTTCCCGGCCTGATTGACCACCACTACTGCACCTGCTGACCAATCAGACACACAAATATCTAGGTTCCTATTCTCACTGATGTATTTTGTGTTATGACCCGATGAAAAGAGGGGTTGTCCCATGTTATTGTATTGAATAGTTTGCTTCAATGCGGAGCCAGAGTAACGAACAACTTTTGTTTGTTCATCATCATCACTGATGAGGACAACTAGGAGGTCTCCAGAGGAGGTACTACATATACCGTGAGGTTTCCACTCCTGTAGTCTGATCATTGTCTGTATATGTGCATTATTTATTATGTTTACAGTTCTATCTTTGCTATCAGTATATACTAGATCGCCATCCCCTGTCACTGCTATGTCGTATTGCCCGTTCCCTGACTTTGATCGGATTGACTTCATTAGTTCCCCCTGCAGGTTGTAGAGTCTCATATTTTTGTCATTTAAATGGCATGTCCATATTTTGTCATCACTCAGACATGACATACTTGTACATCCATAGTCGGTGTTTATATCTGTGATAACCCGTGGTACATAAATGGACGGTCTGTCTAGAGAACGTGACTTAGTCTTAGAAAAGTCAATTGTGCAGCCAGGTTCTTTGATAGATAACAATGATAGAGAACCAAACTGTTGATAAATCTTTTCTTGGTTGATCTTCTGAGGCATAAAAATTGGTAAACTACCTGTAGGAAGTTGGTTAGCTGATTTTAATGCATGGATGCTTTTTCCTAGATTAATTCTCTGAACAGGGATGTTACATTCAATGCTTTTTCCTGGATTAATTCTCTGAACAGGGATGTTACATTCAATGCTTTTTCCAATGCTTTTTCCTAGATTAATTCTCTGAACAGGGATGTTACATTCAATGCTTTTTCCTAGATTAATTCTCTCAACAGGGATGTTACATTCAATATCTTTCTTTTTCTGAAAATTGAAAATCTTCATTTCAGGTATATCTCTATGAAAAACTTCACTCTTTTTTTCTCGTGTGTTGAAAATCCATGTTTGTTTATGTCCTATATGTTCACCGGAAAAGAAACACTCCACACATAAAGGAATGGCACACTGCCTACAATAAAGGTAGCATAATCGTTTAGTATGTATTGAACAATACCGGTTTATAAATGGCACCATTTTGTGTTCTTTGGAATCCGGTGAGCTATGTTTTTCCCAACACGAAGGCATGTCACAAACCACATCCTGGAGGCTGTACGTAGTGATGTTAAAAAATGAATCTGAAAATAATATTGTAATGAATTCTGAATTTGGTATAAACAATACACAATGGAAAATTAAATTCTGCGTACTTTTGTTACTGAACCCTAAATACAATGACATAACTGTGTGAGAAATAAGAAAATTGCGTATAATCTGTTTATATTCCTGCATTGTGACATCCTAAATGCTGCTCGGTCCATTTAATTTTATATCAAAATTTTATGTACGCTTTGAAATGATGGTTTTGTTTGTTATTATAGGCATAAGAGTAGATTTCTCGGTCATTTAAGCGATATTTCAATTGGAAAATGATATTTAAAGTTTGTTAACAAAACTATATATACAAAGATAACGCGTTATTTTGCCCCTAATTAAGATTTGCCCCCACGGTCGAGGCGAATTTGATTGCATCACGACTTTGGCGTTCAATGCAATGCAAACAATAAAGTGAATAAGCTTTCAAAAGTGTGTTGGCATATCGAAAATAAACTTGTGTACATTTTCAACAAATTTTTATGAAGTTTGATTTGTTTCCAATCGATGCATGGAATGCGGACTGAATAAAGCAATAGACGAAAAAAAAGGCTCACTTTTCTTAACTCGCTCATGTGCATAATGTTATTTTTTGTTACCATACATAAATTATATTTAATTACTTCGAATTTCAAATAAAAAAAGACCGATTCCGCTGGTATTGAGAATTAAAATTCTCAAATGCTGAAGTTTATTGGTTTGTATAGAAACTTATTCCATACGGTTAT
>WFKH01011925.1:22372337-22413940 GCA_016163765.1 Magallana hongkongensis | reverse complement strand
TTATCGAATTATATTTTTACCTTGAGGCTTTTCAAAATAACACAAAGCTTTCTGTTGTTCTGCATATTCAAAGCATTTAGCATACAGATCTAAACAGTCTGTCTGTTTACAGAGAAACTGCATTACAATAACATCCGTTTGTGTGAAAAGTTCTTCATCTTGAAGAATCCTTATACACTCTAGCGTTGATTTTGCTTCCATTACAGATGTCCGATTTTGTAATTTGTATGAATCTACAATATGAAGAGAATATTGAACAATTGTTTTGGCTTAACAATACTGCATTTGAATTGTATATCAAAGAACTTAGAATTGCAATTAATACCTAATATTAGTCTCTTACAGCTAAAATTGCATTTCAAATTAATTAAACAGTATAATATTAAATGCAATCAAAACAAAAAAATCATTACTATAACTTGTAAAAACCACTTACTGGTTAACGTAAATTTAAGGTTTTCTAGCTTTTCAGAAGGAAACTGTTTGGCCAGAATGTTACTGAGTTTCGTAAACCTTACTCTTGCACCACGGTCTTTGTAAAATGTATTTTCTACAATATATAAATGATTAGAAATTAAATAAGACGCTTAAAAGTATACATAAGAAATAAACAGCAATTTTAAATATTTACCGGAATATGACGTTGGTTGGTCACGTGATCAAATTATCAAACGCCCCAAGGGTTTCTCAGAACAGTAAGTTCAACTACGTTAAAAAAGTCAATTGATCTTTAAATTTTTGAAGTAAGGCTTTTATTATGTTTTAGTTAATTGAATACGTGTTTTCATTTTACATGTACCATCATTTAAAGGACATTGAAATTCAATATGACATATTAGTGCACAATTCTCCTTATGCATAATTTTAATATTAACAGAATACGGACAACACAAGTTATTTACGACAATCAATCCATTAATTTTTTATAGATGACTTATCGTAATATTCAATCAAAAATGGGTAGAATGTCAAGAGAACGATGTAAGAAATTAGGCAAAATTTAATTTGAACATTAATGTTTGATTTGTTTTTATTGTAACACTAGATTTAACCTGTGTACGCACAGGTTGGTCGATTTAGATGGACAAAATTTGAAAAAGGAGATAATTAAAGTATTGTCACATACATGCCCTTTCTACCACCCTTCGTCAATATAATTCTTTTCTATTAGACTTTTTTTAAAATTTCTTTTTATTTAAATGCGTGCTTTTAAAGAAACTGCTGATGCGCTGCCCTACATATATTGCTAGTCTTCATTTAAATATTTAAATGATTCTTTGGTGATTTATGCGGGATATGGAGGTGGAGACATTGCAGAAAAAAATAGCGGGTTGTGTAAATTTTTTCTGCAATGATCGCCACCTTCATAACCCGCATGAATCATCAAAGAAATCATTTTATTGTTTATATTTACATCTTTCTTTTAACAATTTAATAAATTGATCGTAACAAGTAAGAACAATTGACTAAATTATAGTGGATGTACATCATTACGTTAGATAAAAGAAACAGCCAACTCGTCTTGTATGGGAATTTGAGTCTGACATCATGATTATTTCGTGCAGTCCATGATTTTTCTTAGGTATATGAAGGTTTCGACCAATTGATAAATTCTATTGTTTTTATCATACATAAAACACGTTGAATAAATTATTCAACGTGTTTTATGTAAAATAAAAACAATAGAATTCAGTTAACTTAAATGTTGATAGATAAAAAAAACAAATTACTTTTGATAGGACCTACATTAGATGTTTTACATAACTAGTTCGATGTCCGATGATAAACGAATACTGCAAGATGAAGCTATGCTTTGTTTTTTAATAGAATTAGTTCATATAATAAAACAAAATAACAAATTGCATACCTTTTGTTTACATAATTGTACACATTACGTGTATGTACGATTAAACATTAAGTTATTAAAATATAGGTCATCATGATGATACTTGGTCACTTAGAAGTTCGTTTTGTGTAATTATGATTCATTTTAGAAATTATATAAACTGCTGAAAAAATTCTCTAAGTAAAAATGTTATTCTACATAAGGTCTTACATGATAGGGTGGAATATAGCTTGTTTTTAAGAAAGGATGCAAGATATACTGGACATATGATAGGAACCGATTGAATTAAAATCATTGTATTCTTTCGGAGCCATAACATTGTCTTTGTAAGAGTAACTAGTTTGTCTTTCTTTTTTTCTCTTACCTTTTTTTCCTACTGTTGATTTGATATTACCTATGAATAATGAAAAATCAAATTGTTATAAGATACTATATATTATAAATATATTTGTTTCTTTTGACGTTTTGAGTAAACAAATGATTTTACTAAATGATAACTCTTTTTTAAGGCTCTTTAACTCTCACCCTCAAAGAATTGTTATCCAAGAGAGGTTATCTTTTCTCCATCAGTTGAAATTTAATATACTATATCATCATCAAATGCGTAAAAAAAAACCAGTAAAAATAGTTGAATAGAGTTTTTGTCTCGAAAGCATATCTGGTAATTAGTGTTATCAGCGTATGTTGCTGCAATTTCTAAATACCGATTTTGATCCATAATACTAGATACTATTTTCTGCGATTTAAATAATACAGTTTGATCAATGGTTTGGGATATCAAGTAGAAAGCTAATGAGATTTCAAAGCTAACCCCATAAGCAATTTCTCGGTAAAAAAAAAAAAAAAAAAAGGTTTTCCTCAAGCTTATGTTATTTAATAATCTATACATTAAGAACAGATTAAAAGGTAACTGTGATTTGTATTACTAAAATATTTCATCTCAACCGTTAGCTTTTTTCCATTTTGTTATTTCTATTTTATCATTTTTTGTGAATTAATATGGAGCAAATTTACTCCATTAACTTAAGAGGGATTTCTTATTTGGCTTTAAAAAATCGTGTATTCCAAAATCAAAATGATTATTTTTATTGAAATCAATTTTTGGCCTATATTTCAAAAAGCGTTAATTTCATATGCATATGAACAGACATGGTGACAAAGAAATTGTAAGTAATGTATATAAAACATGAAATATATTAATATTTCATGAAAATCAATGCAAAAATGTGCACGTTGATGCCATAATAACTACTTTTGAGTTGATCATGCTTAAATGGATGTACATGTATCTACAGTACTTTTTATAAAGAAATGATTTATATGGTTTGAATTTAAGAAGTGAGTTTATGCTCAGAAACCTACAAATTCTGCATCATTCTTTGGAAAAAAAAACTATTGATTGGTCTTCTTTTTTTTAAGGATTTCACTTTATTTACTAATAATCATGAAAATTTTAGATGTTTGGGAAATAAAGATGAGAGTGTTTTCAATGACAGTTGAAATCCATAAATTTCACACATCTCATATTATTTGTCTCCATCATTCCACTGAACATTAGTAATCATGGAAAATCAATAAGACATAACAATACTAATTTAATTTTTCCATATACATCAATATAAATCCCGATCTACTTCTGTGATACAAACAATTTTCTCTTAACTTTTATATAACTATTAGTTGGATAAAGTATTGTTTCTTACCGGAAATATCTTGCACGGTTTTTCCAATGAAGTTCGTAACTTCAATTTGGTAGCATTTTTTTTCAAGTTGATCTTTCTGTGTCACAACTAACACCGGATGGGGAAAAGAGACCATTGTCCCTTTGTAATCCTCAGCATTTATGTCTATCGGTGTGAAGCTATCGTCATCTTTAGTTTTTGCACTCCACTGTATATGACAGGGTGCTGGTAATGATTTAATCGTCATAGTAATCCGCCGGCCTCCATTTTTCTCACCTTCGACTCCTTTCACAAATACACTAGGGACACCTTGTAATAAATGTGCATTACTCAATAAATAATTTATGAGGTTAACAGTCTTCTTGCAATTGATATTTTCATAATTTCTGTGTTTCATCTAAACAAAATTCCTGATCGTATACGATGTGCTTCTTTACTGAAAAATGAAAAATTATATTTATCTTATAATCAAAGTTTTACAGAGCGGATTCCTATATCAAAACCATTTCTAATTTATTCAACGCACACTAATATGCATAAATGCAAAGATTAACTAAATAACAACAAGAATGCAAGAAGAAATCATAATTTTCATTATCTTAATTTTACTTCTATTGAGGTCCTCAAATGTTACAGAACGGTGTCGTGAAGTATACTATATGGATATACGAATTATGTAATATGCAAAAAAAAAAAAAATTAAAAACTTTGGAACGTTACAACTTGTCATATTATGATGAAGGTATTCAGTTCAATATAAATTCTAAATTGTGATAATAATTAATGTAAAGCGTAGCACTCTGACAGCAAAAAAATATAGATAAATAAAACTTATGATCGTATTTTCTTAAAAAATGAAATTTGAACTTGAAAGGTTTTGCAAAAGCTTATAAAACTGATTTTGTTGCTGAAAAAAAAAATCTACAAACCCTACCATTATTTTCTTATTACAAACAATTTCACGTGTTCAATCATTTGAAGAATATCAAAATTCTATTATACATGTTCGTGTTTGTTTTTTGCCGTGTTTGGAAAGTTTCCAGCACCGACGAAGAAGATTACAGATACCGCACAAATGTAATAAAATAATATTCACAAAATAACTAATTAAAATACCTAGAACCATGACGTCACTGGTACTTGATCCAACAGCGTTGATGGCAGTTAGTTGGTAATCACCAGCATCATCAGGACTTACGTTTGTAATAATCAATGATGAATAGTCGTTGCTAATATCTAATAGCTTCCCGCCACTTTCTTTAGTATTTATTTTTTCGCCATCTTTAGTCCAAAAGGTTTCCAGAATACCGGGCGAATCATCAAAGAAATACAATTTGCCAATCAGTTTTACTGATCTGTTTTTGATGTTTGTATCGACACTGGTCGTGAAATTTGGAGGACCTGTAATAAATTTAATAAATGTTATCCTTAGCATACATGTTTAAAATATTGAGCTAGTTTTCGAAACAAGAATCTGAGAAAGTCGTTGCAGTTTAAGTAACGTAAAATATTCAAGATTAAGCCATACTTCCTGTGACGTTAAGGTACACCGTGTTACTGACACCCTTTCCAATTCCATTCCATACCAGAAGACGATAATGAAGTTTGTTAGCAAAAGATATTTTGCTAATAACGAAAGATGGACAGGTAGAATTGTCGGTACTTTGAGAATAGTTTGCAGATCTGATGCAATAGAAATCAACTCCATCCTTGCTTTTCTGCCATTCTATTTTCTCAGGTGTGGGAATTGATGTTGAAATTACAGACTTAATAGTTGTTTCAGATCCAAAACAAACTGGTGAGTCTATAAATATCTCAACACTTGGGATATCTGGAAAACAATGCGTTGGAATTTTTTAAGTAGGACGATTTCAGATTTATTACAATTCAAGTCAGTCTATATTTTTGAGGAATGTAATTAATATCTCAAAAGTCGAGGTAGATATGATTGAAATTTGGATTAATGCTTCAAAAGAAAGAATATTACATCTACGATATAATGATTATTAAAAATGCATTTCTGTGTAAGACAAATGCAACCATTAATTTTTGAGATACTATAATGAGAAAAATTAAGAAGAGTATTCATTATATGTATGTTAACGTCAAAAGTTGATGTTATAATATCTTACGATGGCTAACTTTGGTTTTAATTTAGCATGCTTTTGCGCATTAATGTAAAATACAGTGTATTTACGCCTAATAAGAATTTTTTTTAATATCATTAATGAGGTTCAACACAATAAACAATTTACCGAAAAAATGTTGTGGGATTTTTTTTTCGATAAAAGTTCATTTTGTAACGATGTTGTTATGTAGATTACGTCGCCATTATGCATTAATAACGTTATAATAAAATGTGGCTTTGTACATGAAGGAGTAGGAGTACATGATATAAAGAAAAAGTACGCCTCGGAAATTTTACATACAGAAATGTGCTATCGTATGGGCTTTTTTAAAATTATTTTTGTAAATGAATCCTTTGTACTAACATGCATATAAATATTCCTCAAAAGTAGCACAATTTGGTGTTTTTGGGATATCTTGATTAGCTGTAGGTCTGTACGTAGCTCCCGGTCTGCAAAAATCGGATGGACGACCTGGGAGCTACATTTTCCTACGTGTTAAAAAGTTGCAATTTACGGCGCTAGACTAGATCTTGTTTCCAAACACATTCTGTACTAATATTTGATTCTAAAAAAATCCTCGGACATTTTACTATAGATATCGTCACTTTACTTGCCTCTGATACCTTTTCTAACAGAATGATTTTATAGTCATATCACATGTTGAGCATTGCAGTTCTCAAAAAGATCCTAAACAGTTGTTAACATATGGGATTTGAACCTACATCAAACTCTGAACCCCTTGTGAGGCCCAAGAATAAAAAAACCCATATATTATAACGTTTCAGTTTTTGTGAATAATTAAAATGTTTTCCTTTGTAAAATTGGATCTCCAATGTGGCCCCACCCTACTTCTCAAGATTTTGATTTTAACAAATTCGAATCTGCATTATCTCAGATTGTTTTCACTAAAGTTACAGCTTTTCTAGGCAAATAGTTTTTAGAAGAAGATTCTTAAAAATTTCTCTCTGTATAATCCTATGTAAATTTTTGTCCCCCCCCCACCCTGTGACCCCATCCTACCTCCGGGGGATCATGATTTGAACAAACTTGAATCTACCCTACCTGAGGATGCTTCCACACAAGTTTCAGCTTTCCTGGCTGATTAGTTTCTGAGAAAAAGATTTTTAGAGATTTACTCTATATATTCCTATGTAAAAATTCGACCCCCCATTGTGGCCCCATCCTACCCCAGGGGGTCATGATTTACACAACTTCGAAACACTACCTGAGGATGCTTTTACATAAGTTTCAGCTTTCCCGGCTGATTAGTTACTGAAAAGAAGATTTTGAAAGATTTTCTCTGTATATACCTAATATGTAAAAGTTTGATTCCCCTATTGTGGCCCCACCCTACCCCCGGGGGGTCATGATTTTCACAACTTTGAAACTACACTTCATGAGGATGCTTTTACACAAGTTTCAGCTTTCCTGGCTGATTGGTGTCATAGAAGAAGATATTTAAAGATTTACTCTATATATTCCTATGTAAAAAATCGACCCCCTATTGTGGCCCCACCCTTCCCCCGAGGGTCATGATTTACACAACTTCGAATTTACATTACATTAGGATGCTTCCAAATAAGCTTTCCCGGCTGATTAGATTCTGAGAAGATTTTAAAAGATTTTCTCTTTATATTCCTATGTAAAAGTTTGACCCAATCCCCCCCTCCCCATCGTGGCCCAATCCTACCCCCAGGGGTCAAGATTTTCACAACTTTGAATCTACACTACATGAAGATGCATCCACACAAGTGTCAGCTTTCCTGGCTGATTCGTTATGGAGAAGAAGATTTTTAAAGATTTATTCTATATATTCCTATGTAAAAATTTGACCCCCATTTCTGCTCCACCCTACCCCCGGGGATCATGATTTCGCAACTTTGAATCTACACTACATGAGGATGCTTCCACATAAATATCAGCTTTCCTGGCAAATTAGTTTCTGAGAAGAAGATTTTTAAAGTTTTACTCTGTATATTCCTATGTAAAAATTCGACCCCCCTAATTGTGGCCCCACCCTTCCCCCGGGGGTCATGATTTTCACAACTTTGAATAAACACAACCTGAAGATGCTTCCACACAAGTTTCAGCTTTCCTTGCTGACTAGTTTCTGAGAAGAAGATTTTTAAAAGTTTACCCCATATATTCCTATGTAAAAATTCGACCCCCCATTGTGGCCCCACCCTACCCCCAGGGGTCATGATTTTCACAACTTTGAATCTACACTACCTGAGGATGCTTTCACATAAGTTTCAGCGTTCCTTGTCAAATGGTTTTTGAGAAGAAGATTTTTGAAAATTTCTCAAAAAATTTCAATAATTCCTAATTATCTCCCCTTGAAAAAAGGATTGGTCCTTAATTTTCACAGCTTTGACTTCCCTTAACCTAAGGATGCTTTATGCCAAGTTTTATTGAAATTAGCCAAGTAGTTCTGGACGGACAGACGACAGACAAAATGTGATCAGAAAAGCTCACTTGAGCTTTCAGCTCAGGTGAGCTAAAAACGAGGGAAATCGAATGCCCCGGTGAATAGTTTCGATGACTATTCGTCATGAGCAGTTAGCACGGAAACTATTTCATGGTTAGATAGAATAGCATGTTTATTCGTTGTAATTTTACATAAGAAATATTCACAGAGGTATAATAAAAATAATATTACTATCTAACATTTCAATATAAGGAACAATTTAATTGTTTTTTTTTAAAGATATGATTCGAAGTGCAGAAATAAATTGTTTTAAATATCTAGGTTAGTAGTAAATGTGCGTGTATTTTGAGACGGTCTCTAAAAATGACCAGACAACAGATTTACATGCTATTTAGCATGTACACTAGAGTCAGTATGTTACACATGCCTTAAAATTATTTCACGCAAAAACCCAAGCAGACCTCCAAAACTACAAACACCTTAGGTACTATGCTGTCGCAGATCAATTTACCAGAAAGACTTGCATTCTAAACTTGATTATTTTTTACATTTACATGAACGTATTTTCTAAGTTTTAAAATTAATAAAAATACTGAGACTTAACAAAATGTAGGTAGTGAGTAAATTGCTAAGTATCTAGTAGCCGAAATATTAATAAAAAATAGATATTACCAAGCGAAATAGTAGCTGATACGGATCCAACAGCATTGATTACTTTACAGGAATAGTTTCCTTTGTCATCATTTGTCGGTGACGTAATTGTAAAACAATTGTCATGAACACTTCCTCCTGCATATTTCTTGCTGTTATTATCCAGCTGTTGCCCATTTTTACTCCATTCTATTTGATGCACTTTAGGAGACTGTTCTAAAGCTCCGCATTTGTAATGTATGGTGATTCCTTCAGATCCCGATTTAACTCTCAAAATGTCAACATAGGGTATCTCTAAAATTAAAATAAACATCATATATTACTTGCTATTTGAAAAAACCTTATCTACTTTCTATAATAGAATTTGTTTAAAAATTTTATTAACAAATTTACCTCCAATTGCATGTAAACGAATAGTATTTCTTGATTTATAATCGGGTCCATTCGATTCAAGTGAGAGGACAGCCTGATATTCTCCCTCATCCTCCTTTGAAACAGAGTTTATGACAAATGTATTCTTTGTACTACCGTTGTACCTCTCCATATTTGTGTCAATACATTTAATGACATCCCCTCTACGTTTCTGCCATGTAATTGACCAACAAGAGGATTCAACATTTTTCACGTCTGCTTCAAACCGGGCTGTGCCTCCACAAATTATTTCATTTTCACCTTGTATGAAAATATCTGGTTCATCTTTAAAACAAGAGGCCCATGGGTCACATCGCTCACCTGAGGAACAATAGGCATGATAAAATCAGCTTAATGGAGTCATAATACAAACTATCTAGACAATGTAGTTTAATACATGTAGATCCTGTATAGATAATCATAGTCCCTTTTGTAACAGGATGATTTTATAGTCATATTACATGTTGAGCATTGCAGTTCTCAAAAAGATCCTAAACAATTGTTTATATATGGGATATAATCCTACATAAAACTCTGAACCCCTTGTGAGGCCCAAGAATCGTCCAGGGGCCAAAGTCTAAACAATTTTCAAGGATCAGCTATGTGTCAAAATGATTTCATATAAATAAAACCATATTATAACATTTCAGTTTTTTGTGAATAATTAAAATGTTTTCCTTTGTAAAACTGGATCCCCAATGTGGCCCCACCCTACTCCTCAAGATTTTGATTTGAACAAATTTGAATCTACATTAACTGAGGTTGCTTTCACTAAAGTTACAGCTTTTCTAGGCAAATGGTTTTTTTAGAGGAAGATTTTTAAAGATGTAAATTTTTGTCCCCCACGCCCCTCCCCCACCCCACGTTGTGACCCCATCCTACCCCTGGGGATCATGATTTGAACAAACTTTGAATCTACCCTACCTGAAGATGCTTCCACACAAGTTTCAGCTTTTCTGGCTAATAAGGTTCTGAGAAAAAGATTTTTCTCTATATATTTCTATGTAAAAATTCAACTCCCGATTGCGGTCCCACACTACCCCTTGGGGTCATGAATTTCACAACATTGAATCTACACTACTTGAGGATGCTACCACACAAGTTTCAGCTTTTCTGGCTGATTAGTTTTTGAGAAGATTTTTAAAGATTTACCCTATATATTCTTATGTAAAAGTTTGACCCCCCATTGTGGCCCCACCCTACCCCCGGGGGTCATGATTTTCACAACTTTAAATCTACCCTATCTGAGGATGCTTCCACACATGTTTCAGCATTCATGGCTGATTAGTGTCTGAAAAGAAGATTTTTAAAGATATACCCTATATATTCCTATGTAAAAGTTCGACCCCCCATTGTGGCCTCACCCTAACCCCAGGGGTCATGGTTTTCACAACTTTAACTCTACACTGCTCGAGGATGCTTCCATCCAAGTTTCAGCTTTCCTGGCTGATTAATTTCTGAGAAGAAGATTTTTAAATATTTACCCTATATATTCCTATGTAAAAGTTCGACCCCCCACTGTGGCCACATCCTAACCCCAGGGGTCATGATTTTTACAACTTTAAATCTACCCTACCAGACAATGCTTCCAAATAAGTTTCAGCTTTTGTTGAGAAGAAGATTTTTGAAAATTTCTTAAAAATTTTCAATAATTCCTAATTATCTCCCTTTGAAAAGGGCGTGGTCCTTAATTTTCACAACTTTGAATGCCCTTTGCCTAATGGGTGTTTTGAGTCATGTTTGGTTGAAATTGGCCCAGTGGTTCTGGAGAAGATGTTGAAATGTGAAAAGTTTACGGACAGACGGACGGACAGACGGACGGAAGGACACACAGACGGACAGACGGACGACAGATAAAATGTGATCAGAAAAGTTCACTTGAGGTTTCAGCTCAGGTGAGCTTAAAAAACAGACTTTTTAAAAGCACATTTTACAATAATTGTGACATTGAAATATTTCATAATTAACATATTTTTCAAAATATTTTCCTTCTACATAGTTTAATATTTACCTCTACCGTCTGTTTGCTTTTGTTTACTTGCATAAGCGTTTAAAATGGTCATGCATTCCTCCCAATGGGACGCAGTATATTTTGATTGTTCTATCCTTATCAACTCGTCTTCGTAATCTACATTGCATGAAGACTGGATTCTAATGATTGCTGACCTTAAATTTCTCCAAATATCTTTAAACATACTGTCAGTTATCACTGCAGACTCTGCATGAGCGTAGTAGTTGTTTCTGAACAATCTCAGACGCTCAATGTCATCACTAGTTTGTGTATCCGTGGCTTTTGGTTCATTTCCCCACCCTTGTGCTGGACACGGTAAAGAACACAAATTCCGAATAAGTGTGTACAGCAAAGAGACATCAAATGCGCTGTAATCAGGAACACCAGGTGGTTGAATAAAGCAGATCATTTGTTGTTCTTTACGAAGATTCAGAGTTGAGCATGATTTGATTTTTTGGAAAAGATCCGTAGGCTTGATATGATTGGCCAAAATGTCTCTAAGAGGCAGCTTTATTAAATCAACACTGGCCACTACAACGCATTGGAAGTTTCGTTTATCGTTTGATAAACAAGAAGAAGCCATTATGATACTGTTTTCCTAGTGATATCTAACACTTGATTTCTTGTATAAGGCATTTTTCTTTGGTGCTTAAAATTTGGTCTGTGATTGTGGTGAACAAAGTTGTCCATATGATGGTTTGTTTTCTATCATGTTTTAGTCCTGTCAACAATATGAGATAATATCAGTTGCGGAATAAATTAAATTATTTCAGTGTAATAATGATCAATTACTTGTTTTGCACGGTAAACTTGATTCAGTTTTGATACGGATGAATTGAATATACGTTGTTATCTAAGCATGTTTAAAAAAGTAAAATATCTTTATATATTTTCTTTCAATGATTTACTATTGATATAGAGTATACCGTTTTCCAAAACGAAAGTAGAACATTCTTAATTTACTTACATTAAACTAAATATCCTGATAAGGTCCTAGAAGATGTGCAAAATAAAAACACCGTTATTTTTTTTCTTCTCCACCTAATCGTTTCCTTAAGAAAAACAAAATATATATACAGCATTATTAGCAACCGCCATTACGGCTTGGCTAAAAATAGATTGCGGACATAGCTCTAAAACACCTACTAGAAATCCGGAACTTTAAATAAGGTAGGTAGAGTCTATAACATAACCCAGTCACGGTTTCCGGAAATTTTATTTCCGATTTGTTTTTCTTAATACAACACATATTCGATCTTCGATCCCGATGCTAAACTCTTCCGCCATGACTGTATTTGTTTATATAAACGCTTTTGCGATATCTTATATAATCATGTTTTTGCATTCGTTATAAACGACATTTAAAAGCGGAGGTATTTATGGTCATTATTAAATGATTTTTAAATTTAAAGTGACTATTTACATTTGTGATTAAGACCATGTAATAAGTAATCAATGTAACGTATACGTGTATATGCAGATATACACAGTTGATAGAACTATAATTCGTATAGTCTCATAATATTTGAAATAATTAAATATTCCGCGAGCAAGAGTGAGACATGTTAATAAAAGAGCAAGAGGGCATTGTAAATAAAAGAAGTCATCAAAATATATTAAAATTTAATATATCTTTATATATACCAATTCATTGTTTACAAGACATAATGACTGCAATATAATTATATCATAAGCCATTCCCTGAACAAAATTACCCAGTCACTGTATAACATACCTCAGTCACTAACGGAAAAACATAATCTGGTCTCTGAGAAACATAACCCAGTCACAGATATACATTACCCAGTCATAACATATAACATAACACTTTAACATAACCCAGTCACTGGTCACTTGACAACATAACCCAGTCACTGTATATCATATAACCCAGTCACTGTATAACATAACCTGGTCACTGTATAACATTACCCGGTCACTGTATAACATAACCCAGTCACTGTATAACATAACCCGGTCACTGTATAACATAACCCGATCACTGTATAACATAACCCGGTTACTACAAAACATAACCTGGTCACTGAACAACACAACCTGGTCACGGATAAACATAACCCGGTCCCTGAGAAACAGAACCCGGTCACTGGAAAAGATAACCCGGTCACTATAAAACTAACACGGTCACTGAACAATATAACCCAGTCACTGAGAAACATAACCCGGTCCCTGAGAAACATAACCTGGTCACTGAGAAACATAACCCAGTCACTGAGAAACATAACCCAGTCACTGTATAACATAACCCAGTCACTGGACAACATAACCCAGATACTGAGAAACATAACCCTGTCACTGAACAATAGAACCCGGTCACTGTATAACATAACCCGGTCACTGAGAAACATAACCCGATCCCTCAGAAGCAAACCCGGTCATTGGACAACAAAACCCGGTCACTATAAAACATAACCCGGTCACTGATCAACATAACCTGATCACGGATAAACATAACCCGGTCCCTGAGAAACATAACCCGGTCCCTGAGAAACATAACCCAGTCACTGTATAACATCACCCGGTCACTGTATAACATAACTCGGTCACTGTATAACATAACCCAGTCACCGGACAACATAACCTGGTCACTGGAAAACATAACCCGGTCAGTGTAAAACATAACCCCGTTACTGTATAACATAACCCGGTCCCTGAGAAACAAACCCGGTCACTGAACAACATACCCTGGTCATGGATAAACATATCCTGGTCATGGATAAACATAACCTGGTCACTGAGAAACGTGACCTGGTCATTGAACAACATGACCCAGTCACTGAGAAATGTTCCGGGTTATGTTTCTTAGTGACAGGGTTATGTTATTATATACAGGTTATGTACATTGTTCAGTGACTGGATAATGTTTCTAAGTGACCGGGTTATGTTTATCAGTGCAGGGTTGTGTTTCTAAGTGACCGAGTTATGTTTCTCAATGACCTGGCTCCGATTTCACCAAAAAAACGCAAGTTTTTACCTAAGTTTTATCTCAAATCCTGAGAATTTACTCAGCTGAGATTTTTCTCAAATTGCTGTTTCACAAAACAAACTTAGTCAATTCTCAGCTGAGTTGAATTTTTTACTTAGCTGAGTCAAGAATTTTCATTGTCACAAGTGGCCCTTCATAACTTCTCTTTGTTTTTTTTAATTTATTCTCGATAAAAACAATCGTCTGCTTATGTTTTAAACAGAGGAAAATCGGATTAAATCAACAAGAGTCATAAAATGTTAATCAGTCATCAAATTTACACTTTGTTATGCTAAATATAGATTACATATCTACATGATCTTATATATTATATATCGAACAAAAAAACACATTAATTACACTATGGTTACCTTAAAATCATTAGAAAGAATGAATTAGTTCCCTTTGTTTACATTTTTGTCAAGGGAGATAACTCCCCCCGAATTATTATTTTTTAATGAAAAAATATTTATCAATCCTCCATGAAATATTGCATATTCACTGATTATTGAGTGGAATGGATTTAAGAAATAATCATTACAGACAATATGATACTGGAATAATGATGTTTATGACACATTCATATTTGAGATTTGACTTAAGTCTGCTATGGAGGTAACTTAAGTTTTTTCTCAAATTGAGTAAAAAACATGACCAAGATTTTTTTTGTGAAATGCAGATATTTGAGTTTCCTCAAATTTGAGAAAAAACTCAAATATTTGAGAAAAAACTCAGACTTAAGTCTGAGATTTGACTTAAGTTTTTTTGTGAAATCGGAGCCAGGTTACGTTGTTCAGCAACTTGGTTACTGTTTTTAGTGACCGGGTTTTGTTTCTCAGTGACTGTTTTTTGTTTCCAACTGACCGGGTTATGTTTCTCAGTCACTGGGTTATGTTTAGTGTCCAGGTTATGTGTTCAATGACCTGGTTATGTTTATCGAAGAAGGGTTTTTTTTTCTCAGTGTCTGGGTTATGTTGTTCAGGGACTAGGTTGTTATTAAGTGATTGGATTGAATTTCTCATTGACTGGGCTATGTTTTTCAGAGACTAAGTCATGTTTATAAAGGACTTGGTTCATAATGCATCTCACCGACTGGGTTATATTGTTCTATGATGGAGTTTTGTTTCTCAGTGACCGGGTTATGTTGTTCAGTGACTGGGCTATGTTATACAGTGACTGGATTATGTTATACAGTGAACAGGTTATGTTGTTCAGGGACTGGGTTATGTTTATGTGACTGGGTTGTGTGTTTCAGTGACCGGGGTTATGTTGTTCAGTGACTGGGCTATGTTATACAGTGACCGGGCTATGTTACACAGTGACGGGGTTATGTAATACAGTGACCTGGTTATGTTGTTCAGGGACCGGGTTATGTTTATAAGTGACTGGGTTGTGTGTTTCAGTGACCGGGTTATGTTGTTCAGTGACCGGGTTATGGTATACAGTGACCGGGCTATGTTGTTCAGGGACCGGGTTTTGTTTATAAGTGACTGGGTTGTGTGTTTCAGTGACCGGATAATTTTGCTCAGTGACTGGGTTATGTTTCATAGTGACTGAGTTATGTTTCTCAGTGACCAGGTTATGTTGTTCAGGGACCGGGTTATGTTTCATAGTGACTGGGTTATGTTTTTCAGTGACTGGGTTATGTTGTTTAGGGACTGGCTTATGATATATTTAGTCATGATGTCTTGTAAACAATGAATTGGTATATATAAAGATATATTAATTTTTGATTATATATTTTGATGACTTCTTTTATTTACAATGTCCTCTTGCTTGTTTGTTAACATGTCTTCAATTGCACGCAGAATATTATATAAAGTGGAATATTAAATTATTCAAAGTATAATAAGACTATACGAATCATAGTTCTATCAGCTGTCTATATCTGCATATAAAAGTATACCGTTACGTTACATTGATTATTACATGGTCTTAATCACAAATGTAAATAGTCACTTTTAATTTAAAAATCATTTAGTAATGACCATTAAATACCTCCGCTTTTAAATGTCGTTCTTAACGAATGCAAAAACATAATTCTATAAGATATCGCAAAAGCGTTTATATAAACTGAAGTTGACGCAGTCATGTCGGTAATTCGTCATCATGTCGTATTAGTTTAGTGCATCGGGATCAAAGATCGAATATGTGTTGTATTAAGAGAAACAAATCGGAAATAAATTTTCCGGAAACCGTGACTGGGTTATGTTATAGACTCTACCAATAAGGTATCTGTAAATTTAATACATAGTTAATTGTGTGTAAAAACTAATAAATAAATATTCTCTTATTTTCCTACATGTCATATATTGTTGTAAGTGATAATCACTTATTTATTTAATAATTACCTTTTTTTTACGTAGTGGATTTAGATGATATTCATGAAAATCTCATGTTATGTTCTTGTTCTGATAATTGCCGAAAATATTAGATATTAAATATGAACAAAGGTTAAAAAGAGGTTAATACTTTGCCTCAAATGTACTTAATATTTCTCTCTAATACTCTTTTTAAAAATTGGGAAACATCTAGCTTCATTCTAAATAGCCTTTTGGTTTTCCTTTTATATTTTATTGTTTGATAAATCATTTTCACATCAAAAATCAGCACCTATTTGTTGCCACATGCATACATGTAAGTATGTATGTAGGCCCAAGGATAAAACTTAAGATGCAAACATTACTATTGTGAGCTTATTCAAGAAAATTGAAGATCAAATAGCAATTCAGTTGTTGATGATTAAATGTATAATTAAAAACAATCCATGTACTTTTTTTTACAAAGAATTTAATATTTTAAGAAAAAGGAGTAATTTGGGTGTTTTACCTTATTAATTGCGTGCAAGTCATTAAAAGAAACGATTTTTTTTTCGATTATTTTGTTTATTACTAATATTTATTATGTTCGTACAATGTAGCTGATATTCAACAACTTTCAAATTTTAAAACTGAGGCTATATTAAGATGGTTGAAACAAGATAAAGTCCCACAAGACAAAATAATGTCACGTTTTACTTCTGACTTTTACTTACGGGTCTTAAAATTATGTATGTCATAACACTTACATGTAATTCATTTCGGGATGAAATCAAAGATAATTTTGTATCTATTCTATTTAAATATGACGTATAAATCATGATATACTTTCTATGTTTATTAATATCGATAATAAAGTTATCAGGATAACGTGTGGAAAGGTATTGTTCTTTTAGCGTAAGCTTAAAGGTAGGGTTACCATATTTTCAAGTATCGACAAGCTTTCCTCCTTAAGTGTGTCCAACAAAGACATACCTGACTCAATATGACGGTATTTCAAATTGAAAATGTAAAAAAAATATTTAATTAACAGTAATCGGAATGTTATTAAAAATTCTTATTTAAGTTACAAGTTTTCAAGGGGCATGGTCACGGTCTAGGTAAAATTTTCATTGTTTCCGATGCTTTAGCAAGGCACCTCTAATGACCAACCAAAATTTTGTAGAGTTATAAACAAGATAAAAAGCTCACAATTCTTTGTTACGTAAACAAAGCTCGTGCCATGTTTTTGTTTACATTGGTTCAATATATACCATAAAAAGTTCTTTTTCAAACCGATTTTTATATTTGCTGATTAGTTTTGAACATAAATACACAGTTCCTAGCATTTATCACATTCATGTAAGGTTTAAAACCTGGAAATTTGACAATGTAAACAAAACATGACAGGAGCTTTGTTTATATAACATAAAATTTCGAGCTCTGTATCTGACGCTCAAATTTCGGTTGACTATTTGCAATGCCTTACTGAAGAATTTTAAACTTATAAAACGGAAAAGTAAATTTTGACCAAAATCGTGACAAAGCCCTTTTAAGAAAACACAAATTCCGTTGAAAATACAAGCAAAAAAGGAACTTTACTGTTGAAAGAAAGTGAGCGCAGATAATTGTAAATTTGAAAGAATCATCAACACAAATCAATTGGGACTCAAATGTCAATAACCTCGATATGCTACAGGTGTGAAGAAAAAATATTGCACGGTATTACTTTCTTGAAAGTTAAAGTACATACATTATCCAGCTATTTCTTTCTATGTAGGGCAGTGAGGGGTAAATCGTTAAATAGGTATATTGGAAATGCTTATACATGTACATAATTATATATTTTAATACAATACAATTATTTATATTGTATATAATAAATTAAATATTACTAGTAATAAGAACAGAAACTATATATTTTGCATATGGCAGAAATCAATAAGGACAACTTGATATTATATTCTGTAGTTAAAATGAACAAATAAAAATAGTCCAAAAAAAAAAAAACATCTGCAGAATTCGAAAAAAAAATACCATGGTTTTTTTATTCACTAATACAGTACAAATCCAGTGAGCGATGCGAGACTTAATATACACAGGTAAGTAGTATAATGTAGTATTTAAAACAACATTGCCATATCTCTGGACTTTGTTTATTTTTCTTCAAAAATAAATTGAAAAAATACGTATGTATTTTGCCATCTCTCCATGTGTTTTTAAAAGCTGCATATTTTACGTTAAAATATGTAATCTTTACACGCTTTAGATTCGTTGAGAGAAGACCCAGAGACAGCAAAATCATTTAAAAACAGCTGTAAATAAGGAGGATTTTGTACCAATTGTGTCGTGTTGCTTTATTCAGGCCCCATACTCCGATAAAACCTTATGCATTTCAAACATATTTATTTCACCAATTCCACGTCAAAAAGAAACCAAATAACGATTATATTTTGAAAAATGTGCACAAATAATCGATGATTTTTTTACTCTCCCCGTGTGCTCAGATTGCTGCCGAATCTAAATCTTAGACGCTCACTTTCTTTGTAAGGTACATTTTATGCGATACTCTATAATTTAGATAAATTCGAAATTGATAAAGTTTTACTTTTCAGAATGCTTAACGGCTTGGAACCAAATACTTTCTAGCTTAATTTTCCGTGTTAATTATTTCAAGAATTTCAAACCTTTATGCTGGAAGGTTGAAAAGTAAGAGAAGAAGTACAAACTGATTTAAAAGAACATATACAGAAGCACCAACTCCACGAGAGACAAAGACATTCAACACATGGGCAGAAAATTAATTGAAACTTTAATGAAATGCAATAAAAACCATTTTAACAGAAAAAAGAGTTAAGTTTACACATCACTAAGACTTGTCTTCAAGCAACATTTATTTCTTGTTTTTATGAAGATCATTTTTCGCATCATGGATTTTTACGTAACATAACATAAATGCAGATGAGATAATTTTGATTAGTGTAAAAACATGGAATACATATACAAAGTATACTCAATATGTATACCATTCAATCACACTCTTTAAAGTATTGAGTGAAGCACATTCTTTGGAACATTTATCTATTTTTATATTTTACATATATAAAGTAGAAACACCCTTAAATAGAATTAATAATTTTGAATCGTCTACGTTATCCAATTGTAAATATATTCATGAGATTCACCAATAAATAATCTTATAAATATTATTTTAACAAAGTGCACAAGAGTTGTCTTTTCTTGGAGTCATCGCACTTTACAAGAAAAAAAAGAGAATTCAAATAAACAAAATGGCTATTTCCGGAATGTTATCAGTCTTTAAGCAAATGCCACTGCGCCACCTGTTGGCGAGGTTTGGTGATCATGTCATTCCAGTGTCTTGTTTCTAGCGGCCCACTTTTGCTGCTTAGAATGATTTTGCCGATCATTTCGTTCCTGCCCACTTTATCGAAGTCCATCACTATCACTTCTATTGCAGCCTCCCGAATTTTGTCCCAAGGAATCTCGAAAAAGAACGACTCGTTATACACAGGGTTAAGAGTTCGCATTTTTATTGACGTCTTCTTCTTCTCCATTCTGGTGGCGCCAAACTTTAGCCACATTTTAACGTAGGGATCTGGAAAAAAGAGAAAATACTTTTCAAGTAATGATAGATAAGTACGCATGCCAAATTTATAAAGCAAACTTTGAATTATATTTCATTTTGCAAGAATGAAAAAGGGTAGGTATTAACATGGAAAATAACTTTAATACCCATTGTTAAAATAACGATGTCTTCACAAAAATTGAATATGATTTTAGATAAAATTTAAGTTACAAACTCTAATAAACCCGAATGTATCAAAGGGATTTTAAAAAGGTTGGTCAACAATTAGGATCTCGAGGTAGAAAAAATATATGGCAAGAATAAACTAAAAAGACCATAAATATTAAGCAGGAAATGGAGTGGAAAAAGTATGCTTTTAAATCAAATTGCAATATAATTATGTTCAATTTTTTGATTTCACAGTAAAATAAATATGTTCTTGTCCTTTTAACATAAATACAACCAACTCAATTCAATCGTTGTGGGATATATCTGCTGACGTTAAGATTACATCTAAATCGGTTTGTTTTTACACTAGAAAGGCAATTACTTAATCAACTAAGAAATAATTTTATAAAAATAATTATGTAAAAACAGAGTAAATTAACGGAAAACCCGAAACAAAATGATTACCCGCAATAAAACGAAAAAGACCTGTTCCCAAACTCAACAAAGCAAAAATTAATATTTTTGATTTCCCCGGTACTAATTGCACTTCCGGTTTGACGGAAACTACCTGATGTTGAGTGTTTGTATGATTCTCTTAGCAAATGTAAGACTGGAATTCAGAACCAAATACTTTTCTTCATTAATGCAGAAAGTATAATATAGGCAGCAAAGCGTTGAAATACAATACCCTGATGGGGCTAAATACAATTATGTTACAGATTTGTCGAATCTTTATCATCGTGTTTCTGATTTATGAACTTTATACGTTTAGAGTATACATATACTGAAACATACGTGGCATCATTAATGATATGAAGTTCCGAATCTTTATCATAGTGTTTCCGAACTATATACTGAAACATACGTGAAATCCCTAATGATCCCAGCAGTCTTAGACTTAAGTCAAAATGTACACTTTGCTTTCTGATTAAAAACATGGAAAAAATGTAATGCTATTAAAATGTGTCTCTAAATAACGTTGATTATAATAATTATTACAATTTTGCAGCGTTATGTTTTAATAAATATTCATTTTATGAATGATTAAAATTTGGACTTAAATCTAAAATGCTTCATGAGTCCAGGTATATCAGTTTACCACTCACGGTGTCTAAAAAATGTACAAAGATGGCCTGTTTGTAGAAGAGCGATTTGCAAGATAAATTACATCACTGCCTTCATTAACAAAGCCGTGCGTTCAATGAACTCCCTTATACTAGTATAAGGTCAGACAGTCAAAACGATGCACCAAGGATCGCACTGCTTGTACATGGGTTCTATAGTGTGCACTAAAAGGGTTTATAAGGTTTCCTTTCGGAGACGGACTATAAATAATAAATTAACTTTTACAGAATGACTAGAGAGATGAACCCTGGGCAATCCAAAGATCTTGTCCACGGGTATCTTTATGGAGACTGTGTGCGTTTAGAGGGTGGAGGAGGGTGGAGGTCGAGAATATTTAAACTGTTGTCTTGTTAAATTATCATAATATATCAATTATTGTACAGCTGATTCTAAAATATTTTACTATCGGCTTCGTTCCTTTTTTTTTTGCTCGTAGACTGTAAATTAGAGACGTTTAAAACCATAATATAAAGAATGCTCAAGTGTTTGATCTTCCAAGCATTATTGCAACCAACATTCCTTTCAACGGATCAATTCAATATTTTATAATAAGTTTCTGGAACTAAGCCTCTGTTTGAGTATGACCGGAAGTGCTTGTTACCTGAGGCTCCTGTGATGTCTTTGGCTTTGAGATCTTTGCATTTCATGACGATGATGTTCAGTCTCCCCACGGCGGGCTGGTAGCTTAATGACAGTAGAATCTCTCCCAGTTTACCCTGTATGTGTTCAAACAAACCATCAGATTATATAGCATTTAAGAGATCCAAATAATCATAAAAATGAAGAGGAAAACGTCGCGTGAAAAAAAACCCCACTTTTCCTTAGAAATTGTAAGGTTCAAGTTATTTTGAATAAAACTTTACCTTAAAATTACATTTATGACTATAACAATATTTTCTTGACATGTGATTAAGAAAGTTCTAATTTTTCATTAATGGCAGCATATTCTAGTCATATGAACTTTTGCCATTAAGTTGCTACCGCAAGATATTCATTTGTCTTGACTCTTATCTTTCATTCAAAGTATACTTCTATCAGTATGTATCCATAAAAAAACTATTGAATACACAAAGAGCATGATAAACTCCAGATCACCCATTCACTTAAAACCTTCTAGAGACCTCACCCTGCTATCTTTGCACGGTTGTAAGTAGCGCCACATGATCGGCGACTGGGACAGGTCCACCTCGTTCAGCGGTATGTAGGTCTCCCCGATCGGGTCGTCCCGACTGAAGCGGTCGTAGTCGATCACTTGTAGGTATATCGTCTTTTCTAATAACTTATTGTGAGGCCAACCTGTCAAAATAAGGTTGAAATTATCATTGCATATGTCATTGTTATACTGTTTTACATGGTTATGCATTGCTTACTGGTGCATATGTTTCAGATGAACATTCGTCGTTACAGTTCTTGGGTTTGAGATACATACTGTATGATGTTAAAATAGTAAGTCATTGCAACATGTAAATCATTTTAAAATTTTACAATCATGTCAAAGATACATTGAGGGGAGAAAAAGAGAGAACAAGAAAACACATATTTTTTAAGAAACCCGAGTATTTTGACCTCACTGTGTTAATTAAATTATTTCTTTCGTTCTAACACAAACCTTCAAACAAAAAGCTTTCATTCCACCGCGGATTGAGGTTTTTCTTTTTCACTTTAGTCACAAGTTTGTGTCTCTTATCAGGCAAAAGTAGAATTTTCACATACGGGTCACTGGTACCCGTGAAGTCTTTAGCCACCAGACCGGTGGCCTGTATCACTTTTAAAGTCAAGGTCAAAGACTGAAAGTCATAGCTTAGTCCTATCTGTAAGCGTCCCAGTTTACAATCGACGCCCTCTGTAACGTCAATTGATGACGACGCTTCCATTGTCTCTGCGTCTTGTGACGCATTTTCCATTAACGTGAACGCAATGTTCCTCATTCCTTTCCATAAGGAATTGTTGACGTCATCGGCACTTTGGGATTTTGCAGAATCATTCTTCATAAGGGGCTGTAATTAGAAAAAAAACAGTTTAATGTAACTATCTTAAATTATTCGTATTATAAAACATGTTAAATTTCAAAACATATGATTGTATCAGTACACATCAAATAGAGAAGCTTGATCACATGTTTGACAATGGACCGTTGAACATATACAGCTGACTTATTGATTTTAACCTTATGTTCATTTATTGCTGTATGAAAACGATGAACTGCTTTTTAAAAAGAGAAAAAAAGAATAGAAGTACTCGTCGTGTGTAAATATAATATTTTAGCCTGGGATACTTATCTTTCCTTTTAGATGGGGTATTGTACCTTAACGTCCGTGATAATTAATCAACGACATTCTCAACAAGACAATAGCGCAGTTCAATAAATAACCGTTGCTATGACAACAGTTACAATGATCACTCACATCTTCAGTTTTCACGAGAGCAATTAAATCAAAATACAGTATTGCATTATCTATCATGATTGAAAGGTTGGGGCTGCATATAAAAAAAAAAAAAAGAGTGCAGGAGATTCAAATTAGAAGCCTGCAATAAATCTACAAAAGATCGACTGCGTGTGATCTCAATATCCTTATGATTATAATTGGAATGAAACAAAAATCTGAATAACGGTTGCATAACAAAGTGCATTGTGGTTTTAGAGTGATGTGCCGTTTGCACAATATCTCAAGAGGAATAACTGTGAGCATGCAGATTGGTAGTGCTTTTTTATTTTAATTTCCTTAAAAAAAGAAGAAGAAGCTGTAAATGCTAAATTAAAACCTAAAATAGAACTGCAACCTATGTTTTGACTGGTCTATAAAAAGGAAGTACACAGCATGTATGTATCAGTGTTTATATCGACCCACATAGTATACATGTATTTATACATCGACCCACGTATTATATTTATATGGGTCATTTTCAAAAAATGTCCGTTTTCCTGTCTTTTAACTGGAAAAGGGTAAAAAATTCAAATATCTGTGTTGACATTTTGGCCAGTGCTGTTGTTGTTTATATTAATAATAATTTCACCTTAAAGTCATTTCTCTTGGCGTTTGTTAAAGAAATACGGCATTAAGTCTGAATTAATTCTACCAGGCAAGTCATGTCACAATGTCAAGATTTGTTTGGAGCTTACTGAAATCAGACACACACAAATGTATTTTGTGTAAAACTGGCCCAATTCTTTATTTAATATTTATTGAATATATCTATAGAGATATGCAATCATTATTGAATACTTATTTCTTGAGTCAATTATTTTAATTGTCCAGATAAAATGAAGGTAATGATATGTCCATTAGTTCTTGTCACTCCTGTTACCAAAATGAAAATGTTTAAATAACAGTTATCCCCTCTTTCCTGGAACTCTTCAAATGACCCTCAATGTTACATCATTTCCTGTTGTCTCAAGTTTTGAAGCGCCAATATTTTAAAGTGAAGAAGAAAACAGATAAATAGTGGGTAAGTTTGTCCTGCTGGAGGTGTAATGATATGCATGTGTCCTAAATGTTACCTTCTTTATTTTCATTATATGGTTTATTTCCTTTATCTGACTGAACAGATATATAAATTAGGATTCACATAGAATATTTCAATCTAATGATGTCACCAGAAGAGTCTATTTTATTAAATCTAGGGGTGTTTATATCAAATATATCCATCCTGTTACTGTCACTCATGTTACCAGTAAATTTGTAACAGTAGGGACATATGAAGTAACAGGAAGGAAAATTGAAACATAAATATGTGATCAAATTGTTTATATAAAACAAAAATAAGTTCCGTCTATTAAAAATTATGAAAGTTTAATTTATTTGTTATTAATGCAAGAACAATTTGCTGTAATATACTACAGTTTGAAATATAACTATGGAATGTAATTTTGGTAACAGTGTGGACAAAGAATGTAACAGAGTGGACAAAATATTCAGCAAACATGATAGTTATGCACCTTTGACTTTTAGAATTAAAAAAAAATATTTTTAGATTCATCAAAATCGTTTTAGGTTATTTGTAACAACAAGGTAAACTCCTAAAAATATTAATATATTGATACATATTTTAAAACTATTAAACTTGTTTTGGTAACAGAATGGACAATTACGATAACATACCTTCGGTATTTAAATACAACTTGTGTTGTTGTCTGTCTGTCTGTCTGTCTGTCTGTCTGTCTGTCTCTCTCTCTCTCTCTCTCTCTCTCTCTCTCTCTCTCTGAGATTTATTTGAATTATATTTTCTGTTTATTCGAGTCTGCAGACGATATAACTCCATCAAAATTGATATGAGCAAAAGCTTATACCTGTCCCAAAACATACAAAGTGCACCAGATTTAGACTCAGAATATAGGAGAAGTGTGGCAAACAGATGTAAGTTGTTTTTGTGAGGAAGGGTAGATTCGTGTAGGGCATGAGTGGAATTTGCCAGAGTTGTTGAAAAAGTAAAAGAAGAAAATTCTACTTAAAGTTCAAAACCACAGAAAAGACAAGAAGAGAGTAATTTAAGAAAAACAGATAACGGGTAAGACACTTTTGAAGACAAGGAAGAGAAACAAGAAGTACCAAAAGAGGAAGACATGGAAGAGAATAAAGAAGAATTAAAAGAGGAAGTAATGGAAAAGAAATAATAAATAAAAAAAAAAGAAAACATGGAAGAGAAACAAGAAGTACCAAAAGAAGAAGAAAGTCAGAAGCTAAACACAAGCATAAATAGTGCAAACAGGTCATCCGTTGAAGTTCCTCCTCTAGCGGAACTTTTAGGTCGTTATGTTCAAATCAAGTATGAGAGAAAGCCCTAATATCCAGGTATTGTGGTTAACGTGGATTGGTCGGAAGTATATATATGTGCAGCGTATGCACTGTGTTTTCAAAAGTCATTAGAACATTTGGTTTTATTGACCAAAAAAATTGAAGATATTTTTTGATATGAAATGGAAAATGTGTTGGCTGTTATTCCGGAACCAGAATTTAAAAATCGCAAATATTTTGTTCAAATAGATCTTTGGGATTACGCTGAACAGAAATGTAGCACCATTTAATTCATTCTGTTATGCTTTCTCCAAATTGTTTCTGTCTTCAAACATTTTGAAAAATAAGCTAAATTAACTGTAGTTCATGTTTAAATAGGATAATTAGTTGTTCATTTTCGTAACCCTTTCTTTTAATATCTATTTTGGGTTGCTTATTGATAAAATTGTCTGGCCTGTTACCATCATGTCCATACTGTTATGCCCTATTGATATTTTTGTCGAAATTTGTCATAGTAAATGAAAAATGATCAAATTTTATGAATTAACTTTTCATATTGTTCATTTGGTTGTTTGTGTTTAACTTTTTGTCTTCCAAAAAGACCTGTGTCTCTTTTTTTGTCTTGATTCTCAGTATGATTGTCCGTCCTGTTACATTTTTGTCCTGACTGTTACTACTGAGTCCCTACTGTTATCAGTACATATTTTGTTAAAAATTTGCTTTTTAGAATGTTCTTATTCAATCAAATTAATGCAACTGCTTATTCTCATTATCAGATCAGAATGTTATGGGATTTTGTCAAGTTTTGATATTTTCCCATGAATATGTAATAAAACATAACACGTAGATTGTGTTTTATTCTAACATGAAGAACTTAATCGTTATTAAAAGTATTAATTTAATGAAAAAAATACTTCTTTTCTCTGTGTTATCATAATTTTTCTTTTCTTTAATAGAATACATCAAATTTATAAGAAATTTGGAACAATTTCAAAATTTACAGCTCTTTGTATGAAAGTAACAGGATGGACAAAATATTTTGGATGACATATATTAAATGACAATTTTTACTTCATACTATTATTTTCTTTTATGTATCTTGTTGATTTTCTGTAGTTCAATGTTGTGTTATTGAAATAAAGTTGAAAAAATAATGTTATTTCGCATTTATTTTTTAGAAAAATGTCATTTTGAAAATAGACATTTTTTGAAAATGACCCATATTATGTGCATCTATAAAATGTGGTAAGTTGTACACATGTGCGTTAATATTTTAAAATTATAGTAAAAGTACATTTATTGCGTACCGATCGATATAGCACGAAATTAAAAGGCATATCAAAATAAACATTGTGTAATGAAAAAAAGAGAGTTATACTACTTTAATTTTAACGATACATTATGCCAAAGAAGTTGATGTAGATAAAAAGTAATATAAGATATCATTGTTTGTACAAAAAAAAGTATCTATTCTAAGAAGTCGCTCAACGGGGATGCAGACCTATACATACTGATGCAAAGACATGATCACGTTTATTCAAATACACGCCCGTAAGTATTAGTACACCCTGAAAGTTCTTGTATATAAGAAAATAAGGTTTACGCCGACTTTCTCCTGCATGTACATTATACGTTGTTCATATTTGGTAGCAACGAATGATAACCTACAGAAATCGGTAAACACAATGTATTTTTTATCTTCAATCAAAGGGATATTTTCTGATGACTTTGTAAATATCAGAAGCAGAGCTATAATAATTGAATATTGATCGTGAACTTCTGAGAAGTAGAGGGGAAATAATGTAAAATTTAATTACAGCGTGGTCGGTATGTTTACACAGCACGCATATTGACAACCATTGTAAAAGCATATGGACGAGGGTACAAAACACAAAACATGTTGATTACAAAAATCTGGGTTTCTATCTAATTTAACCTTCAAATGGCTCTCGATATCTTTTATGATAATCAAAATATTATGTTTTTCAAGGAAATGATCCCTAATAAAGAAAGATAAAGATATTTCTGACTGCATGTTAACACCGAGCATTTAACAATTGAATGCAGTAAAAACGGACTGTAATATTACCCAGCATGCACAATTGTGGTTTATTTCGAGTTTGCGATGTGCAGTTTTTGCCTACTTTAGTTAATGCCACGATAGTTAACCGAATTGCTCGCATTTCTGAATGGTATCCAGCCAGCACTGATAATGACTAACAGAGCTAACGCCTTCTTTTTCATTGTTTTTTTTAATGTTTGTTTTCGATTGATGGAAATCTCCGATAAAATGAATTTATTAATATTAACATCAATATTGTAAAATTTTTATCAAGAACAGATCGCGGGTATTGATTTTCTCGCCTTTTCGACATTTCACCGTAAGTTTGTAAATACAATAGTACTAAGTCTAGTAAAACAAAACAAAGTCTACCGGATTCAGAAGTCCGCCAATAAACACACAACACTTAATTGGTGGTACAAAATAAATGAATTGTTTGCTAGCCTTCGGAGTGTTAAACAGAAAGAAACCCAATGACAAAACATCGAACAGTAATCTTGTGTTTGCTCCGGGGTTGTCCCAATATTTATACATATTTGAATATTTAATACATCTTGTCGATAAATCTAATGAACGAGTTTTGTACCGATTTTCATTATCGTCTGCCGACAAGTAATCCATCTAAATTTCAGTTATGCAACTTATGAATGTTTGTCTATAGTAATTAACGAGGCATTAAATGATTTTTTTTCCCTCGTTTAGAAGTCCAGCCGCTTAAAAATTCTCCAAATTTTGTCGATTAATGGAGTAGTGTGAGTTATGGCGGTTATAACACATCAGCAAGCTATACGGCGAGCGGAATTATAACAGGCCTTAAACGTCATAAAATTGGATGACTCCAATAAACTGGAGGCTTTAGATGACTAGGTTAGTACGTCCAGAATCGAATTCGATTCGCGATTCTCTACCTCCAAAGAACTCTTTTAATTTCCAATTAATTGATCTGAGGATAAAAATTTTATATACCTCAAGTAGATCCCCCCCTCCCCCCAAAAAAGAAAGAAAAGTGGGATAATTGATTTTAAAGCATAAAAAAGAAATACTTGCCGACACCGAGATTAAAGCTTTATAGGGCTTGTGAAACGCAGATCACGAGTTCGAATCCGCCTGGGGCTTTTGTCCATATTTTTTAAAAATCGTAATGTTTTATCTAAAATTGCATATTTATCGCATATTTCTTATGCATTGTGCTATCTACATTATGTATCATAAGTAATTTTGTGCTGATTTGAAAACTTGTTCAATGTGTAGTGAGCCACCTTTAGTCATTGTTAGGAATTTGAGATCTACATAAAAAAAAAGATATACACTAAACATGTAATATACCTCATGTTTTGAAAAAATCACGAAATGTTTTCTGTTAAATGATATTAATACAATCAATTTATACAAATATACTCAAAAACAACTAATGAACAATTTTTTTTACCCTTTCTAAGCACGAAATATTGAGAAATACATGTCATCAGGTCGGAAAGACATTTCTCCTATTTTTCAAAATATGCTTAGATGGAATCGTTTTAAGTTACCCCCCCCCCCCCCCAAAAAAAAAAAAAAAAAAATTGATAACCTCATTTCTTCAAAATTTTTTAGTTTCATTTTGTTCTCGATAAAATATTAGATAAAAATCATGAGAAAAAAAATATGACAGTTCCCATACATGTTATCAACAGAGCAATTTCTTCTGTCCCCTCTTCCCCTTCTCTCTGTTAACGTTAATGAAAAACAAACGGCTTGCTGAACAAACTAATTCCCCACAAATCATATCTCTGGCACTAGCGGGGGTAAGCTCCATTGATTGAGGACCCTAGTTGCAATTTCCCGCCAATCTCATCGGTTCAGAACAAACACAAGGCATTTCACGGCGTACACTACAGTAGAGCAATTCATTTCCCTCCCTTTTCCATCGAAAGTATTGACTAGATTGCCGAGCAAACACTTGAAACTTTCCTGCTGTCAAAAAACTATTGGTTTTTTCTTCAGTTTTTTAAGAGTAAGAGGGGCTTTTGAGTGTCTGTATACAATTGTTGGTTCTGTGGTAGGGGGAAACCCCTAACGGTCGGGGTGTGCGTCGTTTATATCTTGGGGAAACATGCCATATAATTTTACAGATTGACGTACGGTATCAATAATCATAGCTGTTAAATAAAATGCAGCACCAATAACACTTATGTTTGCAAATTAATGACACTGCATAAAAGAATAAACGACATCCATACAATAGAACAATATTGATTATATCGTTAAACTACACATGTACGTAGCTCTTTTAATTTAATAAAGAAACTCTTTTACTACAAAAAAGTGTTATTTTCAACAAAATCTTAATGAGAGTGGTTTCCTTACCACGAGAATTGAAAAGATTGCATCAAGGTTACATGTACCATCGTTACGCGAGAATCACAAATCCTCCCCTTATAGTTGACCTTTGGTCCACCAATATAATTCATACTAAATTATTCTGAAGGATGAAAATAGCATTGATAATATGCCACGAATGTTTACAAATGACTGAAACAAAAATGTGAGTAAACATTTCCCTGTACTTAGTATAGTTAAACATGTATTAAGTGTTAATATTACAGCAAATCTGACACTAGTATAGTCAATATTCTAAATCCGGCAAACTTAAGGTTAAATAACATGTAGAAAAATAGACAGGAGAGACATTGAAAAATTTATCTCATGCATATACCACATGGCACATAGTACTTTTGAAGTCTAAAATTACAGTCCTGAGATAAAAAGAAAGTTGTGGTTATAATTATATCTTAACGTTTTGATTGGAAGAAAATTGTTTTAATTATATCTTTACAAATATATCGGTTTGCCAGAAAAGAGGCTACTTGAGCTTTATTTCAAGAAAGTTTCTCCCTCTTGTGGTAAGGATCTAGGCAGCGGTAATTGCAAACAATTCCAAAAACGCAAGTCCAATAACCTCCGCCAATGCAAAGCTTTATTGAAAAAACTAGCTGTCCCCATACAATGTTGGCTAAGATAAGAAAGCTGGTTCTACGTTTATTAAGATATTCAGCTGTGGCAGAAAAGCAGTGACAACAATTGCTCTATCGCTCGCCTTGTATGTGAATAGATCATATTCTTTTTCATTAGAAACCCTCCCAATTGACTATTTAATTTAAGAGAACACACTAAGAGGCTTTCAATAATGTCCCAAATCGGTCCGATCAGCTCTTGCTATGATGTATTGAAATGCGTATCTTAGACTCCATGCAAGATCATTGCGAAAGTCACGAATAATAGCGCATCCAGAAAACCAATGCCGTCAGTAATAATGGCTAATTTGGAGCAACACGCTATCCATTAGCCACCCTGAAATGGGGGAACATATTGATTCCTTCAGCTGCGTAGCCAGCGATTGTAAGAAAGTAACTCCATTCATTGTACTTTAATTACCAAAAGTCGGGGTTTTCATGACATACGAGCAAGACAATAGAATTTCAGGTTCTTCTAGGTCATCTAAACCTTTGAAGCTATTTGGCAGTCAGAATTTTTTAATTAGCAATAGTCAGGACTTTACAAGCTCACGAGCTAGACAATATTCGGGTACCTCTAATACGTTTGATGCCATTTGCTTGCAATAGTATATTAATTACCAAAAAAAAGGTTCTTTAACAGCGGCATGTAAAGAGCAAGACAATAAAGTTCGAGTACATCTAGGTCCTCTGAACGCTTGAAGCCATTTGTCTGCCAGAATACTTGTTGTAACCTAATGCATACCTAACAGTCTATACGGAGTGTCTACAGAGATGATTATGGTTTTACTTGCAGCTGAATGATGAAATGAATGATGAGAAAAACAGTATATACGATATCTGTATGCAGACAGCAGTCAGTCTGTTTTTGATGGCGGATCTGTCGAGATGAATATGTAAGTTGACTCGTCCTAGACTGGGATTTCTTTGGTGAAATACATCAATTACGTAAAATGCCGGACCCTAAAGAACTATAAATTGCAATCTTGTTTCTATTCAATGCATGCTGCCTGAATCGTAAACATCCAGAACAATCCATAACATTGAAAAATGCCTTACTATTACCCAAAAGATTAACTGAGTCATTCACTGTCTAACTATAAAACAAACTGCGCCAAACATTGCACTGTTTTGACATGGTGATTATTAAACATATCAACTAAAGTCTTTGGATGAAAAATTAAGCGTTAGAATGGTAGCTACGTCTATATATCTACATCTACCGAGAATTATCTCCTCTGTTCCTTAAGAAAACCGATTGTAATTCACAGCGCTGTTGATATTGACAGGGCTGAAATCTACACGATTCAGCTCTAACCAGTTTATAGATCGGTCCAAACCTTCAGCAACCCAAGAAAAATCAAGAACCACACGAAATAATCATGATGGTGTCAGACTCAAATTCCCATACAAGACAACTTGGCTATTTCTTTTATCTAACATACTGATGTATATTAACAAAAATTCAGTTACTTTTACGTACTCTTAAAAATCAATTCATTAAATTGTTAAAAGAAATATATGTTAATATAAACAATAGATAAGAAAACATTTTTTTGTTTAAATAAGAACATATACATGCATTGTATGTACGTTGCATGAATACCAACATGTTGGTAACTAACTCTATTGAATCATGGCATTAGCTACATGTATGCGTTGCAAAGATCCAGAAAACGGACCGTTTATTTTAGCTATTATATTACCAGCACACCCTGTCATATAACACGGGCACCTGTTGGGGATGACAGCTAATTCAACATCAATGAGCTCAACAGTTGGGCAAACACAGGCTTCAGTTATGTAACATGGAATGTATGACGAAGGCTAAAAAAAACCGTCTGATTGCGTTAATTCTTTAACGCTCATCCGCATTTAGTGGGAAGAATTTGATTGGTTTAAAATATATAAAATACAGAAACAGTTCAAGAATTCTTATCTCAATGTCTCTTATTGTTAGGCCATCTTTTCCTTTTGTGACAATCTTGAATGTAGAAAAAAGTGCGTTACGAACGCGATCGAAAATCACAGTCCTAATATGATCTGAGGATAAGATGGCCAAACATTACACACACGTGTGCCATGACATTGGTATTTTTCAAAAACAAAATACTGCCAGAAAGAAGCTGAATTTATTTTACTGCACAACACAACAAATATAATTATTGTCCACAGCAGGGACAAAGGTCTATGGTACACATGTACCAGTAAGCATTCGACGGAGCCACTGGAAGTGCACGTCTGTCCGATACAGAGCCAAACTGTCGCATTGGATATTAATATACATGTATTCACTCAGGCTGTTTCGGTGTACTTTATTTCATCTGAATACACAATGAAACAGCTGTTTGTTGAATACATAAAACAAAACTCCCCCGGTTTTACTTTGAGCCAACGATATCCTTGGGTGACCTGATCTATACAGTTCTCGCTGACCTATTATTATTTATCTCCAAAATTTTTAAATGTTTATTATTAATGTCTTTAATATCATTAATGCCAAAATGACTTACAATGCTTAGCTGTGTCCTTACATCTCAGTGGCCTTTTGACCTTACCTTTGACCTTGTCCTTAAGATAACTTTACGACATCTCAATGACCTTACCTTTGGCGTATTTATTGCTTCAGTTTTGTTCACAACAACTTTCTCTTCATCCTCCTCCTCAACACAAAATCGAAAACAACATGACCCCATTTCCAAATTGTCAGCAATCCGATGCAACACTAGTTATCGTTAACTAATGTGGACCTGCATAGGCCGTAATTACCTTCACAGAAGTACATGTTTCGGCCTTCAGTAAATATAGACAATATAGGCGGGATATCGCTATCCAATTCTTAGTAAAACTACATTTAAACTTCCATGGAATTCATTTTTAAGCCTCCGGTTTTTTGTTTTTTTTTACATCACGTAAACATTGGCACAATGATGCAGTCACAGTAACGTAGTCGCCAGGCCTATTTGGGTTTAGGGATTATAAGATTATAATTTTCTCTCGATGCACGGGTGAATGGTTTTTTTTACATCCAAATTTAAAAAAATGAATGAACAATTTACATTTGGCTACTTTTCTTATTCAAATTCACAATCTGTCGTTAGAGACATACATTGAATAGTATCTAATTAAAATCAAAATCTAAACCCCAGGTGGTCAGAGATTGCATAATTTATCAGAAATTCACACGTACTTGGCAAGTTCCGGCACCGGTGTCGAATATCCCTTTCAATAATTAACATATCTGTACACTTTTATCTCAATTTCGGAATATCGAAATATCCCGCAACAGGTACTCGGATATGTCAACAAACACCGACAGTCCAAAAATAGTCGAAGGTCCACGTATCCAAAGAGACTGGGACGATATCCTACGGCAATGTATCGACACTTAACACAATTAACAATCAGATTCAAACCCTGTCCCCTGGTGACTCGGGGCGGCGAAGGATAAAACTGCTGATCGGGCTGTTGTAGACCCGAGCGATTGGTAATAACTTCGCATTTACATATCTCATATAGGTAACATATGGGAACGTCCCCTCTCTGTCGGAGATTAGTTTGAGACGACGTCACTTGGGAGCGTTTACCCCTTAATGTATCAGTGCACGTCAAAAAGAGCAGTCACGCAGTACTTGCTTCAGTTAAGCTCCCTTTACTTTAATAGGTTTTTTTTAAAATAATATAGGGGGACCTATTGTATTGATGCACTTTGATAATTAAAGTCGCCATCTAGCGTGCCTTACACTATTAACAAAATACGTGAATTAAATTCCAGATAATTGCTGAAAATACAGAGGGATACATGCATGTATTAAATCACCGCTAATTGCTATGACGTCATGCATGAAAGTACATTCAACTTCCAGAAGCAATGTTAAAGAACGCAACAGCTTGTCGCAAGGGGCGCTATGTAAAAAAAAGAAGATAATTACACGAATAAATAAAAAGGTTGTTGCTCGTTATGAAATATTTGACATCAATAATGTGTCCAACTGATAGAGGTGTACAATGTTGTCTTTTCCCCCTTACTGTTATATGAACTATATACGACTTGAATATTATCGATCCGGGGGCTATTTACGGAGAGAACATTGTAGGGACCGAATAGGGCGAATAGATTAGCTTTGTGCATATTGTCAGAGGTAACATCTGACGGGCTTGTTTGGACGAGATCGTTACAAATCTGTTTTATTTCCCGACAATAGACTCTTTTTTCCTTATTTTCCTCATGAATAGGGCACAAAAAAGATCATTGCGCTTTATATTATATATACTTACGTTGGATTCAAAATAAATCTATAAACCTTAATTATCTCTCTCTCCTCTCTCTCTCTCTCTCTCTCTCTCTCTCTCTCTCTCTCTCGTAACACAGGGAAATATTGATTCATTTTAATTTTTTAAATCTGTTTTATTTCCCGACAATAGACTCTTTTTTCCTTATTTTCCTCATGAATAGGGCACAAAAAAGATCATTGCGCTTTATATTATATATACTTAAGTTGGATTCAAAATAAATCTATAAACCTTAATTCTCTCTCTCTCTCTCTCTCTCTCTCTCTCTCTCTCTCTCTCTCTCTCTCGTAACACAGGGAAATATTCATTTTAATTTTTTTTATTTCCATACTTTTTTTAAAGAAATCCAAGAAATTTTTATCAATTCTTTTAATTCTTAAATATAATACCCCTCTCCCTGTCTGTCTGTCCGTCTGTCTGTCTGTCTTCTGAGATGTTGACTCCTCTCTTTCTCTCTCTCTCTCTCTGATCGCTTACCTTAGACATGATGATTAAACACAGCTTAACCACCACTATCGGCACCACCAAACAGAACCACTTAGACACCGAACCACTAAAGAAAGTACCGAAAGCTGTGCATGTACCAATAGTGGTCAAAACACCAGCTCCGAAAAAACCAACGGTCTGTCTGAAAGAATCAACGCGATCACAGAAAACAACTAAGGCCAGAGTGATGAAACAGGGACCATAAAACTCTACAGAGATATCCTGTTGAACGTCTAGGCAAAATGATCTGCCCACACCGAAAATAACTATGCAGATAGTGCGATCCGGGCCGTAAATATTGACACCAGAAACTCATCTCCTGCCAGTTTTTCCGCTCCATCCCTACCCGTTCTATCCCTGTTTTGTCTAATAGCATGATACCCACAAATTGGCCTGATAATTCGACGAGCAGATGATAAACGCAAAAAATGTGGCGGACGAAGATGGAATCTACCGGTAGTTACGACATTTTATCCCTTTATCTGCATTTAATGCCACTGTTTTACTAACCTGCCCGCTGACATTCTGCGACTCCATTGTCAGATAATACTTCAGCAAAAATTATCGTAGGTTTCATTCAAAAAACGGTCGGAAATTAGAAAGTTCACGTTTATTGCTAGACTTTGCGGAGTTTTTAACGACAAGGTGCAAGCTGGAGATTAACGATTAATGTACAAAACTAGTTAGTACGGGGGTGAATCTCCTTTTATACATGTATGCTATCAAGAGCTTTGTGGATCTAGAAAAAGCCCGTGCACTAAAACCCGACTTTTAATATTAATGGATATTTGAACTCTAAATAAAACCACTTCCCGTGATTTCTACTATTTTTTCAAATAAATAAATTAAATACAAAATCCCTTTGGTATTCTCTGCCTTTCCAAAGCTACTTACATGCATACTCCCAATGCTTTTAATTAAATCGTTTTAAAATCTGAGGCTCAAAGAGTCTTTCCAGGTGTGTCTAACTCTACAATGATGGAAGCCCCCCAAACAGCGCTGAAGTTAATCTCCGTTAACACAATTTATTTCAGTTTTAGAGGAAATGTTATTTGACCAAATGTGTTTGATAGAATGCATGTCCTATGCAAATGATACATTAGCAATTCATCAAGGTTCTGAATCAATATCCAGCGGGTCTAGGGAAAAGAACGTCAGATAGGATTTCAGCCACAAAGTAGTTGCATAATAGTATGTGGGAGAGAGAGAGAGAGAGAGAGAGAGAGAGAGAGAGAGAGAGAGAGAGACTTTTCTTAAATTAAACGAAAAGTACAATAATCTCCTAAAGATATAGAATACCAGAATAAATTCTTTGAGCTTAACATGCATAACTCGACTTTTAATATAAATATATGGCGTGAATTTATAAGATTTTCCGTGTAACTATGATATTGTAGATGTTATCAGTAGATGATCAGTAGCTCTGGTTTACAAGTCAAACAAAAGCGATCATCACAGCAACATCAAAGACACAGAAGCAATCACAACACAACAGGGAAATGGGACGCTTTAATCGCTATCAACGAGGAGTTTGGAATAACATCCGTATAAACGCGGAAATGATCACCTTAAAATATCAAGAGAGAGATGGGGGCCAATTACACCTGAGTCAAATTCTAATGTATGTTTTATGTACGTGTGTTTCATATATATCTACACGGACATCGAAAATCATCACGATACCAGTAACGGGTTATAAAAAATTGAAAGGGGACTGGTGGTATGAATAGAACACACGGCGCGGTAAAAAAATCGGGTGTTGCTAACATCCGTAAAAAATCACAGGATTGCGAAACGGTGATTCAAAAAATAAATTAATAATATGCTTTGTCTCTTAATGTATTATATGCAGATACTGAAGTACATTCATTTGACATTAAATAACCATCCACTTAATTGTTTGAGACATATTACTCATTTATTCCATTGGAGAGTAACAATTCGAATATGTCACGACACGAGAATCAAAGATTTTAACCAAAGTAAAATTTGAAATTTTCAAAAATCATCTATCTACTTAAAGGGGCATATTCGAAAAAACAAACTTTGCAATAAATGCCATCTAACGTACATTTGTAACTCTCTATGGTACAAAACAGTATGACTCATTTAACTTTCAACTTAGAGGGTTGGATGGTCGTGGTCATTGTTTAGACTATATTGATCTCCTTAATCAGAATAGCTCAGTACATGTATAAATATACAGGAAGATACTCAAGTTTGAAAGCTAAAATATAAGAAATTTTACTTTACTGAACAGTAGTTTAAGGCTTAGTAAAAATCTTATCTAAATACAAAGTGAAAGTCCAGAGAAGAGCTACCCTGAAGTTTTTGTAGCAAATATGTCACGTTCTAAGATAGATTAACTCACACATACATTGTACAACCAGTGAGTTCATGGTTTGTCGTGAAAATGATACACATGTAAAAAAGAAAGAAGCGATCATGATCAAGTGTTCTATAACTTCATGAAGAGAGCATCGATTATAAATTGGATAAATGGTAACAGATCTCGACTTTTTACATTTCTCATTCGCAAACGTGACAAGTCGAACAGAATGGACATGTTTTTTGACGAACTCTTAGGCGGATTAAATTCCTTCCTATAGATGTCATGCGGTCACGTAATACGCTTATTGTGTCGTACGTCAGACTAATGCTGTAATATGACTGATTTAGAAAAAAAAAACCCGCAGGGATGAGGGGTGGAAAGGAGGGGGGTGTTAATTACAAGAACACATCAGTGTTTGGGTTTTACCTTCGCCTGGTTCAGTTACAGTGAAACAAACTACATGTAAATCGTCCGTTGAAGTGACGCAAACCTTAAATGTATTTCTTATACATATATACATGTACTTCACTTAATCGAATTGCATTCAGTTTCGCAGTGCTATTCGATTTTTGTCCCTGATTTATTCAGCAAGCATGTTATTATGTTTGACATTTGAAGAACTCCAGGATATTTTTCGCGAAGTATAACGGAATTATAACACTCAAGTTCCTGATTTCAGGCACCTGGCATATCAGATTACTTGTAAAATGATTATAAAGTTAAGGAAACAACTGGTTGAAATGAGAAATTTCATACGATATAAATCTAACTTACAAAAATAAGTTTTTTAAAGACATTTTTGTGGTAAGAAATTATGCAGTCCTGTTACTTATGTCCAAACTTTAACACAAGGGCGGTGCATTGTCCGTCTTACAGGATAAAAATAATTTTAAAAAAATCAAAGAAGACAGAATCAATTTCATATTTGTTTCATACAGCTAATAAGAGTATACATGTATGTGCAACAATAACTGCGTGTACTTACTCTGTGAGTGGGTGTTCCGCCCATCGCTTGGTAGTTCCCGTGGCCCCCCGCGCTCGCTCCATTCCTGACCCCCAGGCTCTCGTGGAGGGATGTGTGGGCGTTAGGGGACGGTTGCACTTGCTCGGTGACCACTGGACTACGGCTGGCCGGACGTTCGAACCTAAAAAACGACAGAAGAATTCCAAAACAAGAGGAACACATTGGACAGTTTTCATTCTCCATTAGTCGTAGACCAGCCATCCTGAACAGCCTCGATCTAAACAAGTAATCTCTTTTGTATGAAGTTTTTTAATTTGAGTATATTCCAACACAATTCATACATTGTTCAAAGTACAGACGTAAGATTGTTATATTCATAATTCTTATAGCAAGTGACGTAATCTTTTAATCCAATTTTACTTTTTGAAATTACACAACTTCCTTTTCCGGTTTCACAAACAAGTTGAAGAACACTTCCCTTGTAGAACAAACAATCTCAATAATACTGGCAAAACTTCATCTACTTATTTTACATGCACAAAGCCTCTATATAGCCCGCTACATGTACAAGCTTCATACACATCCCAAGCCTATTACATCTACAGCATCTATCCTAACGCCGATTAACGATTGTATTCGGCAAAACCATCCCCAAGTCGCACGCTCAAGACATCGATATGATTATTTAAGCACAATTAAAACAAAAATTGTCCATTTCCCCCACAGGAGCAGCAAAAAAAATTATTCTAGAAGTAATCTTTTCCGATGAATTACAATAGCACAGACATCGGATAACAATTATAATCCATTATCGGGATAACGTACGGAACTCAAATGCTGCGCTTCATCAGAATGGTTATTTTTTTATATATATAAGCAGGCTTTGTGTAAAATCACCTGTCGTTCCCTCTCGGCAAAAACTCTATAAATATTGATACAGTGAGATCGAGGACTAGGGACTACAGTGTGTTCAACACAATACCCCATTAGTGCGCGCCTTCAGATCAATCTTCTGTACGAGCTACTTTGGAATCGGCCGCAGACGAGATTGAAGAAATCTCACCATTAAAAAAATTAAACCTTGGCAATACCCCGTGTGTCTGTAAAGTTTCAACCGTCTCGTTGTTTTATTGTTTATATCACCTGGAAATTAATTAAAATCATTCCAAATGATCGTCGTTTATCGCATGAATATTAAATAGTTCCATCTATCCTCATATGAGGGTACATAAGAGGTATCTAAATAGAGAAAAAACTATATATACAAAACGCATCCCGGAGAAACGTGGCCCAATCCAGTGGTTGATCTACATCAGCTGATTCACAAACGTGATATTTCGGTTCAAATTTTATAGTAACATTATCTGCTCCATTTATCTATAAAATCTTGTCCATTACACTATATTCAATAATCAGCAACCATTTTCAATACCACAATCTCCATATGCGTTGTATCAAGATGATCGACTTGGTTTATAAATCTTCAGTACTTGATACCGTTAAAAAGGCGACAGAGAAAGACCTTGCATTGTCAGAGTACTCCATCATGCGTCGGGTCTTTTAAACAACTCAGAGAAATGAAAAGGACCGAAGTACGCAATTTAACGCAATTGGTTACTGTAATTTATGTCTACAATAATAAGATTCGTTACGTCTACCGGAAATGTGGAAATGAAGCACGAATATATAAAGTAATTGAAACAAGTCTTAGACCATGCTGTCCAAGCGAATGTCGTTTCAAATTCATGCTGGAATGTTTTATGACTCGAAACCAGCGCAAAAAGTAGTGGCGCAGTGTTTTCTCCAAGTCTCGCGAGAGTTCTTTAAAGTCTCGTGATTTCTCACGACCCGGACCGAAATGTTTCGTGTCTGTTGCTGTGGTAAGATTTTATGAAATGATATGATAAATCTTTGTCGTCACAGGGCTTTTTACTGCCCCACTTGTCAATATTTGCCCGTGATTTCACCGCCAGCGAGTTGTATAGATGTCCGTCCCTACAGAAACCAATTACAGTGCCAAATCTTCGCGCGAGTCGACAATTCGACGGGGATGTACAAAGAACTTGTTCATTAGCCGGATATTATTCGGCTGGTGGTGGCACGACCTGATTAACTTCGGTCCGCCATTTTGTCGTCTGTGTTATGATTAACTAAATTGATTGATTAATAGATTGAATTCATTAGGGATACATGATAAATAGAAAGATAAAATGAGATTGTATTTTTTTTTTCAGATTTTAAACATGAAATCAAACGCTGACTTAATGATTACAAACTTAAAGGGATACCAGAATCTACTGGGTGTGTAGAATCATACTGCGTATGCAAAACAAAAAAAAAAAAAACAAAAAAACCAAAAAAAAAATCCCATACAACTATCACCGGGGAAATTAAGGTGTTTCTATATATCCGGCGACAAT
>WFKH01011925.1:22357125-22372327 GCA_016163765.1 Magallana hongkongensis | reverse complement strand
TACAAAATGTCTTGAATAATAGTTCATTAAAATTTCACTCCATGATACAATTCTGATAATTACAAACGCCAAAAAACACATCGTACTTTTCACTAATGAGAAATCGAAAGAAAAATTTCTACACATAAGTCTTTCCCAATTAAACCACACCAGATGAACACAACTGTCGTGATAAAACTGATTAAGAAAAGCACGTGTTACACGTGGTGCACAAGCGTGCCGACAAAAGACAGATCAAGGAGACTAGAGCAATCGTGTTATTTCTCGGGTAAAATCAACGCAGTACCATTCTACATATATCATTACATTCCTAGCTTTGGATCAAATACTGTTGAAACTATTTATCACGAAACCCGTGCAATACGACTGCATGTGCATTTTGATCTACAAAATAAGTTCAATATCAAATAATCACGACTTTGGTCCGTTTTCTTTGACAGACGGATACCAGTATCTATAATTGATATTCAGTGTCTTGAGATTGTTTTTTCCGCTGAAAATTGTCGATTTTTACAAGTAAGTAATCATGGATGACAAAAACATTACTATATATGATGTCCCGCAAGACAAGGGACCTTAGGAAAATAAATATTTTCAATACATTCCGCTTGATGAAAAGCAACGTATCTTCATCTTTATAAACCGCCATTAATCATCTTTGTTTAAAGCCACCAATCATTATCCTAATCAAAAGCAACCAATTAACAATTTTACCAAGTAATTTTAACCTATCATCGTCTTTTAAATTATCAAAGTCACCAATCAATGACATCATCTTTCTCAAAAGCAACCAATCACAATCTCTATTAAAAGTAACCCATAATTTGATTTATTAATTTTGATTTTTCTTGGCTTGGTTTCGAACCCGGACCGACAAATCCGAGAACGCAGGGGTTTCATTGATTTAACAACAGCCATGGTGCTTCCAATGATTTGGCAAATTGCTCTTTATGTATGCAATAAATGAAAATTACAATAAATTGCTAATGTATGGGACAAATTCGTGCTGTAATTGGACCACCACATCAAGGTTATTCCTGTTGTTTTATGGGTTTTATTACACCATGTCAGAGTACTCTACCGATGTTACAAAATTGGCCTCATTTAAAACAATTCATTTAGGGTATAAAATTCCGGACGCTGGAAAGATGGTACTTAAGTTTTATATAGACTTACATAAAACGAGATAAATATAATATATTCTTATGTGAGAGAGAGAGAGAGAGAGAGACAGAGAGAGAGAGAGAGAAAGAGAGATATTAATAATTGAATATATAAGGGTTCACAAACACAATGCAATTACACAATTTATAGCTGTGAATTAACTTAATACCGGGTATGTGTATGTATTAAAGAGGGGACCCTATTCACTAACACATTTTGAAATAACATTCTTTACTTTAACCCAACTGAAAGCTAGAAAGTTAGATATGATCGTTAAACAAAGCTAGAAAATCAACTCGTAAAGTTATATTTTGACCTCGTTAAAAAGTGCATTTAAAATGCTTACCTTGACCTTTAAATTGAAAACTATGAAGTGTTAACATGTATTATCTACAAGTCACGAGAGCGGGACAGAAAGACACGAAAAACATACGTATTAACATACATATGCATGTAATACATGTATCATATTCGATGGTTAGGGCAAATTTTAAGACAACAAATATTAATAAACAATTTATCATGTAACTTAAATTGAACCCTATCTCTGGAATCGTGAAAAAAAATCAGTGACAACTTTGAGGCATGCAGAGGTGATGCTTGTTCAATATGCTAAAAACCCGACGCGTTCGCAAGAGTCAGTACTGTAATGGCGGCTAATTTATTGCGTTGATTACTCGCGAGACGAGAGACCCGGGCGCGACCTTTAGAAGACCGGCGCGGGGACTTATCGTACAATGAAGTGATTGACGACTGAATGCAAATATGCACACAACAAGACAGCACTGATTTCCTGAACTGATTATTTTTGCCCGTTGATATCTCGGACAATTGTCTTGGAAAGATCATTTTTCCATTGATTTTGGACAATTGCTCCCTACTATAGGGCGGGGAAGGTATCTAAATGGACAAATATTATTTTTATTGTGAAGTAAAGGGATACTCTACACGTAATACTATAAAGTGGAAAAATATTCTAACATACCTATGTATCGAGTACGTTTTATTCATGTAAATGGATACCTTAAAACTGTAGCGGGAAAAGTATCCGAATTGACCTATATACTGGGGGTTTTTTTCATAAATTAAAGGGATACTCTAAATGTAATTTTACAGAGGGGAAAGTATTCCGGTGGGCCTATATTTTAATGTATTTTTCCTTGAAGTAAAGGAACACTTTAAACGTGATTTGTGGTAATATCTGATATGATATGGTACAATGTACAATTTTAATTCTTTTTTCTACACAACCTATTTTCTGGCAAACTCTAAGAGACTTCCTCACAGTTACTAGTATATAATCAAGGTCAAAATTATCGAACAGCAAAATAATTCATAACGGCATCAATGTAACGCGAAAACGTCATTGTTAAAAAAATATGAACCATAGAAAAATGATTTACTGTTTCGATATTAATTCAAATATTGCTTTTAATATCTTAATGCCGATGTAACTCTCTCATCGCTGACACGTATGAAGCCTTAAACCGCCACGTAATATTTCAGAACCTGAGGAACAACTAGTAAAATGGTCTATTGCATAAGCAATCAAGGTATCTGCTATTTCTTAGACTTCCCAAAATTAATTTGCAAAAAAACCCCCAAAAAACAACTGTAATCTCTGAAATTGGTATAAAATTATTTCTTAGAGATAGGAAATTCCAGCTTTAGACGACTAGAAAATATAATGTTTTATTAAAAAAATTTCGTCTTCGAGACAATATGATATTTACTTTTCTATTTTAGCTTACAAATACATGTATAGCTTAGGTGAACTGCAAAAATGCAATAAAAACAGAGACGAGACAAAGGAAAGAACAACATTTGTGATCATTCCAATAAAGACCGCCTACCATCATTTTTAGTACAAAGAAACACAGACTAAATCATTCATGATATTCAAAAAAAAAATCTCCAAAACGTATTGTTGTTATAATAAATAATCGCACAAAACAATATTACTTCGGATCATTATGATAACAGAAATAAGAGTCTAAGACGGTTTATTAACGACGTTAGTACAACCACAATGAAAGGTTTATGTTTAGAAAAAGAAAAGAACTTGACATCAAAGAACACTAGAAAGAGAGTGAGGTAAATTAAAAGTAATGGCTGTAGCAATTGACGTAATAGTGCATCACGGTCATCGGGTGAGTGCAATTAAAGGCGGGAAATCTCGGGAGAAATCAGATGTTACATATATAGCCCACAATGAATCTCTCGTCCTGTAATGTAGTCTCAGCATCTTTAGGATGAATGAGACGAAATCGTTTGCGTGTATTTCTACTGATCTTCTAGTAATAAACTTCATTTCCTACAACAATGTCATGGTTTAATGAGAGAATGAAATCATTGCCCTTTTATTCTTATTTATCTATGAATGCGACATGTAATTTTTTTGTATAATGGCCTTTCAAGACTAATGGTACAGTCTGTACATGTACATAGAAACCATTACCAATTGTTATCAATTATCTAATGAAATGAAAATAGTATTTATACCAAAAGTTATGCAAGTATTGTTAACTTGTAAACTGAAAATTCTAATGTTTTGTCTCTTCAATGTATGGTACATTACCTAAAAACTATTTTCCTTGTTTTCTAAAACATATTATACTTAAACGGTATATTGGGTGTAGCGGCGAGCTACTACAGAAATTTATGCAACTGAAACTACTAAATTAATGTCAGTTCTACTATGTTTACGTCTTTTGTAGAAGAATAGAACTTCTTATACACGGTCTTGCTTGTAATTGGGGTACTATATGAGGAAGTAATTAATACAATATGGTTAAAAGAAGTAATATAAGTAGTACTGATTTATATTCACTCTAAAAATTGTTTTACTAAGGATTTACTTAAAGAAGACGTATTTTATACATGTAATAATAGTAGTTGTTCAATTACTTTAACTTTTACTCTTAGTATTTCTACTACTTCTTAAATACTTCAGTAAAATAGTAACAGTGCTGTTGTAGTAGTAGTAGTATTAGAAGTAGTATTCGTCGAATGTACAAATAGTAGCAGTAGTGTAGTGCACATTAGTACATACATGTATAAAGTTGTGTAGTGCACATTAGTACATACATGTATATAGTAGTGTAGTGCACATTAGTACATACATGTATATAGTAGTGTAGTGCACATTAGTACATACATGTATATAGTTGTGTAGTCGTTGTAGCAATACACATGATGCACACTGTCATTCAATGAGCAGGGCGTTATAAGCTACAAATTCTACGCTCGAATTTGCCAATATTCCATAGTATATCAAGGGTAAATATGCCAGTAGAAGAATTTGAGTTCATTATGTAACATGTATGACAACGTATGACCATGTAAAATGTGGTTGTAAAAACAAAAGTGTGCAATGTAAGCTGAAGTACAGTATCTCAGAGACAGTAGACAGAAAAATCGGTCACAATCTCTTACAGTACAATATAATCTCTAACAAATTACAATAAAAACGTCACATTCTCTAACAGTACAATATGAAATTACAATAAAAACTAACAACGGTTTGGTTACACTCTAAAGAAATCCAGACCTTAATCCAATCAGAAAGCAAACACATAGGCATCCATAATTTCCTTTTTAATACTATAAAAAACAAAACTCAATCATATTGCATTAAGTGGAGAAGAAAGATTTCACAACAAGGAAAAAAATAGTCCCTCCCGGCAGTGATAGGCGATTCATCAAACGATTTACCGTCAGTGTTTATTTACATCCGCCTGCCTTCCTACGTGAACAAGAGAACAAATAGGGACCAATATATCGGAAATTAAAACTGTGTGCTCCTGGTTGAAAATGCTAATGGTTATATCGCCCACTGCATGGAGATAGGAATATCGCCAAAAGGTCTTACAAATATAAATTCTGGTTCGGGCATATGAATATTTATTGCTTAAGGTTGTTAACAAGTATAGTCATTCTCTTACCCAACAACCAAGAACAAGAACATATTAACCTTTCTTCAAGTAAAATTCAACAGAATACAATATTTCTAACAAATTAAAGGACAGGGAGAAGGGACACAGTAAATCATATTGACTGAGTGAAAGGTTACGAATTAACTGAAGGTTAACAAAATGGAGGGACAATAAACGAAATGTATGTTTGAGAGCCATAGTTACGAGGTACGGAAACCCACTTTGCTTTTTGCAGCCTTTTTACACATCTGTTTACATTCTAAAATGATTCGCTTGTTGCATGACTAGGCGCCCATTTCATGTATGGAGAGTACACTACCTTTGAAATTGGTTGCTTCATTCTGTTTAACACGATATTCCATCGCCAGACTTGTACAATAAAATACCTATCCACTAGTTCGTCGGGTGAAAACTGGGTTTTCAAATTAAGTGTTCAAATTTTGTTTTGTAATGGTTAAGCATGTTACTGACATAGTATACATTCAGGCTAATTTTCTATATTTAACTAAATAGATAATCATCTGAAAAGCAACAGTGACTAAATGGATTTTTTTTTATGAAATATAATACTCTTTATACAAAGAACTGATGTATATATACTAGTAATAGGGTATTATATTTCAACAAATTGCCAATATACTATTTTAACTTCCAAAATTGTTCTACTTTTCAAATTAAATTCGCCATATTTATGTTACAGATAATAAAATAATGTTGTTGTTGAACTAATTTTAGCCAGAGTCAGAACATTAAATACTTTGCAATTTATTACATGATTGTATTACAACAAAAACTAAACTGAAAAAAATGTCAGCATCTTTTTTGCGGCCATGCGTCCAAAATGATATCAACAAAACAAAATAACAATTCAATTACTAGTTTGTTAGGTCGGGTACGGAATCCATATATAAATGATGTAAAAAATATCTTGGCAACAAAATATGTCGGGTATACATTAAAATTCCAACGAAACAGCGTAACAAAAAATACATGCACAAACATGAATCAATATTCCAAATAACCCAAGATCAGCTAACACAACAAGAGGAATACGAGGGAGAGGGCGGGGTCATTACAAACACAGGCATACATGCATACAATGGGACCCTGATACATTAAAATTACCTGTCTAGCAATCCATTCAGAATACTGTAATAAAAGAATATATCAGTAAGTTTAAGTATACTATATGCATCTGTCAACAACAACTGAGTGCCACATCTGTAAGAATAACTTTTATATACGTATAAAGATGCCGCTAAAGAATAATAAATATTACTTTCTCGATCAATCAATATACATAAGGAGAACGTTGTCCATGGTGTTAGTTTTATGTGAGTTATGGTCTTTCGTCTCAATGAGAGTTATCTTTCTTATCAGAAGGTGATTGCACCTTAAGTTTGTCGCGAACAATGATTGAAATAGGCCACCTTCACTACTTCATTACAAAAAAATCTTATCTTTCCACTCAACAAGCTCATACCTTTGCAACAATATTACAATTACGAGGGAAACAAGGACACGATGTCATACTTTAATAATTGATACTACATATGTGCAGACATTTCTTTGAATCTCTAGTTTGATTGACTGAACTCGCTGCTATTGTGAGTATTGTCATCACAGCTCAACAAGCAATTGGAAAGTTATCTCACTGTGATGTAAAATACACTGTTCAAGATTATTTGGTGAAAAAGCTTGCCTTTATGATTATTATGCAATATAACAAAAGGAAATCACCTTCCTGTTATACGTCCTTTATACTGACTACAGATACAGTTATACACGTCAGAAAATAGTCAGGAGAGTGTCTTTATCCACCTTTCCCAAAAAAGCGATTAACTGTATGACACGCTCCACGCAGATAACAAAAGCACAGAGCCCATCTTTCAGTAAGAATGCACAATCGATCAATGCTTGCTCAGTAAGCAGTGCAAGGGACGTAACTGTAGCTACAGCACAGAATGGGACTCTGATCTTATAGGAGTTGTCGCTCCTTGGTCGGAATTGCTATCAAAATCAATTGCGATTCAGTTGTTGATGCTCGACACTATGGTCTAAATTACTTTTTTCATAATCTAAATCGTATGTTTCTTTAATACTAACAGCTGTAAAACATTCTTAACACTTCATAAGAATATACAGCAAATCCTCGTTATCACGAACTGGGTGGATCGGAGAAGTAAATGGTTGAATTAGTGAGACATTTAAGTGGTAAAAGTTACCAACTAGTTTTGCCAATATCAATCTAATTTTAAAGCAGATAGCAAATTTTAAATGCATTTTAAAGACATTTTTACGGATAAGAACAGTTTAAGGACCTAGTAATTACTCTGATCATGTCATGATAATATAGAACAAAAGGTCGCGTTTTAATCAAACAAACAGTCAAGAAAGAAAAAGTGAAATCAATATTATGTAAATATATGTTTTTGTAAGATTCAACAGTTCCATTAAAGGTCATTTAGACTGAACATAACATATTATCTCGCAATTTACTCATGATTTTCCAATGACAAAGTTGTCAAGTATGACTTGCATATTTGTATAAACCGGAAGTTAAAAGACAAACGTGAATGCTTTTGCTGTTTATATGATAAACTAAAATTATTTAACTAAGTAGACATATCTAAAACACTCGCGATAGCTGCAAGGAGAATAAGGCTAAAAGCAAAGCTAGTACTTTGATTTCAAACTTTGAGATCATAACAATTCTATTTACTACTGAGGCTATAATTTACCGGTAAAAACTCGTGAAAACTATTCTGTAGATAACGAACCAATCAAAATATTAAAAACAGGTGCTTCTGTTACAAAAATCTATCTTAGTGTCGATTTCAGTCTAAAGGGTATCATTTTCCTTCCCCAATAACAGAAATGAGTTCGCAAGGGGTCTCAAGTAGCAATTATCGGAGAAGTTCCTTTCCTTCCTTTTGAGTTCGAACTATTAAAGGAACCAACAGAGTGGCATATATTTCTCCGGAGCCTGGAGACAGGCATGACTGAGACAAATTGATTTCGCATCTGTCGTATTTTGATTACAGATTACGGTAGTTAGACGCTTTAAACGAGACAGACATTATTCGATTCAGTGGTGCTTATTCTACGTTCACACGGAAAGAGAACATGATGAAACTTGTACCACGATAGTGACGATACAGACCACGAAATGAGAGAGAAAGAGATAACGAAAGGGGAGAGGGAGATTACAAACTTACAATTTACACTTGAACAAGCTTGGTATAAGGCGACATTAAATTTCATATTATTTCTATCTGCATAAAAATATTTCTTAGTTAAAAGCCAACGTCTATTATGAAATAACTAATTTTTGGCTTGTGAGATGTCAGCCACAATATTCTGAGAACATATTTGCCAACGCGATACGCCATATTGCATACATCAAGCATTTTTCGCCATGTTGACATTTTTTTTTACTAATGCAATCGACATTAAGAATTATCATTGACTTTCAGCAATTAATCCCTTTTGTAATGAAAAAAAAGTTTCATCGTTACAAATCAGCATAAAAGACAGACACATTTTATGCTCAAATATTGTAGGCTTTCTCATTAAGAGAAAGAACAATCTCAGATCCAATTCGTGCAACAAAGGAAAAAGTGGAGAAATAGGGATAGGCCATTAGGCTCTCCGTCTGTGCAAATGCAATTTCAAGTATTTAGAAGATGCATATATACTTTTGTCTTACATTATGTCTTGTAATCTTGGATCAAATATTGTTCCACATGCAAAGCAAGCCTCCCACGAGAAAAGCAAACATGGTCCAAGATGTCTGCATAGTGATGGTTTGATGATTTACTCAATCAGCAATCACATTTTACATTCATACAATATGGGTTTTTTGTGTATCTCATTATTTTTAGAATCACATTTATGAAAGACCAAAAGTAGACAAGACATTTCTAGGCAATCGTCCAAAATCAACCCAGCAAAACAGAATCAAATGTCCAGCACTTTTTTCCCATAATTTATTTTTTCAGTTCTTCCAAAAGCTGCAATATTTCAAAGCCAAAATTGTTCTGTAGAAAGAAAAGGTGTATCAAATTGGGCGTCTGTTTCGTGCAATTGTACAGTATATATGGAGATACTTATAAAAACATTTGTAAAAGCAATCATGAGCAGTACGTCGATATTCGTTTTGTTTTGTATGGGACAATTGTCTAAAAGCTAGGGAATAATTTACTGCTGTCAAATACAAGAAAAGTACAAATCCAGCATTAAATCTTATACATGTAGAAATATACGGTTGGTATCAAACTAAAAATATCAAGCCTTTTATCAGCAAGCGGTAACAATTGTGACTAAAAACAAAACACGAGTCACGTTTATCAACACTCCAACTTTCATATCATTTTTAAAATCAATTCGCCCCGTCTTCATTACAGTATATAATACCCGATACCGTCAACCAACAATAAAATCTGGAGATCTTCATTTCCAATCAAGTGAAAGTAATTACAAAAAAGCCATAAAGTGGCACGACTTCTTGCGACACCGTCTAACCTTGGGCGCTTATTGTCGGTGGTGTCTGCTCGAATAGGCCGAAACTGTCCGTCTAATGAAGGAAGGTGTCAATTAACAAGAAATCAAGCAGGGAGCTGGAGATAATGCCCGTGATGTAGAAGCAGTCGTGTGTACTTACCGGCGCGTCTCAGCTAATGCTGCATTGGGGTATAGGTTTTGTCACCGAACTGCTGCAATACGTGGTTAAAACGACACAAGGAATCGTTGATTGATGATGGATTGATTGATTGATTGATTGATTGATAACATGTTATTTAACACGTCATCGAGAATATTTCTTGCTGATAACATCGAAGAAAGGCTCCTGTACAAGTATCTTTCAAATGGTTAGCACCCTCATAAGTTGAAAAGTGCCGGGTTGTACCGTTCCACTTTCCATATATTCATGTTCTATTGAAACTTAGGGAGCCCCAAAATGCCAAAACATTTTAAAACGCCTTGATATCATTTATTTTTCTTCATTTTTTTAACGTGAAGAACAGATGACATTTTAAGGATGATAACAATACAATAATCGAGTCTGAGGTTTAGGGAACCTTAATAAATAGAACGTCATACACTATCAATGGCATTTATTGGTTGTAACTTTCAAGCATAATAATTACATGTACTTAGTCTAATATTGCAAGACAATTAAGTTTTTTAATGTCATTGCATCACAAAAGAATACCGGCCTTTTTTGCAGATGAAGGTTTATCGCAATGAGCTAAACATTAACAAAAAGAGCAAAGACATCATCTGAGCTATCTTATATATCATACAGGAAATAGCAATTAAAATTGAAATGAACACTAAATTTATAAGGTGCATTTAAAACTAAATGAAAATAACGGAAAATTTGATGGTAAGAGAATGCAATTTGAGGATAATAAAATGTCAAATTTCGTCCGTTCTTTGGTAAAGATGATAAAAAAACATCTCGTTTTTTATTTACCCCAAAACATCACAGGCTGATACATTACTAGTCTTGTTCAAGTAGATATTTGTTAAATATCGATTGCATAAAATAAATATTTGTAAGCTGCAGTATCTATTTATTCATTTATTAATTCACACAGATCAACTGATGAAAGAAACCAAATTGGGAAAAAATATCGAAGAAAACGTAAGATCTTGAGTTTGTAGACCAATTTCCTTCACGAGTAGATACTGAATTACTTTTCTCTCCTCTTTCCCTCTTCATTCACAAAAACAGATAAAACCCTTTAAATGAATAAATAATGTTTCCGCTTAAAAATTATGCTGACCGCGTTTCTTGCCAGTTCTCTTTGATTAACACAAGATATTGGTTTATCAGCTCTCCTTGGAAAAACTGGCCTCATTTACAGGAAACATAAAAGGTTCGGTCTGGGGATGTGATTTCTCAGCGGATAGTCCTTTAACTTGACCAATTTAATTCAGTGGAGTCGATTGGAGAGATGGTCAATATACAATGATTATCAAACATTCAACTTACAACTGATTTTTGGTTTAACTTCTACTATTATTTTGCTTGAAACAGTTAAGACACCACTTGGAAATCATCCGCGATCGTACCGACTTTGATTTTGGTCATGGGATAGTACGATTTCACTCGAAACAATACGATGATAAAAGATTAACAATGACACCATGGCCAGGTGATCAGACTTATCTATAACACCTTAATACAGTACCTGATCGATTAACCAAACTAGGGGAGAGCACAGTAATTTACAGCCATAAAATAAACGAGACTAAGCTTCAACACCTTAAGTCAGAAACAAGAAGTAAAATCAGACGAAATTCAAACCAAACAAAGCTATTGCACAGTAGTACACACAAATAAAGTCGCTATTAGGAATTCGAATCAGACAACGCTATTGCACTGTAATTCAAAGCCATAAAGTTCAATTAGATTAAGATATTGCTCAATAGTTCAGAGTCAAAAGTTAAACCAGACTAAGATACATGCATTGCACAGTAGCAGCGTATACTCACACAGTCAAACCTGACAAGCCATGGCTGAATAGTATATACTCAAAAAGTCGTTAGATTAAATAATAATCTTCCTCCATATCATAAAAATCGCTTTACAAGGCATTTCACTATTTTAATTGTACAATAATTAACTGCATGTAAACAGGAATACTTCTTATGGTTTCTAGTCATTAATCTTTGTGATATTACTAGTATATGGGGAAAAAGATAATCAGAAATAAATTAATCAATGATTTCTTTTAAAATAAGCTTTATATCTGGTCGCAAGTAAGGAAAAGTACGTCTCTAAATTTCATCTAAAAGTAAAGAAATAACTATTCTGTCTCAAACCATTGCGTCAGGAATTCATTGAAAAGTCATCAAATATTCAACAAGTCTTTGAAGGAAAGAGTAAGTATTTCCTGCTTTCTTCGAACCAATTAGTAAGTATTCGTATTAAGACAGCTTGAAGTAAGTTGAAAGTAACGAAATAACGTCCTTTTTTTTCAATTAGGAAAACCTTACGACAATGGCTTCCAAGAGCCAGGGGACAGACAGGGAGTGCAATATTTCACACTGCTTTTCTTCATTTAACTGATTACCATTAACACTGAAATCTTTTCTTCCTAGATCAGTTCCAGTGATTGTTTTTGTTATGATTTCCTGTGGGAGAAAAAAGTACGGTGGCACCCATTTTGCGGCCTAAGTATACATACACCTGTTTCTGAGTTGGTAAGGCACTCCGTCTCGCTCTTTGCATGGCATCCAGTCAATTAACTATTACATCAGATAGAAAATTAATTTATTTGAATTAAAGTTATTGTGTCTTAGTTATACATGAGATGAATTTAAATTATTTCCTCATGCACTCAATTTGCAACACATGCTAGCACGATGAACACCTGAGTTTTTTTTTTATTTTTGCTGATCTACTTTTATATATTGCACATCTGCAATCATGGGACCTCAGGCAGTCCGTAATAAAATCACTGAAATCATGGGACCTCAGGCACCTCCGTAATAAAATCACTGAAATCATGGGACCTCAGGCACCTCCGTAATAAAATCACTGAAATCACGGGACCTCAGGCACCTCCGTAATAAAATCAGACTCATTTTTAGAAATGGATAAAAACAACAACAAAAAATAAAAAAAGAAAAAACGTTGTAATAAATATTCTGTATAATTTGGTAATCTCCGTGTATTTGTATTAAACTAATGTCCCATTAAGGAGAATTTATTGCATATTTCTATACTATTTCTGCATGCATCTACCCCTGGGAAAAAACTTAGCCCAGCAACTGTTTCGACTGTGATTGAAATGAGATATCCTTTTCCAGATTTTCCCGAATGCACTTGTTGCTATCATAAAGAGGAGCTTTAAGGATTTACCGGTAAAAATATCTCAGAAAAATTCCGGAAATCGAATCTGCAACTTTCTGATAACTTGATACAACCCCCTCATGTTCGAGAAAATTCACAACTTTTTTACTGTTTTATTTTTTTCTACAACAGAAATTTTGGATTGAAGGTCACTGTAAGCGCAACTGCCTTTTGAAGATAACAGAGAGAATAGAATGTCCTTGATTAGAATGAGACATAATTGAGTTTCTGCTTTCCAAATCCTTGCAGTTGGTTGAAAATGCGTAGGTGAGAAAGACCAAGTAGGCAATTTATAATTCAATAATTGTTCTGCATTCATTTATCATTTCAAAAGCATGCCTGATACGAAAAATTATTCCTTTGAATTAGCCAGACTTTCGTTTTACTGATACAGGACATTGGTAATATGAACATCATGACAAATGGACTCCAGACCGATCAATGGAAATCCAGCAAGGACAGTGCCTGAATCTTAATAAATCATGATCGATTGTGAACTGCTCGTAAATTCCTTCATTTGATCCTTTATCAACTGCATGTAGTGAAAGGCCGGGATTTCAACCATTATCCTCATCCAGCCAGCGTTATGGCTTTGATGCAACTACACGAAGATTAAAAGCACCTTTGTCATGAAAGAAATATCACCCGTAAAGATTAACATTACATAATGCAAAACGGAAACATTGCACCGGTTTGTAAAAAAATCAAAGTACTGGAAGTATTTAAAGAATGATTCACGCTGCGCAATACTTTTACTAAAACGTTCACATGACATTATCGTTACGATTGAACTTGTAAGGGGATAAATGTATCAAGGAACAATATTTGGCACTAATTCATTATTTTGATATCAAGCTGATACATGTATAAAGTTGTCATTGAACAGTTTGCATGCTGATTAGCGTTTGGTAAAAGTATCTTATCGTCTACAATCTCGTTGTGTGACTGTCGATTCTTTGTGCGCCAGTTTATGGTCAATAAATAAAATCCAGTTGTTGGTTTGAAAATTTTCGGCGAGGAAGAGGCAGACGGCTTTGATAAAAAAAATTCAAATATGAAAATGCTGTATAGTATACGGTGATTCATGTACGACAAAAATAAAAGAACATCGGACCTCCTCGTCCGCATTAGATGCATGTTCATCTCAATATGAGTGAAATACACTCGTAGTGAATATGAGCAATACGTAACCAAATAAGAAAAAAATTTAAGCGCAAAGCTAATTATAGCAACGATTCAACATTATGCATGTATTCTTTCAGAAGCTCGGTATTAATACTTAAAACAACCGTAGACGTATTAGTACAATAACCCATAGTAACAAACTTTTTTTTACATTTAATAGGAAGGTGCAAGATAAAAAAGAAAATATGATAATGGACATGCTTCTTTGCTTGCTTTCTATTTGTCGAGATATTTGATTTAAACGAGAATGTCACATTATGAAGACTTCAAGCTCCTCCTTCCTTGTTTGCGACTGACCCTAACACTCGATTAGGGATCTCAAGAACAAATCGGCAAGTTTAACACCGTTCGGTCAATGACAATGATATACCAAGAGCGAACGCGTACATTTCATAAAATATGTTCATTGACATCGAGAAAGCGATATTAATAAGAAGTGCAGTACTGGGCGAAATACGGTAATATGTATGGTTCACTCATCGTATCCAAAACATTATCACTACTATGATATCTTTATAAGACAAAATACTAGAAACACCTTAATAAAAGGGTTCGTCGACCTTGTCAAAAGGATATAAGGTTTTTAACGGTCTTATACCAAATAGGATTTTTCATCAACAACAGCAATCAGATTTATACATTAATTCACAAGCTGGCACAAACATTATGCCGTCATAGCTTTTCTGTAAATAGTCCTCGAAAATTTATGCAACTTGAAAATTTTGTATGTTTCACTCATTTAGTTCACATCACATTACCCCAACCAATTAAGTCAAAAGCAATTGGCATCTATTTGAATGATGCATCATTAAATTATACTTCATTATGCAATTCATTACAACGGCAAAAAATAAAATACCAATAAATCAAAACCAACGAACATCCCGGAATGCACACCAGAGAGTAACCGTCCCTGAGACTTTTTGAATTATTGATACATTGCTTTTTTCTAACTATTATTAAAGTTCATCAACAATTTTTCGCGCTTATATCCATTAAATAGCAACACCGATCATAAAACGTCACTGTCCGCTTCAAATATTTATCACCA
>WFKH01011925.1:22333084-22357115 GCA_016163765.1 Magallana hongkongensis | reverse complement strand
CTCTCTCTCTCTCTCTCTTTCCAAGTTAAAACACGTTAGTAAAAAACAATAGTTTTCTAGAGACAAATTACGTCTAAAAAAAAACATTTTCTAAAATTAAAAAAACCCACTCACCTATGGTAATAATGGTTATACATGCTACGAACACAGTCCAACGATCCTGTTATATGTGATGTGGATATCTACAGGTTGCTTAGATATATGTTGACTATCAATTATTTATAGCTAAATAAAATGACGTGCACAGAGAAAAAGTTCGGTTCAAGCACTCCACCCTACAACGGTAGTGAGATCAACTGATACACTGTCCTTACTTAAGTTCAAGCATGTTAATAAGGATCAAAATGCGTAGCAATTACATTTTCGTATGATTTAAAAGGACCTAATGATTTTAGGGTACTTGTTTGGTAGGAATAGTGATCTGCAATTCGATGCAAAACAGAAAAAATGCAATCTACAGTGTATGTCATAATTTGAAATCATTAAAAGTATTCTATAAGTCGTATGTATGTATTTTCTTAACTTTTAAAGCCCTTTTTAGTCTTCAGCCAATAAATTTGGGGGGGGGGGGGGTTAAAAAGTAAGAAATTTTGTTTAAACTAAAGCTAGAATATCTCAAAATCCACATATTTATGCAATACACGCATCATTTTCCAAAAGTTAAAAAGAGAACTTTTTTTTCATTTGTTTATAGAGGATCCTTAAATTGATTCAATCAAGGATGACCAAGAGACTGGAAAACATATAAAATTAAACAATCCAATACCAATGGAAAAATCACCTGGACATACACAGGCAACAGCTAGCAACCGATATGCGTTCTCTTTTTTGTTGAAAAAAATCAAGTACTTAGTAGAAACCAATAACACAGATACATGACGAGAAGGCGACAATTTGAAGCATCACAAGAGAGAATACTCTAAACTTTTTCGTCGTTCCTTCTATCTTATCATTAACCTTTCATGTTCTTTCTATCTTTCGTTGTTCTGCTTTTGCAATTTGCAAACTGCACTTCAAAAGTACAGAATTAAAAACCTTTGGATTGTGCAAACCAAACGCATTGTTCATCTTTTAAAATTCTAAAGTTTAATATTTCTGACTGATGTAAATTTCAGAGAATAAAGTCACAAAGTGCAACGATACAATCGCCATCTTTGATGTCGTACCCGCTAAGTAATACATCTGCTGTATCAAAGAATAAAAAAGTCCCCTTGACGGTTTAGTCCTTTGCCGTGACACATTTCATATAACAATTTGATATTATTGTTTCATGTTGCTGTATTAGTATAATGTAAGAATATAACCGATTACAAAAAACGTGTTGGTTCCTTCATAAAACCACAATGTTCCAAATCTCGAGGGCCATAGGGTTTTTTTGCTTCATACGACAAATCAGTGTTTTATTAACATATCGGTTTTCGATTTGAACACTTCAATTAATACATGATTAATACAAATAGATCATTATCATATGAATGTTTATGAACAGGGGTGGTTGTTAAGACAATACATATATGATGAATCCCTACGCCATGTGAAGAACATCAAAAGAAGATAAGTTAAATCTAGAAATATGGACAAAGTACATTAATTTTGTGCATGAATGCCCTGCCTAACTGTATGCTTTTATTGTAACTTGAAAACAACATGTTTTCTGCAAAGTCAGAGTTCTCAGTAAAACATGGAGACAAATTGCTTTTTTATCTTTGTATCATACAATGAAGTATCTAATGGTGAAAGTATATTCATTTGCACATTTGTCGATGTCACAATCTGAATGCTGTAACCTATATGTTTTTCAGATTGATAAATTCTTGCACAAACAGTTTTAAAGACTAAATTGAATGCAAAATTAAATATATTGAAATCGATGTCCTAGAGAAGGTACATGTAAAATTAAGGAAATTATAAAACAGTCGAGTTGCTTTCACTCGTACGTGAAAGTTCCTTGCAAAAGTCAAGGTCAGAAAAATTGTGACATAGCTGAATTGCTTGAACCAATGTGTACACATATCTTCGTTTGAATTTGATGAGAAATCTAGCAGCTAAGTCGACACGTAATGGATCGCGACAACAAATGGACAGTGGGTTATCTTTAAAGAATAAGGAATCATTCTTTGAGTATTATAAGGTGATAATTTTAGTCAGGGCGTGGTCAAATCCAATAAAGCCCGAAGGGCTTTATGATAGATTTGATCACACCTTATAACTTATATTTATATAATTATCAGGCAATTGTACGATTAAATATTAGAATATTGACATATTTATGCGATTTTCATTTCTTTTAATTATGCAAATCCCACTTGCGCTCCAACAATACGTCAAATGTCAAATTCGGAAAACACGCGACATTAACTTATACAGTAGTTTGCTTTTTTACTGTCTCACGAGACAACTTTATAACTTTCAGCTTGTAAAGCAAGGAACATAAACATAAACGGATTCCAAGTATTCAATGGTTTTTTGCCATGAACTTCTGAGATGGGGCCATGATCTGCTAACTGGAATCATCAGAAGCTCATGTAATGCAATGACATTCCACTGAACATGTCACCAGCGAATTCAAATGGTTTTAGCTTTTTTTATTTCAACATTTTGAAAATGCTCTATGCTTGATCGAGGTTAGTCCATAAGCAGACTTAATTTACATAAGTATTACATGCATAAATCATGACTAATAGTTTTTTTTCAATATCAAATGCACTTTCTAAAGTCTATCGATAGAATTGCACAAAATCCCATACTTCCGCTAAATCCACATTTGTCCGCTGTGGAGGTGAAGCAATGTGTACATACGGTACAAATATAAGCGGATCCAAAACTCATATTATCAATGGCGTTCTATGTATAAGCTTCTTGGGCTTCTTAGTAGAGTAGACACGAATAAGGTTGTAAAGGACATGATAGTATACGTAAACTTTTGATAAAGAACGTGGGGGAATAAGCCGAGGCATAAAACCACTTACGTCCATTTGAAAAACCCACATTTTTTTTTCTTACAAATATCACTTTTGTTACATTTATTGAACATATGTAATTATTTGCATTCAGTACTGCCAAAACCTTCAAAAATTGACTTCAAATTTAATTGATATTAAGACATCAAAATATGTATATGCTAATTCAGCAACAAAATGCCTACGAAATCGAATGTTCAGACTATAGTTTTTTATAGAGTGGGTCATCATACCATTTTTAAAGAACGTATACTGATAAAACATGTAAATGTCTATCTTTTTCAATTTTTTTAAAAAATGGTACCAAGACCCACTCTATGGTAAAAAGCAAGTTATCTTCCTTCAAATTTAAAGATGATCATCAAATGGCCAAGACCGAATTATGTTTGCGCAATCCTAAATTGAGTTTGTTATTCAAATGGATTCAAACATGTGATTCCGTGGTGTAGCGGTTAGCGAGGAGTTCTTGAAACATAAGTATGTTGAAGAAGGTGTTCGATGCTAATGAATCATGTTGTAAATATTTTTTATATCTTTGTTTACTTTGATTAAATTCGAAAAACTCATTTGATGTAAAGAAAGTAAAAATTGCGTTATTATGAATTAAACACATGCACTTAATCATTTTATAGATTTTAAGCTAACTGCTAAATCAGTTATCTTTTGTATTATTTTTAAAAATCAACATGTTACTTTATTGAGGGGGTACAAATTATGGACTTAAAGACAAAAGATTGGAATTCTTCATTCTATGTACACGCACATAATAAAATCTCTGGAGATATGTAAGCACATGAATAAAAATATTTGAAGTTAATACACATACAAGTGTATATGCGTGATTGTCATTTGAAACACACTAGTGATAGGGTTGTAGCCACTTGTGGGCATATGCCTCGGCTTATTCCCCCAGGTTCTTTAAATGATCTTGTAAGCTTAGAAATAGTATATCATGGACAACGTGGATAGTCGTCTATTCGAAAGGATTCACGAATTTCTGCCCCCATCCCCATCCTCATTTCCCCTTCACCCTACAGATAAGATCCCTATTTTTATTCCTATAAGCGTTTTTACGAAATTATCTCTCCATGGAAAACTTTTAAGAACTAAGAATGAAAATAAAAGGATCAACGAATTAGAAAAAAAACACATTATGTTCTTTGTTGCTTGGCTTGCAGTAACGCACTCGACTCTTTTGGACCAAAGTAGAAAACCTGGCATTACTATGTACCTTTTTGATTATGGCAATTTCAGACTCTGGAGACGTTGCCTACAAATGCTTGATAAATATTTCAAAGTCTTTGTTAGATTCAAGACAACCATTTCTATACAACAGGCGCTAAATTCACAGCAGAGACCAATGATATTTTTTCCATGCTTTCAAAGATGAACTAGCTATAGCAAGAAGTATCGCCGTTGCTATTCAAAGAAAATCATTAATATTGGTTATCTCTTTTATATTTGCCGCAATCAATCAGATCACTTTGTCAGATATATCAAGAAACCACGGACAACCACAATGGCCAAGGAAAGCCAATTTGTAGTGTTTTTCTTCTCATAAATTGTGAGGCTTGCTCTACTAGGATGTGCGAGAAATGGACGAATGTATACAAGACCTAAAAGACATCATCTATCATGCACCTAATGGAACTACTCAGCACAAGCTTGGCGGGGAATGCTTCAAAACGATGCCAAATAGGAAAATATTGGCAAGAATGCATAAAAATAATGTTTAGACGTAAGACACCGATCTATCACCCACGTTATGGGTGGTTTGGTTGCCTTTTGCAGAAACATGACAAACATCTGTAAAATACTTCTAGACTCCATCACAAGCTCTTTTGCATAGAAGGCTATTTCCCTAAACGTTTCCTCCAAGTTCTAATCATAAAAAGATCTAAGGATGTAAGCCCTGCACACAACAGCTATGAATACATACGGTGGCTACATCGATTCTGGTCACACATTACCGACACTACCGGTCGTCTCCCCAAGGGAGGACAAAGCGGTCAGTGACACGGGGAGACATGATGCTCAGATTACGCGATTTGCATTCAGTTACTTATGATCAGAAAAGGAGCTGTTAATTTGATCAAGTCTGATTTATGCTCTCTCTCTCTCTCTCTCTCTCTCTCTCTCTCTCTCTCTCTCTCTCTCTCACACACACACACACACACACACACAGACACACACACACACACACACACACACAGAAGTAAACTAGGAATTCTAAATCTAAAAAGTTTAAATGAACCCTAAAATGGGACATTCTACAATACTAAGTTTTGAATAAACTTCAAAAAAAGCTTTCGAATCTTAAAATTGTCAAATCATTATTCAGTTACATAATCAGTGTAGGCCAACCAAAACAAATGTTTTTAAAGATCTCTAATTTTCAGATGTACATGTATTTTCAAATAAAACGTACCAGACAAAATAGTCAGTGATCTTATAACAGATTTTCATAAATATGTCTGGGATTTTTTTGTCATTATCTTGGAGACAAAAGAAAATGAAATTATATATAATGACAAAACATTGTATATATCGTTGCTTGATCATATCAGATTCAAAAAATCGTCTAGATTCAGACAGCTACACACTATGAAGCACGTGTAATTACACGAATTGCAAAACGATTCTCATTGCATCGATTCTGCTTCACTACAGATGGACGTAAGAAACTCAGTTGGACAATATTTACACAACGCTTCTAAACATGACAAATCCCTTTGGGAAAATTCCAAATTTGATTTTAATAACTTGTAATAAAATGCAGCTATAATATGCGCCCTGTTGCATCTAGCTTATGACAAATGAATTCAAAAGAGAGAAACTAAAATCGATAGCAGTTTGCAACTTTGTTTTCCGGACGAAAACCGATAACACTCAGTTTATTGTTGTGAGAACTGGTTAGAATTCCAGAAAAATATTTAGATTAAATCACAGTTCTCAATTAGTTTAAAAATCCCCAACGAGTTGGTATCGATTGTCTGGCTTACATGTAATAGCGATTGAGATCAATAATTGATCCCGATTTTTACCTGGAGGTTCCCGTATTGATGCAGGACCAAGCCATCTCTAAATCCTTCAGTAATCCAACATGATCACCGCCAGAATATAAAAAAGGGAAACCTGATAACAAAGATAAACTCAGAAACACTACACTGTCCCCTGCTTGTCACTGATCCGTGCAAACAACAACACTGATATCTGTTCCATGTCGTGTGTTCTCGTGGATGTCAACGTAACGCATTGAGGAATTTAATGCTTCCACATTGCCAGGAGAATCAAAGCAGTAAATTATGCATCAGTGATTGCCAAGTACATACAATACATCATGATATCACCATCATCTGATGTCACCTAGCTAGGTTATCCGAGGGAATTAAATCAGAATTGAGGCAGAATTAACAAGTATATATCACTGGTATCTTACTCCAAATCGAAAAAAGCAGTCGCGATGCTTTGAATACAAATCCCTGTTGATACTTTTTCTGCTTCCTTGATCCAATTCGTGAGAAATTAGAAGACAATTGTAATATATCTTATTTTTCTTGTTTAAATCCTCATGTGCTCATTTTCCGTAAAACTGCTGCAGAAAACTACGAAGATAAATCCGTGGTCTTTATTGTCTAGAGTCTTTCACTGTTGAAGATTTTCAGTAATATTTGAAAACATGGCTAGGTTGGTGACACTAAAATGCACTTTCCCTATCAATAGCTGAAATTTTAAAACATTTAGCCTCTGTCTCTTTTAAGCACACAATTCGAAGTCCGTAACATGCAATTAATGTCTAAAAATTTCACCTTCACCAACTGGCTTTTAATTTGTCTGCAAATCAGCATATGAAAACAACAGTAAAAAACAACCAAATCCGCAACAGATTAATCCCAGAACAAACAGAATCCAATGGAAAAGTCAATGAAATTAAATAAAAAATCCACCGAAACTTTCTTTTGAATGCAATTATAAAACTCGCTGCCTAAAATGTAAAAGCCGAATCGCTCCAATCAGTTTTGAGGAGTCATCGGGGCTTATTGGCTCGTCTAATTGGCACGATGTAAAACTAAAACGAAAATCTCTATTCCATCAACTCTTCTACAAGTTCCCAAACACGTCTTATTGATTAGAGCTTTCCTTCCTGAATCTTTATATAGATCTGTAGCATTCGACATGGAACAGGCCCAGCGGACAGAAGAGACAGCGAAACAACGCCATTATAAAAAGGAAATTTAAACTGGCAACAAAATGCAACGTTCGTGCGGCAATGATTTATCATCGTAAGCGCATCTTTGCCAGCTAGTCGTATAAGAGCCTTACATCTTCATATGAACTAATACATCGTCATTATCGTCCAACGTGTGTTATTATGAGGCAGCGAACATCAAATTTATTTGACAACGTTGTTGGTTTATGTGTGTGTTTCGTTTAATATTTACATTTTCAAGAATCGTACACATATAAATCACAAATTTTCGCAAGAACATTCAGACTTTCGCTCTGAAATTGGGACCAGCACTTTCTACGTCACACGACCGTTAGTGAGCTACATATTCCACAACGTGATTCGAACCAGAAGCAAGAATAAATCACTTCCGGCAAGCAACTTTAGATCGGGAGAGAAAACTAAAGTCTGTAACAATTCATTAAGTGACAAGGTTCGCTGTTTACTTAGTTAAAAAGTCTTAAATAAGAAACTGTAATGAAAGCTACAGAATACGCAACTTTATATTAGCATTACGAAACTATAGATGTTCATATATAGCCCTTGCCGTGATTTCCACATTTTTCCTGCTCTCTTTTGTAATAGTAATCAAAGCAACACATTTTTCAGACGTATCCGATTTCGATCCTTGGCTTGGTTAAGACTATATAACAATAAAACGTTAAACAGCTTCCTAACTTAAGAAATGACGTGTGGGGATAGAGATATTTCTGCCATGTTTTTTAGTTATTTCGTTGCACATACGGCATTAAACGAAAAAACCTCCTAAAGCTTACATAACCGTCTCGCTGTCGATATTTTAAGCAGAAAATGAGAAGTTGACAGAAGTTGACAGAAAACACAGGACAAAAATTCAATGTTACTTTTCCTCTATTTCTAAAAGGAATAGGTGTGAGAAGATTGGTGGTAAAATTTGACAATTAATTAGCTCGGACGCAATTTAACTGATTTGCATCTTGACATAATAAAATTTTGTTTCATATTTAATCGGGAAAAGAAAATTTGTCGGTGAGTAATATTATATTTAAAGATTCACGAAAATGTAGCCACCATCAATTTTTCCCCAAGCCTTCACTTCTTGGTGTGACAGTGTGGTTTATCTTTTTAGCTCCCAAATTGTCTTATTTTTTCTGACAACTGCTAAATGCTGTTGTATCACCGAAGGAATCAATTCTCACCACACAGAATCTCTTGATAGTTACCGATCTTCATCAAGAAGACAAGGAATATGCAAAGATGGGATTATCTTTCCAAACCACTTCTTAAGTACAGAGTCAGTAGGTCGTTTGTGAACCAGTAAGCAATTTAGAAGGCATGATTCAGACCTGTCGCCTTTATGTCAGTAAATTAAAGATTCATCAAATAAACACATCAACTTGATTGTTTAATGCATTTTTAGATTATAGTAGTCACTGTAGTAAAGAAGTTAAAGAGTAGTAGTAGTATTACAAGTATATGCAATATACCAGTAGTATAACTGAAGTAGTGGAAGTTGTAATAGCAGATAGAAGTACATGTAGTTACAGCAGTAGCAGTAAAAGTAGTAATTGATGTTCTTGTGGAGTTTTTTTTATTCTTTTATCGTTTTGGTGTCGGTATTTTCAGTGAATTGCATTTTATGCATTTTATGCTTTTACATTACACTAGAGACAAGGTTTGGTTTGTAAAATGGTGACCTTAAGATGATGGCAGTTGTAATATAAACTTTTAACACCATCTGAACAGTGTTCACAATACTATTTTTCTTATTTTTTCTCATAAATTGCACCTAGAAATTCGAAAATATCACAAACTTAATTAATTTTCAATATCAACGTATGGAAAACGAGCGGTTTCTAGAACGTAAATTTCCGCACTACGGCGCTCTGATCACGATATCTCATGCTGACAGCGTTGACAGAGAATTTCGGTTAATTCAATTAGTTCTCGGCTGTACAGAACAAAATGCTTAGGTTTGTTGACTCTAATTTGTCGTTTAGGGACAATTTCTTACCAAGTTTGAACAAATGACCTTGGCTGCAAACGTTAATCTATTTAAGCATGTAATCTCGTTTAAGAAGTTCGTATTCTCTCACTTTGAAAAATATAATACATTAACTACGTAAATCTAACAATATTTTTAATCATATATACCATGAAAATCAATCGGGAATCTATTGTCAATCGAGCAAAAAAAAAATCAAAAAATTGACATTTTGTCCATACGACATGAGTTTTCTCGCTTGGTGGTTTATTTTAATATTTAAAATAAATGCCTGGTAAATGTACATTGTTTCTCTGACCAGTCTGAGTAAAGTCAAGTAAAAATTTTGAACAATTACTTTGATATTATGGTAAATGCAAAAAAAAAAAAAAGAAGAATGAACTCAAGGTCAAAAGGAAGATCAAGGTCAAAAAGTATTACAAAAATCAATTGATCTTATAATCTAATAACTTTCATATTAGTATTACATGTATATGGACAACATTAAAGTTATATCTTTTCTAGAGCAGTATAAAAGGACGCTTTATTGCGACTGTTTAAACCAGTCTCTGGACTCCATTTGTGGCAAATCCATATTGGTATATCGATTTCCAATTCATTGCAATCATTAAAATTAATTGTACGTCCGTAAGATCAAAGCCAAATGAATTTCCCTTTGAACAAAGCAAATGACTTCGCAAATTTGTATTGCAGCTCAAGTTAATGGCTTTTTATCTAGGTCTATTCGACTAAGAGAAAGTTAACGAGACCAGGGAAAGGTCAGGCTTTCCCTGAGATAGTGGCTAGTACATACTAACTGAACAAGTACTCAATATAGACCAAGCTACCTACTGGTACTAGTTTGTCTCTCTAGTACACTTGTACCAATCAGACACAAATATCCGGGTTCTTTGTGAAATGCGTTTTACGGACTGAAACTTCTACAAACGAAATACGTGTTTATATTCATAATAACACTGGACATTACGTGTATATTCTTACGTTGAAGTATAACGTTAAACCCAGTATATCGAATATATGTACTTGTAGATCGGTTTTTTGTCCAAAGTTACGGACAACTAAACCGAAGCATTAATCTCTGAATGATTGTAATTTGAAGCTAATCAAATAGTCTGATATTTGTACACGCCTTAAAACTGTCTTGAAGTTGTCATATACATGTACATGTAAGTTTTAGACCGAATACTCTATGTATTTTTAGACCGAATACTCTAGATATGGAGTATATATTTGCTCGAGAGTCGACGAAGACTCTCTCCGTTTATGTAAGCAGTGCTCGGCCTCTTGTTTCAATATGAAGTTACTGGTCATTAGATCAAACATTTAGATTTTTGTTGAAGATACATGTACTAGTCCACTGTTGGGTTCTCTTGGTGCTCTTCCCCCAAGACAAAAGTTTCTGATACAGTTTATTTTTTCGGTAATACTATTGTTATACAGTAGTATAATTATCTAAGTCTCTCCGCGAGACATGCGAGATCTTTCTTAAAAAAAAAACCCAGAGACTTCATGAAGTCTCTAGATTTTTTATTTTGACGGACTTGATAGGTGATGAATATCGTTATATTTACTACCTACCGTCCATCTGGATAATAATCAAGGAAAAGACACTTACAGACTTCAAATATCGACCAGCGGATGATAGGGGTTAATGAAAACACAAGTCCTTCATCTGTTGATTGTGCATGCGGAGTATAAGGTAAATCGCCTTAATGTCAATTTTGTGATTGGTTTATACAAAATGATTTGCGAAACGTCACAAAAAATGCAGCGTGGATCAGTTTCCCTTAGACTCATAAGGCTCTTATTTACCGCGTTGAAGACTGATAATTTGCTTTGACATGTAAGCATACGATATGCCGCCCTCAATCTTTTGATATTCAGTGTCCTTTGTAACAAATGAAAAAAAAAACGTTTAATCAATTTATATTTTCATGAACTGATAAACCTGTTGTTCTACGTAATTCTATTTAGCATATTAACCGCATAGAAATTGGAGTACTTTTAAGTTTTAAAGTCACACAAACAGCAGCTAATACTCCGATAAATCAAAATTAACCAAATTTTGCTTGGACGTTGTCTTCAGTTCCGCTTAATTCGTCAACAGTTGTATATATCATTGGATCATTGATTTAGTGTGGACCATATAAAAACAACAAGTGACATGAAAATCGGATCAAATCAACATAGCTTTTTTTTTTCCTCCAACCAATGAAATGACAGAAAGTTAAAACCGTTATTATCATATATACATGTAAATGGTCCTTGTTCGATTTTTTTTCCAATTCCTTTTACAACACATTGTTCTAAGCAACCATCAACATCATACAGAACTTCCGGATAAGGGTCAACATATGATTTTATTATACTTTCATGCTAAATACTGAAATCTGATTGGTTTAGACGCAGTTTATAATCCGTTCTATTACCCTCAGCGTTAGCAACACACTTGGCAACGGTTTACACAACGAATTGTTACATGCGTGTAAATTATGCGCGTACGGTTCGCGGTAGAATTCACGTCATTCCTATATTAAAGCAGTAAAGTTTTCTTTAAATTTAAGACATTCAGTATAATAAAATAATAAAAATAATAATAAAAATAATAAAATAAATAGTGCCTGTTAGGGAGGGTAACAGTTGAAATTGACAACCCGAAAAAACCATTGTCAACCGACGCAAATTTCAACTGTTACCCTCCCAAACAGACACTATTTATATAATATTACATGTAAATTGGCCATAAAAAAAATGTTCTTAGTTGTACATAAAAGCAATATAACAAGGAAATAAAAAGGCCGTGATCTGCGATCTTTTACCGAATTGCTAAGTAAAAATCAATCATGGGATCATTATAATAGAAAACATTATAGGCAGGAAACATATAAAGGAGACACGCGGACGTGGAAGACAGCAGTGTCGTTATTAGAGTTTTATTTCTCTTTTCCTCATTGATTAAATAAAGGGAGAAGAAGTCGTTTCAGCAGAGGAGAAGAGACTAACTAAAGTCACTTTCGACCTAAATAGATAAGTTAACATAAATGACCTGTTTTCTTAATTGCCTCCAAACAATAAATAGCCTTTTCTTGCAAAAAACATTTGCAAAGATCTTTATCAAGCGTACAGCTTCTTATCTTACTCCCTTCTAAAACCCGTTATTACTAGAACTACTCTAATAGAGACGTAAACGTCGATATCATGTTCGCAATGAATATTTTCCCCTCGTCTTGTCGTGAATTATTGGAGTTAGTAGACATAATACCAATACATTCAGACTTTGTGGTACAGTGTTTAGTACAGCGGCCCCAGCCGACATGACAATCAGAAGAACTTAATCCCCCTTTATCCGCAGTCAGATTCCGCACGCCTTGGCCTAATGACCAAACAATGGCATTATCGAAAAACAAAACCACTTAGAGGTGCGAGTCAGCTGCTAAACACTGTAAGGGCGTATCGTTAAAAATGCTCAACAATATACACATGCTTGAAAGGAATGGACATTTGGATCAAGAACAAAATCTACGTGTATTATCAAAATTAATGAAAACGAAATTTAATTATTTCAAAGAAAAGAGAATGTAATTATGGTTACATACTGATGGGCTGTATGTCAAGAATCGGATTTTATACGTAAGTTTTCAAAGGTATTGATTTAAGATTGTGCTTTGATAAGAATGAGGAAGTAACTGCATGGTTTTAAAGTTAAAAAAAAAACATTCTTTATTAAGAACAAGAATGATCACTCCAATGAAACTGGAAAATTCAACCAATTCAGGGTCAAGATATATACCAACTACTGTATTTAAATAAATATAAAACGGTTTCTGATGAAAAAAAAGTGTAACCACAGAAAACAAAGACAGCAAGACAGAATATTGTATAGGAATGGATAGTGGGCATTCCCAGCACTAACTCATTACTGTTATTGATACGTTGTGTTTTACTTTATCTAATTAGATACATGTAAATGAGATTAGAACTTGTCATGATTAGGTCTCACACAGGACCACCTTGTCATAAAAAGATTGATATATTTGTGATTAAAAATTATCGATATTTCATAGCCAGAGAATTGTACGAACTCCCATGCTTGTGATATGATAAACAAAATTATTCAGCAGTTTACCATGCCAAAAGCTTCTCTAATTAACCGTTTTCCACCAAGTTACATTTTCTATCCATGGGTTTTGGAGACAAGACATAAAATAATTTGGATACAAATAATATCAATGCAATCACAAATAGAGGCACACATTACTTAAACGTATTACGTTTGGTTGTGTATTCTATTTAGCTTTTTTTTGGCGGATAGTAGCTTCCGCTCAATCGAGTACATCACCAAATGTTATGCATGTTTTCTGTATTAATACATTTATTCAGAAATGCGGTAAATCAAATCTACGCTACGCAAAATCCAAATTCCGCCATACATCGTACATGCCAAATTAAAATATATAATTACGTTTACAGCATATTGTCGGCATCATAATCACTTCGCTCATCAGGAGTATAATCAGGTCACTCCGTGCCATTTATATAAAAATTATATACATCTGCAAAAAAAATTTACATCAATAAAAAAAGTAATTGCTAAAAACTTTGTTAAAGTATTATAAAACAAGACCTGAAGACGGACAACGCAGTAACAAACTTGATATTCATGTTTCCAATCTATCAATCTAATATGAGAAGACCAAATTAAAGAGTGAATTTTATCAATAATTGCTGTGAGGGTAGAGCACCGTATATCCCTACCGCAATTAACACGAACATACATCCACAGCCATCTCATATTTCTGATCAGTTATACGCATGTATTGTATTGATCTACAGGAAAATAATTTGTCAAGCTTTGACTTCAGCTAACAAGCTACGCTGCTTCAAGGCATCGATTTACTTCATACATGTAGCAAAGGATAGACAACTCTTGAATTTTACTTCATCTCTTCATTTTGCGCATGTACGTACAATGATATGTACATGTAAGATGCAGCCTGGTGAGAAACATCACGTTTTACTTCGAAAATACAGGGTTAGTGGGTTAGTAAAAAATTCTTTTAGCAACAGATTAGACGTTCTCAATCAAAGACAGTAAAGTTTGCACACGATACATGTTTGGAAATTAAAAGGTTTCAATTAATTATCATGCATTTACAGCAAATTATCACAAACTTTAGCTGAAGTTTTCCGGTATAATACACATACTCTGACTTAAGCAATTGTATTATTAGCCTTAGCAAACCTACTCACAACATTAGCAAAAGTACTCAAATGAGAAAACATCTTTAACATTTCATACGCAACACTATACGTTGCGTAGAGAACGTTAAAGAGGTTCGTTCCTCTGATTTTGGGTAGCCATTTTGGGTCACCTCTAATCTGGAAATTCTGTGTCATATATTAATTATACTTGTAAATTCCTATTTTACAATGCCAAATAAACTATATTGAATGAAATAGTTAAGGAAAAATTACATATTTACAGAGTTAAGTAAGGGACTATATTTTGTGGCGGAAGATTTTTAAGAAGAAAATGAAGATTTTTCATAACTCAGTTGTTTTAGAGTACTGTAATTTTAGCTTCCTTATTTTCAGTGCAGACCAAATTTCCAGCTAGTTTGTGCATTGGGTTATCTTCGTGTTGTTTCAAAAACATATTTTAACAATATTTCAATGTTTCTATCGACGTATATTGGCACATTTAACTAATATTTCATAAAAGTCACGAAAAAATGAACTCCAATTTTTGCCTAAAATTAGCTTATTTCATGCCATATCTCAAAATTTACATCATAGACCCATACTTTTGGTTTTATTTTCTGAATTTGTAAGATATTTTTGACAAGTCTATTAAAATTTGAGAAAAAGTTGGAGACTTTTAAATAATTTTATTGCATGTTGAATCGTTAATGGATACAAACAGCATTTTATCAGTGCAAAAATTCGGTGAAGAAATTACAAACTTTTTCTTTATGATTATTTTAATTTTATTAATTTCAAATAATATAAATTTGTATTTGATGCCATAGTTTATTCCGATTAAAAATTATTGAGGGAAAAGCGATTTATGTGCAATTTGCACTTTCAGTGCAGAAAGGTCATATAAAATACACTGTAGCACCGAAAGGAGCATATAGACCCCATAATTTTGTTTTGAATTTTTGTTAAGCTATGTATGTAGATTTTTAAAAAATACTTTAGAAAAAAAACTTAAAGACTTATGATCGCAGGATCCAACCTCCTTAAGTTGTGTGTAACGCAGTGGCAGACTTTTCACATTGATAGGGTCTATATCGTACGACTCCGAGAAGGCGAGAACTGTTCCTAAACGTTAACATTGAACCTCGGCACGCAGAACATTTATCGCTTTACGTTACTAGTATATCACGTCAAATTTGGCAGTCATTAGGGTACTAGTAAGTAAAGAATTTTGCCAGTGAAATCCAAGTACAAATATCAATAGTTTCTCTGTCTATCGGAGTTATCTACCTTAACGCATATTTCACACATAAATCATATCGCCGTGCATATAAATTCATGTATATATACATAGCGAAAAGTTTAAGAAAAAAATACCCTCAAAGAATGATCACCTTTAAAATGAAATCTTATTCATGCGTATCTTTTCCTAGACATGGCTTTTAATTTTATCTAATTAACATTTTACACGCACTAAACTCATACAAACCTTCTTGATATAAATTGCATGTCTTAATTTAAAAGAAAAATACAGTAAAGTCCTTTAGACCTTTTATATCAAATAAATTACTGTCATAAAATCCTCTTCTTCCAGAAAATTGATATTCAATTGAAGTAGATGCAATTACACCGTGCGTGCAAGTTCCAACTTTTCCTCCCTTCTTCCGATTGAGATCACACGAAAATCAAACAATGCAGTATAAATCGCCTCGTGACACACAAGGAATAGATAAAGCAAAGAATTTCAAAAACTCCCACACTGCTAACAAAACAAGCAAAAGCCTAATTGTAGGTGTGAATTAGTAGAGGAAGTGAAAATTTTTGTTCCCCATTGAAATTGCCTCTTTGCATGACGTGAAACTTTTTTTTAGCAGTTTTCGGTGATTTATCTCAGTCAAATGTAATTATTCAATGGTTTTGAATTTAAAAAATCATTTTCTTGATTATTTACTCTAGCCTAAAAGTCGCACTTTTTAAAATAAATCACGAGTTCTTCCTCGAAGTCAAAATGAACAACTGCACGCTATGAGAGGGACAAAGGTCATGACCTCGACTCCGAACGATTGGCAGCTCACTGTTGCACGCTCCTCTCGAGATTCGCCCTCTCACGTGGAGGCATCAAGAACTAGGTCTACCTTAGAAAGTTGAGCGAGTCAGTTTGAGTTCTGCACTGTTCCAACTCAAGCAGCAACATGGGCCTTGCCATAATGAAATATTTCCAAAATAAGACGCGCGACTTTCATCAAGGGACGAAAGAGCGTGTACCTTTCAGTTGGCTGAATTAAAATGAAGTTAAATGAAAATCAGTTAAATGAAAGTTCCTGAAAGCTATCTGCATAGCAGAGCTATGCCATACAGCCACCTTTTAGGTACCTATCAGTCAATTTTCTGTTAACTATGTGCTATCCTAGCTGTAGCATATCTCTTGTCATGCGTTTGTAAAAGTCGGTAATCGAACGTTCAACCTCCAATTACGAGACAAACGCTCAATATATCACTACATTAAAGCCTTAACAAAACTAAACTTTCCTCAAAATGATTTGTACATACATGTAACAGCAATCATTGCCATGCTCAATGTACTTAGGTCGCTGGATTGGTTTCATCAATCTTTGACCATTTGTATCAGTACGTAGTTACTAATATTCTCTAATCATAGTGGGAACTTAAATATCCCTGCAGTCGAAACTATACATGACATTGTATAGAATTAAATGATTTACCTCTGATGATCTCGCATCAGTAACTGCCGTCAAGCGAGTAAACACATTATTGCTGAGTATTCTTATCTAAGTTTTCACCATCAACATTTTTTTTACTCAATTCTTGAAGCAGATTTAGAAATTAGGATTAGAAAAAAATTGGTAACAAAAAGGTCTGCATGAGTTCACAATGAGAGTCTTTTTGTGATCACGCAATTCTCCTAACTTATATACATGTAAATGTTCACATACTGATTTATTCTCGTGATGAGGCGCGTTTCTGGATACATGTATTATTGCTAGCGCTCTCGAGCGCTAGCAACTACGTTAGTCCGTATTTCTGGAATACGCATGCTAGACTTCACGGTCGGGTATTTTGGAAAAAAACTACTGTAGATTGACTGTACGATGTCAACTTCGTTTTATCATAAAAATAGATATGATCCGAATTCTCAAGTTTCTTAATTTATTGTCTAACCTACACATAAAAGTACAAGAAAAACTCAGGTCATATAATTCGAAGAGTGTAGAGATCAACTGGTAAAACCTAGCCTTTCTTACAGTTATATCACCTTCCTAAATGATATTCCGGGAAGCTCAGAAAAACAAAAAAACAAAATAACCAGGAAATCTTTTCAGAGTATGTCGGAAAGTCAAGAAGCGATTGATAAAATGCAGTACCATACTAAATATAATTCTGTAATTTTCAATTTTCCTTTTTTTTTTACGGAAAAGCCCGATTATTATAAACAAAGAAACGACATTCAAGCGAATATATTGTACGGCGAAGCACAAACAAAGATAATTTCTCATTGGTCAATTTAGCCCAAATCTATCATACGGAAAAATCCGAGCAAAGAAACGACATTCACGCGGGAGATTTGCTTCTGACGCCTATGTATTAAGATTTAATTTTTTGTTTATACGTTCACTTTAAATAGCATCAGCTGTGTGGACCATTATATAGTCAACACAAAAAATCCGAGTAAATGACGATTCTTTAAAAGATCAGAGTGCATGGTTACATAAAATTAAATATACTAACAGATAATTATTATAATGATTATGAAACAGGGTCACTTGTACCCCTATTACAATTACGTCTACATCATTAACTCGGATGCCATTGCCGATAAAACTGCACCTTCACGGTTCCATATTGAGCCCCCCCCCCCCCCCCCCCAGTAATGTCTACTTCTTCATAATTAAACGTTAAAGAATTCAGCAAAATAACCCAGTTGATCACGAATCTTTCTTTGTGTGCATAAAAATGGCTACAGCGCAAGCTCACCTATCTTTTTTAAAAGGTAAGCTTGTAATAACATAGTTCAAGAGAAACTCAGATTTTTACCAAATGAATATGTCTGATTACACTGAAAAGTAATTCAGGGCTGCTTCTCACCTGAGAGCGGAACATCTTTAAGTGTGGTCCTGAATAAGATCTTACCTGTTTATTAAAATTCAGTGTAATTACCCAAACCATGCATCAGTAACTTCTCTCTATTGCCTCTATTCATTCTAGATTTACAAAAATCAATTTATGTTTATTTTATGTTTCTTTTATTTTTTTTTTTAAACCAAATCCTCTTAAAACATGTCCTTCTCTTGTCCATTCAAGCATGTCCATGGTCTACCATACTGATGTGCTAGTAACTCTTTTCTTTTTCTTTTTTTATTTCATTCTAACACAAACACTAAAACATTCAATACAAATGAAAACCACAGCATTGAATGTTAGAGCAACTTGTGTGAAACATTATACATGAATAGTAAAATCAAGGAAACTTAGCATGCATATGCAGGTATAACAAAACAGGCCCCACAATTGAAATGCAATGTCTACCTGAAAGACCATTAAGTGTAGCTAAGTTATTTGCCATGGATTTTCATATGCTGGTTTTTTGTTGTTGTTTTTTTTTTGTAGGGGGGAGAAGGCAGGGGCATTGAAATCATAAAGTTTTCACTACAATTACAATTTAACTGAAAGTTAACAGTACATGTGCACTGCAATGACTGCATATATATAAACCAATCTGACACATGCCCTGCTGTTTTTCAACTTAAAAGAACACAGAAGGTTATTAATTATGGATACAATAGGAAACTTTCATGTGCTCTTAACACTTCCAGTTCAATTTAAGTTTAATCAATGTTATCTGAAGCCCATTATATTGTCTGCCTAAAATGTAATAGACTCTGAGTACTATTACTGAAAATCCAGGGCTGAGTCTGAGGAGAAAGAGCATCCTGAAACTGTGGCACTTAATGGATGTGTGTCCATTATTATTGTTCTTTTTTGGCAGTACCTCCTTACAGGAATATACTGGTGGTACAGCAGGTGCTTGTACATTATACCTAATATGATCATTATACCTATTAATATGATATGCTTCCCTGAAAAATCCTCATGATCAGCTTTAGCTGTTATAGATCCAACATTAAGAAAAAAACTAATCTTGTTACTGTTTCCTCACTACAACAATAAATGCACACTTCTGGTTCCCCTTTCAATACTGTAGATTCCTAATTAAACGCGAGGAATTAATATCCGCGTAAATTCGCGAGAAGCACCTTTCGCGGATTTTAAAATCTCGCCATTATTTTCTGAGAGTTAAAAACTATAAGATATGTGGACAAAAGTTCTGCGTTTGTGATTTTATATTCTCGCGATTTAACTCAAAACAGCGGGATCGCGGAATTAAGTACTCACGTAATATAAGGAATTTACAGTACCCTTTCCATTGTTTCTAGTACATGTTTTAGTGCATTTCCTCACTCTACCATAAACTTACCAATGCTCTTTTGAACTGAATAAGTAATAATAAGTAAATGGCCTTAACATAACCAATTCTGCTTTTCACTGAATAAGGGCCTTGACATATTCTGCTTTTTAATGAATAGTCCTTTACTCACCAAGACAAAACAGTCTGCTTTTCACTGAATAACCAGAATAAGTAAAGAACCTCAACTTACTTGACACTTTCTCTTCGTAGTATGGGCGTGTTATGCATGGATGATCTCGCCTCCCACGACCGCTTGTTCAGAACACGGACCCCATCGTTTTCGTCAGAGTCCTGAGGGGCCACAGCAGTGTACTTCTGAGCCAACAAGTCCGGACTCTCCATTTCATCTCCATCATCATCTGTCTTACTAAAGCACCACCCACACAGTAGTACCGCCACCACCAGCACCACCAATGACCCTATTGCACTGATGACGGCCAGAAAGACCTGGCTGGATTCTTCCATGTCTGTGAAAGCATAGTTATTATATAAGTGATTTTTTGTATGAAAATAAATGTATTATTGTCTATATCTGATAATATGTTACGATATATTGTGAATGCAAATCAAACATGGAATTTTGGTGATTAATCCCAACATCAAAATATTAACACTCATTAAAACATAAAGGCTTTAATCCTAACAAGGGCATTGAACTAAAGCTAACATCCCAATAGACATTATCTCAGCAAGGAAACTGCAATAAAAATTCTCATATTAATGGCCATAATCCAAACAGGATCATAATAACATCTAACATCAATGATGTTCAAGATCATAACAATGGCATTGAACAATATACCCAAAACAATGTATACTTTGCAATGCCCAGAATGTCAAATTTGATATACCATTTGCTACCATACATGTACATGGTAATAACCATAATCACAACATTAGCATTTTGTGAACATTATGAGATTAATTTTAATTTTAAAGTATTTCAGGATAGGAGTATCATACAACCTCCCTCTAAAATAGAGCAATGATGATTACGTGTTACATTCACAATTTCAAAATTCTGATTGATTTCCAAGTTCACCTATAAAAAGAGTTCTCCAAAATTAATTACACTTAATTAAGCAGAGAACACACTAGACATCATTGAGATGGTGACCATCTCAAAGGGCCCCGCTTAAACAATGGAAAATAGGATAAAAGCATTTCAGAAGATTTTGCTTTGACATTGACCTATGACTTAAAATTTTCAGGTTGGCATAGAACTTTAAGTCAAGCTCATTACCCCTTATCAACAGCCTTTTTTGGTTTATATTGAGCAAGATCAAGCTAATGAAAAATAATTTGTGGTCTAAAACTGGATTTTAAAGAGATCTGCTATGACCTTCACATTTGACCTTGAAAGTTAGTTTAAGGTCGCTGCACACCCTTTAACCAAAAGCTCTGTTTATGTGAAGTATGAGCACGATAGGGCTAAGGGGAGAGTAAATATCCTCTGAATTTTTTTTTTGCATGGTCTGATATGACCTTGACCCTTGACCCAGAAACTTCATTCAAGGTTACTGCACACCCTTGACCAAAGCCACTCTGAGAGTGAAGTATGAGCCTGATTGGACCAAAGGGAGAGAAGATATGCCCCAGACAAGTGATCTCGGATGGACAGAAGGATGAATGGACAGAATGATCACTATAGTGCGCCTGCAGAGCGGGGCCCTAATAAACTGGGGCCTACCCTTGATTTACACATGGAAGATTTGTGGCTCATTTAACACTTCCTGTGTGAACAAAATGTGGATGGAGCTTATATAAGCAGCCAAAATGGCCACCCACAGACCACAATCTGCATAAATTATAGACCTGACTTTATCCACCATACTAAACTCTGCATGTCAGATCAGCAAAGCCACCCCCACCCTCCCACATAAGAAAATCTTACCTGATCAAAATTTAAACTGTTGGCGACTGTGTTTCAATTCACTAGTAGACTATATATTGCATCAGACTTATAACCAGGTGCTGCTATGTGCAACAAGTAAATGTGAATATATCTTACCTATCAAGTATCAAGTATCACAGAAACATCCACCATTACTTACTGACATATTTCACACGTAATCTTGTAAGTGATGGCAATCTTGACATTTAATGATTGAACATGTTGGAGATACAGAAAGGGACCAGAACTTTTTAATAGATATGATCTCCATGCACCTTCACCTTTCCTTCTAGCTAGCAAAACAGAAAAAATACAACATATATTTATCCAGATTAAAATATTGCCAGCTTTTACTGCGCATTTTGGGCAGAAAAGGTGACCATCACAAAATTTCAAGGACAACCTAGATCTAGAATTTTTAAACAAGAAGCCCATTGGCCACATCGCTCACCTAAACAACAGTTCCTTGTATCATTCTATTTCGATATTCTAAAATATGAAACTCAGTAATATATTCCAAGATTTGACAATACATTATTTAAAGGGACACGGTCACAATTTTGGTCAATTTTTTTTCCTGTTTTAAATGTTAACAATGCCACAATTTGTGAGATTACTCTGCAAGCATCCTAAGATAGTGTAATTAAGATTGTAATAAAGTAATCTTACAAATTGTAGCATTGTAGTTCTTGAGAAGAAGATTTTTAAACATTTTCCCTATATATTTCTATATATAACTTTGAACCCTTCTTGGGACATGACAAAATGAAGAAAAATGGATAAACTGACATGGTCAAAATGCTACCTTTATAAAACGAACCCCCTTCCCCTAAAAATTGACAAAATTGGGTGAGAAATTGAGAATAAAGGGGTAAAACATAATTTAACTGCGTTAATTTAGAGATATCAGATACACCTGGTCATTGTTATAAATCTTGATTAATAATTACAAAACTGGCAGATCATGCAAATAAACCATCATTAAACTTTATCCAAATTGTGTCTTGGACAAAAAAATGAGGGTTTTTTCCTATAATGACTCTAACAATTATGTATTTTCACATTCTCATAATGAACCTAGCTAAAGTAAGTGACAATTATAATCAAAGAATAGAGGGGAAAAACATTTTGAGATCAAGCCATAATGAATCCCCAAAAGGATGGGATCATTACTATGGTTCCTTAGAGTCTACACTCAGGGCCATCTATCAATGAAGGCCTGGCACAGAATCATCACAACTTTTAAACCTTAAAACACCCTAGGCGGCAAAAACTGCCACGTATACAAACAAAACTGAAATAATTATTATTTTTTGTTCTTCTGTGATTTGGATGCACTTAGTATTCAAGGCTATTTATGGGTGTAAGTTGTTTCAGGAGTAGATATTTAGCATTAGATCTCACAATTCTATTTGGATTAAATTACATGTAAGTGGTGTTGAAATGACCAGGAAAAAAAATTTAAAAGCTGATTAATTTTGATCATGTTGTTAATGTCCCAATAAAAGTATCTTTAAAATATTAATATTCAAGTGAAGGTAAAATTTGCTCAACTTCTATTCCTTTTAATGGTAGAACCTACAATGAATTAAAACCCAACTTGAACGTAAGGGTATTCAGTATCTCCTATTTGTATTCTTTGCATGAAACTGATTTTTTTTCCAAGGAAAAAAATTATTTTATATTAAAAATCCTTTACTACATATAATAAACAATTATAGGTATACACATTGATGTGACTTTGAATAACAGTACTGGACATTGAATTTTTTGTAAAAAAAAATTCAAACATTATATCAAAAAGGCTACAGTGTTACATATGTAACTATAAATATTCAGAGTGAAAACACCCAAAAATAAATTAATTTAAGAAGTACATGTATCTACACAGCCAATTGTGCCTCACGTGAAATTCACGTGAAAAGAGCTTCACATGAATTTCACGTGAAGCTTCATGTGAAATTCACACGAAATTCACGCGAAATTCGTGTGAAGTGAAATTCACGTGAAATTGTTCATGTGAATTTCACGTGAAATAACTTCACGTGAAATTCATGTGAAAGTTCACATGATTTTCACACAATTTTAACGTGAAATCCCTTTCACGTGAAATTCATGTGAATTGAATCATGTGAATTTAACGTGAAATTAACGTGAATTTCAAGTGAGGCACAATTGCCTGTGTATATAGCATTAAAGTCTGCACATAATATCATCTCCAGCAACAGATTGTCAAAATCTGTACTGACAAGAAACAATTACTGCATGGATCATGTCTGCA
>WFKH01011925.1:22313677-22333074 GCA_016163765.1 Magallana hongkongensis | reverse complement strand
AAAATCTGTACTGACAAGAAACAATTACTGCATGGATCATGTCTGCATGATGGCAGAATCTCAAACTTATTCAAACAGCATCAACATTAATTTTGTTTCACTTAAAACTGTTTTGCAAAACACAAGTAAATTTTATATAATTTTCCAATACATATAAGATTGCATATGTTCAAGCAGGTCATGCAGTTCTGATAACTTTATGAGTGGACCATTAATTTTACAAGTTAACTTAATTAAGGCATTTACATTTTGAATCATATGAAAACATCATGCTCATCGAAATCATAATCTTTTTTTCTGCAATTAATTTAAGTAAATAGTAGCTACAGCGGCAGAATAACCATGTCAAACACTCTCAATAATATTTGCCATCACTGACTGAAATGATATTGAACTGTGAAAGATGCTGAATCAATCAGTATTATGGTAAGTCATGCAGATATAGACAGTCAAACACAACTATTTAAGAGCTCATTAAGCATGTCTCCACAATAACATGAATTGGGCATTGAAGTAGCTAAAAGCATTAAATTTATAAGCTAAAATTTACCTTTCTTAAATCACTTCAGACTCCACAATGTCAATACACAACTGGAATGTTGTTTGCATCTGGTTCTTTTAATTCTGTGTCAGACAGAACTAATTAACACCTTATCACATGATATTCACCATCCTTGAAAACTCACATTTATAATCCTACAAGACCTTTACCTTTAAATCAAATCTTCAAGAGGAGTTTTTAGATGTAGTTATACATTATCTCCTGCATGTATATATTTTTCAAATCAGAAAATTATATCTGATCCTTCCTTTAAATCTTTGATATGATTGAAGATCCAGTTGGAAAAATCTCCTGCATGAATATATTTTCAAAATCAGACAGCTCCTCTATTTCTTATGAAAGTTCTCAAAGAAAACTGGCCCCTGCATTTGTAGCACATATGTAAGAATCCCCTCAAGAAAATTCAGCAGACAAAAAAATCGATCAAGACAAATTTATTACGTCAATTATAATGTGAGAATTTATCATCAATTAGAAATTTCATTCAGCAGTCTATAAAAAAATACATATGGGCAAGGAAGGAGGAATGCAGTCTCTAAGAAAAGTACAGAAAATTATCCAGAGAGGAAATTGTTGCTCTTTGCAAAGACCTTTGGGTATAAGTAACTTTACTAACCCAGTATACCCTAAGCCATCAGGGAGGAGTAGCCTGGTAAAGCAATCTAACAAAAGAGGAGGCAGTCTTTATTAAAGTTATCCTTCAGGGATTCATAAAGATGTACATGTATATATGGAGACTCTCAATCACATGATACACAGTCATATAAATGAACCTCAGCTGAATTCTTGTCTAACTATAAATTTATTACATTTTCCATGCACAGTTATGATGTAGATTCAGGAGACCACCTTGCAGCCATTGATATACAATTTAAATGAAGTCTAAAATGTAAATAAGACATAAACCATTAATATAAACAACCTCATAATTTTGTAATTATAGAAGTTGCAATTTGCGGAATTATTGATCAATGACATATAATTATGAAAAAATCATTTACTCTACACTGTGTGTCCTATTTTATGTGTTGCTGCAAAATGAAAAAAAAACATTATCATTAATAAAAAATTTTAAGCTTGATGGGTCATGGGTCAAGGTCAGTATGGAATACCTTTTAAGGTTTTTCAGTTAGAGATATGAAATTCTAGCATGCTTCCAACTTGAAAATGACAGAAAAAAAGTTCAATTTGGGTGAAGGGGGGGGGGGGCAATCAACTTTAAATTAAAAATTATGTATCGCGCTACTCAAAAATATAAAAGTCCCTGCTGTATTAGAATTAATTTTGTATCCTGCAGATCAGTAGACTGAAGCTATATGCGCCCATTGCACTACAGATATATCAAGACGACATTCAAATCTGGTTACAATTTGTATTAGATAAACAGTTCCAAAATAGGTTGAAATCACCATGTTGTGACATACTAGCTGTTGTAAAAATAAAAAGTCACTTGGTGTGGACTGTGGAGGATCCTTAAAACTATGGGTGGACCATAAACAAGTTGATATCTAACCAGGTCATGTAATGATACAATTGAAAACATTTGATAATTTAAAGAATTTTAATTTTCTCAGTTGATATTTTGTACATTCATAATTTAGCAGTATACAGACTCATTTAAGGTACTGGTATGGGACACCTGTCGATATTAATGTGGATAAAAATACATTATAATCAAAATACTTTCACTGGTTTAGAATTTTCAAATTTTACAATATTTGACCAAAAAATGTATTTTAAAAATTTTTGGAAAGGTAAAAACATATAAAAGCCCCAGCGCAATTTGAACTCCTGACTTACAGATTCGTTCTTAACGCGCTAACCCATTGTTAGGTAACAATCTTGGAGAAGAAAAAATTACAACATTTTACTTGATTTTATGGAAGTATGTCACAATATGGAGGTGTCCCATCCAAGATACCACCTTAACAGCATCATATGACTGATAAATGATGCAGATAGGGTAAATATGATACCTGTCTTAATTTGAAGAACACATTTAAAAGAAATTGTTCAAAGAAATTTAATTTGATATTATACGAAAAACTTAAAGTCTGAGATAATTTTAAAGTTCACTAACCAGTTAAATTTATGTGTAAAAACTTAATACTTAGTCTGGTAAACTTTTTTTATAATACTGAAGAGTTAAGCTAGGGTGGGTTCCAGGAATCTTGTAATCATGCAGTATCTGTAAATGTCATACAGCAACACACGTTCTCTTGGATTTTGGCTCAATCAATATTTTACATCCCATCAATCTAACAAAGACTAGATAATAAAACAGACAATCATCAACAAAACACCAATGACCTGTTGATCCATTAATACAGATACAATGAAGGCTTCACCGGTTTAAAGCCTTAAATCTGAGGCATTAGATCATTACAAACAACATTTGTAGTGTAACACACTGAGATACACAAACAATTAGGCAATGAAGTAAATGATGCCTTTTTAAATTTAAACTTACTCAAGGCTTTCAAAAAAAATTCTGTCAACAATGGACTCGATCTCACAGCAGATGCATGCTGGGTTATATTAGAATGATTCACACACTTATAAAGTGTTTAATATCACTCAACCAATTTATCATGACATTTAAAGGACTTAAAAATCCAGAAGTATATTAGGTACATTTATATAACACTCAGTGCATGAAGGCATACTCCTCAACACTATGGTACATGGGTATGTTATTGAATGCAAAGACAGTCTTATTGAATACCTAAAGAGTGGTGGTGTGTGTGTGTGTGGGGGGGGGTTAAGGGGTTAAACATAATTAATTATGAGATATTACAATGTAATGTAATAAACAATACAATAATAATTATTACAAATCATTGTTGCATAAAAGTTTACTACCTAAAACATTAATGAATAAAATATATTCGTAATCATATTAATACATGTAATAGTTATTACAACAAGATAATTATAGATACAAAATAAAATAAATCATATCGATCTACATGAACGTTATAATGAATCAATTCCACTTTCACATAAAATGCATAATGTAATATTCTCTTGAGACAATTGAAAGGAAAAAAATTCATACCTTTATTCTGTAAAGAACCTATCCTGGTGAAATAAAATATGGGTGTCAGAAATCATGTTGGATAATTTGTAATGTGAAATGTCAGTCACTCATTTCTGCTGTTGCCATTAACACAATTAATATTCCATGAGGGTCGATTTCAGTATCATCAGGGCTTAAATAAGGACTAATACTCGAATGAAAATACAATTAATTGAATGATGTAAGCTAGTGAGATTCCGCATTCAGAAATTCTAACTATAATATACTCTCTGAACAATTTGAAACATCAAGCAGAGGGTCGTTCATTGCCATTAGTTCTTATCATCAAATCTTTTGGTCACATTTTGTAATTATAACTATTATTCAATGTAAATGTTGGATCCAAACAACAAATTGAAATGTAATAAATCAACATCATGTGTTACACTCTTTTCTTCAATATGAGATTTTACAAAAAATAATCAACTTCACAGTAGACATCATTGAGATGATGACCATTAAAAGACTCAATTTAATAATAAAGGACAATAGGATGAAAAGCCTTTTAGAGGACTTTGCTTTGACCTTAACATCTGAATAAGAAATTTTGCATTTCACACAGAACTTTAATTCAAGGTCACTGCAAATTCCTTACCTACCCAAGACTTTCTTTTAGTTTAATGTATGCAGGAGAGAGATTATGGTCCAAAACTGCATTTCAAAAGAGTTTTTCTATGAGCTTCACATCTGACCTAGAAATGTGTTACAAGGTTACTGCATACCTTTAACCCAAATTTTTTGAAAAGCACTCTAAATTTATGGTTTGAGCCGGAGGTAAGAGGAAAAATCATGTGGTCCTGACAAGGATTTTTAATGATATCGAGGTCTAATAAAACCTTGACCACTGACCTAGAACATTGTTCAATGACACCCCCTTTGACAAAACGCACTCTCTTGGTGAAGGAAAAGCAATATTTGGCAAAGGGAAGAATTCATGATCAGAACAAGGATTTCTCACATACCGTAATCCTATTTTGACTTTGATCTTATGCCCAGAAACTTACTTCAAGATCACTTTAAAAAACATCCTTTACCCAAATGCAGTCTGTGAATGAAGTATGAACCAGATTGAGCCAAAGAAGAGATTAATATGTCCCAGACAAGTGGTGTACACTGATAACTATAATCAAAGGGCTTCCCCAGAGCTGGAGCCTATTTTTACATTATCTGGTATGAATCATGTTAGAAATAAATTTCCTGATATTGCCAAAAATTACAAGGTGCTTCAAAAACATTAATTTAGAAACAGTAGGATTTGCAAAATATTAACAGGGAAGAATTTGGTAATTTTAAGGCCTATATGGCACTTAATGTTCCAAAGACCATGCAATATGCAATGCTAATTGCTTATATTGCCAACACTTTTACACACATTGTACTGTGCATTTTGTAACTTTGTAGAATTTCATCTAAAATGTAAAGTTAAATTTTTTACAGATTGATTTATAAATATAATTGAAATACATATTTTGATTATAATTAATAACTTTTTTATCACAAGAAAATGTTGAAAACCTCATATTTTTTTGGTAAACATTGTCAAGATCAGGGTTAATTAGGTACAAACATAATTCTTAAACTTTTTTTTTTATCATTTAACACTTGTTACACGTACCGGTAACTTATGGAGGAATTGCAATTACATGCATGTACTTCCATTGTGTGACTATTAACCTTTGAAATAAACAATAACGGTAATACATTGTATTGACTATTACCATGATTACATGCATTTTACAATTTTTTATATCCAAAATCATTTTCAACGCACTGCCCTGGAAATTTATTAATTAAAAGCATCCACTTGCTGTAAGTATTTGTGATTCATTTCATAACTTTAAAATGCATTCGGGTTTTCATTTTTAACTCCAAAATAATTTTTAAGACATGGATTTTAAAATGAAAAATTGTTCAAATCGATGACATTGTAATTATACATTAATGGAAAATCATGACGTACTTTCATAAACATTGAAATCTCGAAGTATCTTATGTCACCATAAAACTCCCATGAATTTATAAAATTTTAATACTTGAGTTTCATCATTCTGTTAATATAAGGTTTAAATCAAACAAATGTTTCACATAAATCTCATGCAGATTGAAAAAAGGAAAATCAACAAACTGCATGAACTCATTCAATACTGCAGTTAATCATCAAAAAAAGACTCTCCCTAGTGATAATCAAGTCCGTCAATACAATGGGACATTTGATGAGCATGCATGCATTAATAAATAAATGACATTGTTTTACAGAAAAAAATCAGAAACACCATGTATAACAGAAAATGGGTATGCTTTAAAAGGCAAATTGAGACTAATCCTTACTTATGACCCATCAGTTTTTTGCTAATTTCTAACACCCCCAACTACTTTATGCCTCTTCAGACCCATATATAGAACAAATTACCTAATAATGTTTCTTCTGGTAAATGTAATACTTCTGCCAAATAACCATAAAATCACACAATGTAAAAGCTAACAAGAAACAATACAGCCACTTGGTCATTAGAGACTTTTATTAACACCTGCATCCTCTAAATTATTGATGACATTGATATTTTCTTGCAAAATGCATACATCACAAAACCATATAGTGCTTGACTATGCTTATGCAGAGTGATATAAGACATCCATCATTTAACTGAATGTAAAGTAAAGCAAACTTCGTAAAATTTACAGGTCGCTCTGTCAGATGACCCCGTAAGGAATGTTGTACTGTTAGATATTGTATAGTGTATCGTAGAGGAGCAATTTTACAAGCCTTAGTCTAATTTAAATTAGATTGGCTTCAAAATCACTGTGCATTCCTAGAAATGAATTAAATGAAATCAAGATCAAATGTCATCTCCCTTCATTAATGTATCAAAATTGGGATCTTTTTGACTAGAAAATCGGGAAAAAGTTTGGTTGTTTTCCAATTTGGGGAGGTTCCCTTTTATCAGACCCAAATCAGGTAGATAAAATGTCAGCCCTGCTCATTGATGCTAAACCTGCAATCATTACAACATTGGCTCTATCACCATTAAACAACAATCACCACTATCAAAGATCAATTACATAATGAATTTGAATGTTGTATTTTTCCTATGTCTAGTTTCATGTAAAGATTGGTTTTGATATTGAGACAGGTAATGATTAAACCTTCTACACTGATTACTTTAGGGACAGGCAGCTAGGTTTTCTCTGAACCTTAGCTTACCATGAATCATGGAATTGAGTTTGTCCAATACTCCCTTTAATGTGGTTGAGATTATATCAAAGAGATACATGTCAGAATATGAATCATGAGATACAGTAAAACTTGGTTATCATATATACACAAACACGCTTACGATGAAGTCATATTGCTTACAGCAGCTAGAGTCAGTTTCATTACCCTTTATCTTCCAAAATTGTTTGAGAAACTTACCTGGTATATATAGCAAATTACATGTACCGGTACACAAAACAGTGTCACGTTTACAAACAAGACATTCATCATGATTATAAAGACATGTTAATTTTATAGATTCGTAAACCAGCAGTCAGTTGCGTGTTCAGTCTATCCTATGGTGTCCAGATAGGGCCCTTAGTATGCAAAAGCTCGACAGCACGTTGTGTAAAAACCATCATGTTGCTGTGCTGTCACAAAACATGCTGTTGCACTGCTATTGCAATTTTAAACACACCTTCACGCTAACACAACTTTGGAAAAAAACACGCCTTGGCGCCAATATAACTTTACTCTACTCGCCTTTGCGTTGTCACAAAACTGGCCATCATGCTGATGCAACATCACACAACTCCCCGTTGCATTAACACAACATTAAACAACATGCTTTTGCACTAACGCAACTATGCACAACATGCCGTTGCGCTAATGCAATTTCACACAACTCACTATCGCACTGTCTCACAACACGCCAAAGCGCTTACATGACAGCACAATGGCTGTGACGTTATGTGACAGTGTGACAGCCTGTTGTACTATGTTGTGTTAGCTCAATGGCTACATGTATGTTAAAAAGTTGCAAAAGTGCCATGGCGAGTTGGTGATGGAACTCATTTTGAATGCACTATTTGGCTTTTGCAATGGCCCTATCACAACACCATACTATCCTCATATAATACGACTTTGAACTACCGGGTACAATAGATATGGAATTTTATCCTGAATACACGCTTCGGAAATTAATGAACTTTTGCTACAGACTAATCTTTACTTAGGACCCATCAGTTTTCTCTAATTTCTCTCACCCCCAACTACTTTATGCCTCTTCAGACCCATATATTGAACATGAGACTACCTAATAATGCTGCCTTGTGGTAAAAGTAATACTTCTCCTCAAAAACCACAAAATCACACAATTTGAAAGCTATAACAAGAAACAAGAAACAATTCAGCGAGTTGGGCATTAGAGACATTTATTAGCACCTGCATCCTCTAAATTATTCATAGATTTGATATTTTCTTACATATTGCATACATGATAACATCATGAAACCAAAGCATGTTCCTAAAAGTGCCGTAATGTACATTTTAAATATTAAAGCTGCATGGTTCAATTTTTTGGCTGTTATACAGTATCAAATAATTTTCCATACAAACCAATAATCTTAGAAAGTTATAGACTTTCACCTTACACCAGCAGAAACAGTCTCCTATCAAAGTTAAAAATATTCAAAGTAAATAAAAATAATTTCTTAATGGGAACACAAAAAATCATCATGGGAATGTTTAGAAAAGGAAACTCTTTGGTTTCGCCCCCCGATTGATTGGGTTTATTCAACCCACATATATTGCATCGATTTTAAACAAAACATTAAGCTTCAGAAAGATAAGTGGTGAAAATGTACACTGGTTTATTTTTGATTTGCCAAAACATTATGACCTTTTTTTAATATAGCGAATGTCAAAGTCATAATACATGCAATCATACCCACCTCGACATCAGAGCCAATTTTAATAAGGGTGTAATATACCCATTAATATGCAAAGTTTGTTTTGTAAACAAATTTTGTATATCATTTTCTCATTGAAATATGGCTTAATTGGCTGGAGAAACTACTGCAATGTCAATTATTAATTACACATACTCAGCATAACCATCGTTTAAAAGCATGCACAAAATTTGATATTAAATCGGACCAAGCAGCTTTAAAAGCAGAATTTGACAAATTCATTGCAAGTACAAGCAGCATATTCAATTGTTTGTAAAATGCAACAACATGAACTTCTTTTCAATGATGGCAACATATTTATGTAAGCAATTGGTCATCACATAGTTGACAAACTTACTTAATTAAACATTAACTACTCACAACTGACATCTTTAAATTGGCAAAGTAAAAAATCATTTGCATTCTGTGTATATATTTAAATTTACTATTTACGGACAGATATCAGAGATATATACATGTAGATATCAGCCAAAATCTCAAACAAGATTATTATTGTGAGGTACCGTATCTAGCCAAGGTACTGTGTGCATGTAATACAGCCACAGAGTTAGAATATATTACAGTATAAACAGGCAGAGCGTTATATACGTTTGGTACATGTATATGTTATACTCATTGCAGAAAAATGTTTAATATGACATTTTTGGTCCTTTTGACATTCAAATGTATATCATTTGTGATAATGATTAGTACACTACTGGTAATTTTTGTGGTCATGCAAATATTGCCCAAATTACTTATTAATTCTCAAATATGCAATAAGCAATTAACTTCCAACAAAATCTTTAATTCTGTGGCTAATAGATTTTATATATAATAAATTTACAGTCTTGGGAACCCTTCTTATATATAAACATGACCATAATTATTGCACTATACACTTCTAAACCAAAATCTGACAGAATGCTCCTAAAAAGTACACAGTTGAATTACTTTATTTCTGCAAAACATGAGAGTGAAATCTTTAAATTTCAAAATATTATCCCAGTCTAGAATCTCAGGGGAAAGATAACTTGGTGATAATTATGTTTTACATAACTATTTCCATCCATTCATACTCACTATTTCAAACAAATTAAGCAAAAAACCCTTATCTTTACACATGCATGATTACACAGAATTCCAGTATGATTTACTTGCATTGCGGTTACAATCAAAAGCTAATACCCTCAATAACTAAAGTGACTTCTGATCCCCTGTAAACACTCAACATGCTTCATAATTTAATTACCTAGCTTTCCACCTAAACAGGTATAAAGCATTTTGAACACAGTGTGCTATTAAATTTGATTTAATAAATAAATGTAAACTGAAGGCAAGAATTGCCTTGGTATAAAGCCTATGTGTGATCCTGCAAGATCATGGTTTAGGCTTCATGGGTATAATGACCCCAAAAAACCATCTAGATCGATGCAAAAAACAAAAACCTAATGTTAATATAAATTATTTATACAGTTTGTCTCACCCATGCAGTTTTGAATCAATTTCAATGTTAATTCAATTTCTGAGTATACCTGTGCATGCAATAAAAAAAATTGTCACACAAGTCAATAAATAATAAGTGTTTGATAAATACTTACATGGTTGGTGATTGAATTTTTTTACTTCGATCGGCATTTGAGTTCTGGTGAGAGCATCAGCACTGGCCCCCACATCACTGAAGGGGGTAGAATTTATCATCATAGTTGTATTTTACTTCCGAAGCCTTTGGTGTAATTTTTTTATTCTATTATTTATTATAATAAATATTGGATGTTGTTGACCTTTAGTCAGTATAAGGTCAATGATCCCAATAAAATCTTCACAGTGTAATGGATCCCATAGAAAAATATAAGTGCTGGCGTTATCTAAACTCGCATTGTGATCTTTATCACCGAGTACTGCTAATGCTGTGTTGATCTGAGTGATAAATTATTCATTTTCACAAAGTTTTGGCCTCTGTAGTCACGGCTGATCCGATTTTAGCAGACGACACAGAATTTAAGCAATAATCAACTATTACCCTTATCTCCAACTTCCAACAGTTTGACCAAAAAAAGAGAAAAAAAACTATATACTTATCAATAATCAATGTCCCGGCCTTTTTAGAATAATATCCGATTTCTGATCCACTTTGAAACAACAGATCTCCAGAATGGAAATTAATTTTTGCCAGAGGATCCAATCAGTTGATTACTATGATATAGATCTGTTTTCACAAAGGTGCAAAAACTTTGAGAATTAGAATCCAAATGAAATTTTAATCCAGATTAGTAAATCAATCCTTTTTATAAGTTTTATCATTAGCCATTAACAAAGCTTAAGGGATGCAAACAACAGGGATAAAGAATATTCCATCTTAGTCCAACAATTTCCACAACACCTCGCAACAATCAGAACTCACAAAATCATAATTAGTGCCGTATGAATTTTTTTCCCATAATGCACTTATAACCAGCAGCCTGCGGATGAGCCCAATCACCAGGAGCCCAAATTGTCAATTAATCCATTAGAGGGTTTTAGTGCTGGATGTCTGGCTGCTATTCAGTAATGTCCGCTTGTTTTCAACATGTACAAGGTGAAGCAATCAACAAGCTATAAATGTTTCACAGGTATCAGAATCCGCCTGCTCCAATAAGGAGTAAATCAACATGAATCCATATATCATGCTTTTTCCGGGTCGAATCAAGTCACAATTTTATCTTCCCAAGGGATGTTTTATTACTCGCACATAGTTCCATGTTTGTATTGCAAAATAAATTATTATTAGGGATTATAATTACAGTATTTCAGTTGTAAAACAGTTAAACTTTACACCATCAAACTTTATCATTGCTTAGCACTTCCCAACAACTACATTTACATGTACCTTTCTTTTAGCATTAAAACACCTTTTTAAACTTCAATAAAAAAAATCTATTCAAAGACAGGAAGCCTTGAAAATTTTATAATTACATCACTTCTCTAAATGTTGAATGAAAAAAAAAATTTAAATCATAATTCAAAGATGGAGTTAATTAAAAATTTTAAAAATTATAAGCATTATACATGTAGATTCAATAGTTTCAGAAGAGCACACTTCGGGTTAACTTATCAATTATCTAGTAATGTACCAGGATGGTGATTTGTCTGTCTACTGAGACTTTGATCTAAGACAAATAATTCATCCATAATTAAATTGTATGCCAGTGCAATACTTTTAACTCATTTCTCTTCCTGAAGACAAAACAAAATTAACCCTCTCAGGCTCCAGAATTAAAGAAAAAATTGCAGAAGACCAATTTCCACTCCCACCTTAGCAATTATTACTGTCTCAAGGCAAAGAGTTATGTCCCTTAATCCTCAAGAAATTGAGATTTAATTATCTCCTTTTTCACAGCTTTCATTTTTCTTGTCCTGACACTATATAATCACAGTAACCATGGTAACTATTCTAAATGGTCAATGCTAGTCCTTAATTTTTGCAAATGTAGATTACCGGTACTTCTTGTCACTTCAAACATATGTGGACTAAATAAGTTTCACACTAAAATCATCCTTCCATATATTCCTTCGATCTCTGACTACCAGTATTTCCCTGTGTCAGACTGCTCTAGGTATCTTGCTATATACCTTTAGTATAAGTCTGCCTGCCATCTCTTTGATATTTTCCATCCTGTTGCGTAACTCTGGGGATCGTTTCATCAAATATTCATTCCGCAATAAAGGAACTGTTTGTACAGATTCCAAACAATAGGCTATTAAAATTCCCTGTCTGCCATCTAAGGCAACATACCCTTTTTCATTTTAAAAACTCACAGAACCAATGAACCAAGTTTCCAGCTATTTATATCCTAGCTGACTCTATCACTCCAGTTCAATTTTTGATAGTGATGACCAGACTGAACCTCAACGTCCTATATTATATTAATGTTTGTTTTGTTGATACTATTATACATGTAAAACCTCCTTGACTCCCTCTCCCCTCACTCCCTCCCAAAATCTTAATGAATTGATAATGTTTAAAAAATATGTTTTGAAATGCATGTACTATAAAGTACAGCTAAAATAATGTCTTCATTGTCATGAAACAGTTTGTTCATATCCACAACATGTACAATCCTGGGATAATCCATATTAGTCAAATATATATATATATATATATCATATATATATGTACAGTACCTGGGTCTGCTTTCTGTGTCCGCTCAGGGTCTGCTATGGCGGACCCAGAGCAGACCCCAGAGCAGACCCAGAGCAGAATCTGACATAGAAAACAGACCCTGATTTCAGAAGCAGACTTTAAATCGCTACTGAAAAATGACCGAATGTCTCTACATTGAATTTGGAATATACTGTACAATGGGTAAGAAAAAGACAAGCCTGCTTCACACTCCAGATCGTCAAGTGGATCCCAAGAGCTGACCCCGAGTAAACACATAGCAGACCCTGAGTGGACCCTGAGCAGACCCAGAACAGACCCAAAGAAGACACTAATTTTTAAAAAGCAGACCCCGCGGGTCAGCTTTTGGGGTCTGCTTTGGTGTTAGGTTGTGTCTGGTCGGCAACTTAAACATCAATATCCCAAATTTAATGCATAGTCAGGGTGAGTTGGAATTTGCAATCACCATCAATTTACCATCATTACCTAAATTTAGTTAACTTTAACCATAAATAAACCTGTAGCTCATTTAGTAATGCTTCTGAGCAATATCTTCTGTATCATACTAGTACAATGACCAATCAACACGAAATCTTAACTGAGTAATTTTTAAATGGAGATTTAAATACATTTAGGGAGTAAATATAGTTTGTGGTTATAAATCACTTTTTGGTACCAGTCTGATACAAATATAATATAAAACTTCATAGGTTTTATAATGTATCATTTAAATATTGCGAAGAGAAATCGTTACAAATTGAATTGTTGATATAACACAGAATACTTCTGGGGATTTCCAAATTTACGAATTATTTGTGGTCCCTAAACCACAAGGGCACTCTTTTTTTGGCTATCAAACAGAATCATGACCCCTGCAGTTTAACTCTATATACCGTCTATATACTGTATGTTGAATTATTGAAATAATTCATTTATTATGAACCAGACATCCTATCAGCATTTCCAAAAAATAACTTTTGTAAACTGCACAAACAAAAAATCCCAAGATATAAAAATAAAATCAATAAAGATTGTAAAATATTTATGTGCTCTGGTTTCCAGATCACAGGATTCACATAGAATATTTGTTTATGCTCTTTGAGAATCATTTATGAGAAACAATTTCTATATTGTCATCATGACCGCATAAATATAATTAGGGTCGTAGAGATTATCACCAATATCTAGGGTTCTTTTTCCCCCATCAAGCTCCAATGAAGGTCATAAAATACATTTACTTCCATACTAGGAGCGAGATCAAAAGTTCAGCCGATTTTCAGTAAAAACTGATTTCACATAGCATCCCTTCCACATCTTAATTCACCAAGAATATTAACACTGTGTATAACTTACAATTCACTTGGTTATTTTATATACGAAAAGCTTCAAAAAATAATATAATTAATTCCAACTTTTAATTACATACCTACATTTATGACTCAATCATGAGTAAACCAATACCATTGGCAAAAAATGTTGAGTAACGAATTCAGTATCAGAAACTTGCAACATTTTGATCTATCCCATCCCTAATGTTCAACACGTTTTATTTAAATTTTAGTTCAAATCTAGTAGCCATTGTTCTATCCCCTTATTAAAAGAATTCATGACTACTACAATCATTTCATCTGTTTCTGACCAATCAATTGAGCATAAAATTACCACAGGCAGTTGGACTACAATGTATTTCATTTTTGCATATATTACAAGCTAGGTCAATGGGTATTTAATGAATGTCTAGCTCCCTTTCAGCAATGTTCTAATATACTTTATATTGAGGTACATGTATATAAAGCTAAATCGGGCAGTATATTTCACCAAAATGTTCAAGAATACATCTATATTCTGACTAGAGAGTATTTCAAGCATCGTACTTCAAGGTATTGAAATTAAAATGCACCTGAAGGACCTTAAGTTAATACATCTGACAAATTACATGTACTGTGAATATATTACTCATTTTTTTTTTGCACATGCATGAATGTTTTGTTTCCTAAAATTTACATTATTATTTGTGATTTAACCTTTAAAAAAATAGCTATTTTTGATTTTGATATGATTAGAATCAATTCATTTTCAAATAAAAATAAATTTAACCCAGTTTTTTGGTAAACCGTTGTTGTTTTTTTTTTTTTTTTTTTTTTTTTTTGGGGGGGGGGAGGGGCATTTGAAATGTATCAACATCACAAAAACACACAAAAAACCTACAGATTACTGCTTAAATGTATCATCATACGTCAGATAGCTATAGAGTGATTTGGAATCACAAAAACTTTTAAATTAATTTATATATTCAAAATATAATAAAATTTTATCCTATCCCATAACAAAAGTACACCATGCAGTTGTATACAATAATTCACTCAACTCAATTCAAAACTTGCCAGCTACACTAACACTCTCAGAATTCTATAGAATTGCACTGAATGCCCCCTGGCTGGATAAAGCTTTAGCTTTCACTGGTGTGTGATATGAATGCTATTTGTGCCCCTGGGAATTTCTCCTATTGGTCTACATATACAGCACTCTACCATGCCGATTAATTGGGTATAAATCAATAGCATCCCATATCAGGCACCAAGCCGGGACCACAGCTTATAGAGCCATGCATGCAGAATGGGAATTGTATATTATACAGATATACCGGTATATTATTCCTCGTATCACAAATCAGTTATTATATCAATACCCAGTGTACTATTGGGTCAAGTAAAAGACGAGACGGTAAGACCCCTGTAAGTTACTGGACCACTGGGTCCACTACAAAGGTCAAAACAAGGTTTCTGCCATCTGGTCTCTTTGATATTACAGCATCTGGTCTCTTAGATATCACGATATCACTTAATATAGATAGTTTAATAATTCCATTCATCATCATACATGTATATAATCTGTTACATGCCAAGATCTAGAAAGGGGGGGGACTGGGTCCGGACACCCCCTCCCTTGAAAAATTCAAACTTTTTAAATCACAAAGTGATATTACCAAAGATATAGACTGGACCCCTACTGGCAAAAAAGAATTATCCAACAGGTCCTCACTGAAAAAAATCTGGATACGCGCATATAAATTTATACAAATTAATGTATGTATGATCATGTGCATCTCAACTCAACAATCTTAGTTATAGATGAACTATGATTATTAGCATGCATGATCAAAGGTGACTCTAGGTCCAATGGACTTCGTGCTTACTATGCTTTTTAGCTGTTTAGTAATGATTTGTACTGTACAGCATACTGGCGTAGGGGTCCAGGAAGGGGGGGGGGGCATTGTGAGAGTTTACATGTATCAAGCATTTAACAAATTCTATTTATTGATTAGCTCTTGGAGCATAGAGCATTTGAAAAAGTTGACAATAGTGCACTAATCCGTGGTTACTTTAGACAAAAAGCCTTACCATACTAAAGCGTAGAGGTAAACGTACGAACGTCAACCAACGTTTACCCGGAGAGAAAATTCGGGATTTAACTATGTACATAAATCAGCCACTTCATTTACATCCAAAAAAAAAAGTTAAATAACTTCCATTATCAATCTTACCATTTATAACTGCCATGGTGTCATTCAAATTTAGACGGCCAGTAATTGCGATCTTCTGTTCCCCTCTTTTTGTTTACATCATGTCGAAATCCTCAGTTGACAGGTTGGTGCGATTTTTTTTTACACCCTTGTGCTTTTCGGGTGACGTCACACCGCCCCCGCGGGTGTGAAGCAAAGATATGTAATTGTAATGGGATTTAAAAATAAACCCGGGACGTGTACCTGTATACAAAAGTCGCGGTTTAATTGTCACAATTTTATCTGTAATTTAAACCCTCTGCAGGAAACATCGAAAACCAATGTGCAAATTAGACTGGGTGCATTAACTCTGATCCAATCCAGTTCAGATCTCGCTCCTCTAAATAATATACATCCTTAATATATACATCCTTGAAATTTACACGTGTTTTAAATTACTTAGAAACGGAACAAACAACACAAATGTTTATTGCCCAGAAATAAACAAAATTTTTATTTCTTTATATTTTTTAAATTTTTTTAAATTGTTGGTTTAATTTATTTGTCGTTTCTCACTGCTCTAAATAATATACATCCTTGAAATTCACGCGTTTTAAATTCCTTTAGCAACGGAATACATGTAGCAGAATTGTTTATTGTCCAACAATACACATTTTTTTTTTATTTGTTTTATTTTTCGTTCAATCTTTATGTTACCCATGATTTTAGAACCATTTTAACAAGAGCTTGGACTTCTGAGTCAAACAGCAATGTGACGTAGGCCTGTCTATTTCATTAATGGCCACTCAGCGATGGCTCTTGGAAATGAACAAAATTTGTCTGGCTTTTGAGCTATGGCTACGCAATCTGTGCATATTTCACTTGAAACCAGCTTCATTTTAACTTGTTTTGATGCAAGAAAAATATAGTTACATCCTACCGAAAGTCCAAGGTCTTGTTAAAATGGTTCTATTTAAACGCGTGTGTATTGTAAATATCAGTTGTAAATTTTCATTTCACACATATCATTTATAGGTAATGGTAAAATGGAAATTAATTTGATTTATCAAGTTTGAGTTCTGATTGGCATTAAAAAACGATTTTGCTTTCACATGAGAATAGGTATGGAATCTACCTGAAGTACATGTACACTTTGTTATGATAAATCCTGATTTACAAATATTATTGGTGAGGGAAAACATGAAATACGTTAGTGGGAAATACTCTCTTTTGCACAATTAAAATATAAACTAACGGGAACAATAGCACTGCTGTCTAATAGATTTATGAAATATAAATTTATGCACAGCTGGTACATAATGAGAGTGAGGAATGGATGCATAATTTATTATGATAACTAGGTATGCAACTGCGCATATACAATATATATCGTATAAAGGGACCTAGACACAATTTGAGCTCAAAATTTTCAAATTTTATTTTTCCATTTTTAATGTCTAGAATGGTTCATATGGGTATATTTTTAATGCTTACTGTAAGCTGTGTCAAAATTTGAAAGTCAAATATCGAGTTACAAGCAAAAATACAGAGATTTAGATTCTTTGTTTTGTAAACAAACCTCGAGTCTTGTAATTGTTTATTTTTGTGTTGCATTGGTATAAGTTTTAATGAAATGTTAATGTTTCTTTTGTTGATAATATTATTTATGAACACATTGAATCAGTTTAACTTGTTTGCCACGAGCCATTTTTTCAGAGAAATGGTAATTTCTTTACTTTACAATATTTGTAAACAAATATAAGACTCGAGCTTTGTTTACATAACAATGAATTCTAACCTCTGTATCTTTCTTATAACTTGACTTCTAACATTCAAATTTTGGTCAATCATTCAAAATGCACAAGTGAACCATTTTATACATAAAAAATAAAAAATTAAATTTTGATCTCAAATTGTTAGTAGGTCCCTTTTAATATATAAGCAGGCCGCTCAACGAATAGTAACCTCCCATATAGAATGATGACAGTTGTCAAATGTAGAAGTAGAATGTTAACCCAGTTCCGAGGATCAACTAATTATTATATATTCATTGAAGAGTAGGATCCTTTTCCGACCTGCAGTTCTGCGTTTCTTTTCGAGGAAAATGACCCCATATTAAATACCCCCCCCCCCCCAATTTCCCCCCTTTCCTAATCAGGCCTCATGCGAGCTAAAACCGGGAAAAAAATATACCCTATAGTATCATGATTCCACCAGCCTAAGTGGGAACCACAGAATGATACACTGGTAAATATTCTACATTCTACGGAATACTGTCATTATACATGTATGTATATAGGCGTCCATGCCCCCCCCCCCTTTTTTATTTTATCTATAAACTTTATATAAATTCGAGACAATGTAACTTTCTATTGAGATTTCATCTATAAACTTCATTTATTTAAATGACATACCTTAAAATACACTACATAAGAGACTTTGAAACTCGTCTAGACATTACTTAAATTGATAGAAAGCGACACTATTTTGAATAAAATTCTAACATATATCCGGGGTCTTTTTTTTCTCCAATGCTCGCTTCCTTCATACCAAAGAAAACATTATGAATTCTATATTGTTTTTGTGATGCATCAATGTTAAGCATCAAACAGATCGGAATGCAATGCCTGACACCAGACATAAAAGTTTTAGTAATTTCCATGTATGGAAGATAAATGGATCAAAGAATTGGTTCTTCCCTCTAATTGATATGTATACAATGATCAATAGTGCCAATAATTTACGTACATGTACTTTTATTCATTCCAAATTTCTGAATAATTCAAGAAGGATTTTAACAGATTATGAGTGAGAGACCCAATCTAATTAGAATTTAGAATTAGACTTAAAGTAAACCATCTCCTATACGCTTTATAATATAAGCATGTTTACGCATCGTTGATGAGAGGGTTTACAAGTCTATGGTAATTTTAATTAAATTGAGAGAGAGAGAGAGAGAGAGAGAGAGAGAGAGAGAGATTATTGTTATGTACGTCAGTTCGTTGGATAAAAGAAATAGCCAAGTCGTCTTATATGGGAACATCATCATTATTATTTCGTGCATTCCGTTATTTTTCTTAGGTTGCTGAAGGTTTCGACCAATCGATAAACTACTTAGAACTGAATCGTGTAGATTGCAGTCCTGTCAGTTTCTACACACAGGCACGAAAGTGTGTGGGGGGGGGGGGGG
>WFKH01011925.1:22298758-22311253 GCA_016163765.1 Magallana hongkongensis | reverse complement strand
GGGGGTGTGGGGATTGGGGTCCGAGGTGTATTGTTTGGTAATTTTACTACATTAATATAATTTATTTTTTTAAGGGTGGGAGGGTCTGGACCCCCCATCCCCCCCCCACTCCAATCCCTTCTCTAAATCTGTGCACGCGATGATGTTGGCAGCTAGAAGCAAGTATATATTAAGCCGGCAACCGCCGAGGGAAGGGTCATAATTTAATTTTGTTTGTAATAATTATATAGACCATACTTTCTATGAAATGAAATGAAAAGATTATTGATTAACTGAAAATTCACATGCAAACAGTTCAACCACAAATTGTACATAAAGGGTCGCTCAATGGGGCGCTCATGTGTATTTTTATCGTCGGAACCCACAGGTTTTCTATCCGTTACACTGCAGTGTAACAGATAGAAAACCTGTGGGTTCCGATGATGGTGTATTATGTGCACATGGCCTTCGTTTTTACTAAAACTGGTACAAAACAGTGCTATTTAGGGGCAAACACAATGACAGCATCTAGTTATGTTTGATTTTATGAAATAACATTAATCAACCTGACTTATATAACCCATTTTTTTCAATAAAGCATATTTTTCTGTCAAATGAAGTTTACATGTGGACAAATGCAGTTATCGTAGTATACAAAATGTTTTTAAAAAAAACAAGTCTCTGCTCCTTCCTGTCCAAAAGTGATATTTTATATGAATATACATAGTTGAAAAAAAACAACAACTGTCCCCTGGAAGACGTCTACCCACTCTGAGAGCTAAAATTAAAAGGCATTCATGAATGGTCACTCAGGTGTGTTATTCACCTGTATGGATGAGTCTAAATTATTTTATAGGAGTATCCACTTTAAACAGCTGATTTTGAGCTAAAACTAGAAAGGCATTTGCAATGTTATAATGATGTTTCCTAAAATATACATGTAATTTTCATCATTATAAATATCATACAAACTTATATATCTATATTTTATTAAGACAATTGCTGGAAATAGATGTTTAAACTTATCTTAACAGCTATATGTGGATGTGAATATTTATTTTTCTGGGTGTCATTACATGGCATCTTCTTGTTATCAAAGAAACGCCTGTCTAAAAACGGATAGGGGAATAGTTTAAGACCAGAAAGAGTACGGTTGGGTGGGCTAATTGTGCGTTCGTAAAAAGTGTGTTGTGTCGGGTTTGGCTAACTGTGCTGGAACCCCGCTTGGACAATTTTGTTACGTTTTGGCTTTTACACAAGATTATATACTTCTATATTTAAAAACAATCCAATACGTTACCTGTGGGTGTCCATTCTTAAAAATAATGGACAGAGACAGGTAAAATTGTTACCTTATTGGACGGCTACAGGTAAATTGGATACAAATATAAAGACATCACATTTGCAAAAAAATAAACAGATTTTAAGTTTACCACCTTTAGAATGAGACAGGTACTAGCATGATTACAGCAAAGAAACACTAAAATAAATCAAGTAAATATTATCCAGTATGATATATATCTACTCCATTTGTCAGAATCACGAATCAAAATTAATCCACTTTATCGTATAAATAACTTGTCACCACAAATCGCATCAGATATGATCAGAACATAGGCTTAGACAAATTTCACTGCACTATATAAAAATCATATTCCTCACATAACTTTAAGTTAATTCTCGATTATCCGGACTACATTCTCCCTGGGAAAAGTTCATAAAACTAAACATTGACCGTCAACCTCCTCCATACCCCTGGAAACATTTTTGCATCTGAGCCGGTCAATACATTCTTTGTTTTGGTTGTCTTAACCATTTCATCAAATGATTTTGTAAGTCATATCGAAATTTGGCACAGCATTCTCACCCTCAATATCCAGATTATTACACAGTGTCAATATATGCAGTACCTATAGAGAAAGAGATGGTGTTGCTTAGTAGAAGATAAATGAATATGAAATTTTCGCAGCACAGCTTTATAAACCCCTTGCACATACCTGAAACTGTCCATTAAGTGAACAAAAAACAGTTCTTTTCAAGACTGGTTTTATTGTTCAAAGTTCAAAAATATGTTTATCAGCATTGTCAACAGGTTTTCCTGATACTGTCTATTTTTAAAACAAAAGATGGTAATGTTTTATTAAGTTGGATAGTAGCCCTAAACTGTCTATGGGCTTCGATTAGTTCTTTCAATTCTCTCACAGAATCGACAGTTGCTTATATCCTTTAAATAGTAGTGGAGTGTGTGATCGGTCTAAATGTGTTGGATTTCTGCACTTTGGTATCAATTTTGTGAACAGTAATGCATCGGATTGTCCGTGTCGGAACTTCCGCACAATCCACGAGTTCTTGTATCGACACTCCGAGACTCAGTTTACATTGGAACACCGCGTAACGTTTTAAAAATACAACTTTTTGATTTTTTTCATTATTTTTGGAGTTTTCATTCAGCGCTTACTTGAGCAAATATAACAAATTGTGCTTTCCTCTAAATTCACCTTATGAATTATAAGAACATTAACATTACAATTAACGATATAAATCAAATACAAGATACGTTCAAGAATGTTGGGTAGTATTTCAGTTAACCACAATTTCAGGATAAAATTTCACAATAAAAGCTTAAACTTTAATTGTGAAACTTGTATTAGAACTCTATATAGTGCCCCAAAATGAAATCTTAACGCATGAATTCCCAGCAACATTAAAACAAGCTTGCTTACCATTGTCCAGTACTTTGATTCATTTTTAACTTCTTGAAAACTACAGGGCCAACTATTACCATTTTTGGTGTGAAGCATCTATATTGTAAGAGAAAGATGCAACTTGTACAATTCATAGCTTTATATGCCACCCCGGCGCCTCATATGCGGGGCCAAGTATGCAAACAATGCCAAATTTACTCCCACACAAATGGGTGAAAACCCAAATACAAGGTTATGATGTCCATGAATATGTGGTAGAGTGAAATTTTATGCATTAAATATGTTTATTATAATATATGAATTATTTCATAATTTTGGTGATCATGTTCAAATTTTTTTTCTAACATGAAAATATTTGAATATTGGTACAGTGTATTATTTTTATATCATTATTATTTAATCAATGCAATATTTAACTGAAAAATTTACAGTTATCTAACCTTAATGTAAGAGTCCTTATCATTTGTTATTTTTAACTCTGGCAATGCAAAATCTATATTTAGAAGGAATACCCTTTTTCCTGTATTGGATAAAATTGGTCAGCTGTTACTTTATTGGTCATATGTGTTTACTGTATTGTTAAATGTTGCATGCAAGTTTTTCGGCTATAATATTAAACATTGATCGGGGCCGGTTTGGTAATAGGATCTACCGACTCTCTAAACTTGGTATTTAAATACGAATCCCTTTTTACTTGTATATAAATTATTCACGTGATAATAAGTTACCAGGTACAAGTACAAAGAAGAGAAAATACAAGGGCCGCCATGTTCAATTGTGGAGGTTGGTATGTTGCTTATTAAAAGGGAATTATTGAGAAAAATTACAATTTTATGAGAAATTAAATGAATTCAAGATGGGTAAAAAAGTTGAAGAATAAAAAAGTTCGCAAAAACTGGTAAACCTACACCTTACTAATTCTTTACGGGGCAATGGGTTAAAACTATTTACAATTGTGCATGCATATGAGTTGAAAATATTTTATTCCTTATTGTTCATACTTTCAGAATTATTTTGAAATTCACAAAAGGGTCTGGCCATGGACCGCCGTTGGGCACAGGATGTGTTACGGTGTCATCTTTGTGAGACCCCGAACCCCCCTATGCACTGTGACATTTGTAATAATTATATGCATGTGCAAAGTTTGTGTAGAGGAACATCTCTCTGATGAATCTAAAGAACACATAGTGGTGCCACTTGAAAAGCGGGGACTTATTACTAAATGTTCAAAACATTCCACACACTTATGTGACATTTACTGTGAACAATGTGACATTCCATTTTGTGTGGAGTGTGTCTCCTCTGGAGAACATTTAGGCCACAAACAAGTAGGCATTTTAAAGATTCTAGAGACCAAGAAAGAAGATATGCAGAGAGATCTACAAGAATTGGAGAAAAATATTCTTCCTAAATACCAAGAGATTGCATCAAACATTACAGTTCAGAAAGCTGAGCTAAAGGAGAACTCTCAGAAACAGACAACGGCTATCATCAAACATGGAGAAGACTTGCACCAAGAAATAGACACTGTAATCAAGAGAATGAAAGCTGATCTTAATGAAATGGACTCCAATAATCTTGTTTTCCTAAATAAGCAGGAAGATTATCAAAAAACCACTATTTCTGTAATCACGCAGAGCATTGAAAACCTGAATAAATTACTGAATTCCAATGATGTCAGCATTGTCTCTGCCTACAAATGCAGGAATGCTGAATTCAGAAGATTGCCCCCAAAAAGTATAATACCTTTACCAAGTTTTACCCATCCGGAGATCAACAAAAAGCAAATCTATCAGCAGTTTGGTTCTCTGTCTGCGTTCCCTACAAAAAGAGAAGAACGTGTTTACACCACGGATTCTCCCGGTACTGAGTCCTCTCTCCCGGATAGACCGCTTGATGAACCACGGATTACTGCAGACATAAAAACTGCATATGTAGCCTTAAACAGGGTTTTCTGTCTGAGTGATGAACAAATATGGACTTGTGGTAATACCAATATCATGATACTCTACGATCTGCATGGAGATCTAGTTAACACAATCAAAACCAAATCAGGGAACAAGCCCAGTGACATAGCATTGACAAGGAGTGGCGATCTTGTTTATGCTGATGCATTAAATAGAACTGTAAACATAGTGAAGAATACACAGATACAGGAACAGGTCAGACTACGGGGGTGGAGACCTAGCTCTATCTGTAGTTCCTTCTCAATCTCTGGTGACCTCCTGGTTGTTTTGATCAGTCATGATGATAAACAAGTAAAGGTTGTGCGCTATTCTGGCTCAACAGAGAAACAAGTTATTCAGTACGATGACAACGGACAACGTCTATATTCATCTCGTTATTATCATGAAATCAGTGAGAACAGGAACCTAGATATCTGTGTATCTGACTGTGGACCGATAGCTGGTGTAGTAATGGTGGTCAATCTGGCCGGGAAACTCCGATTTATCTACACTGGTCCTCCCTTTACTACCGAGGAATCATTTAATCCACGCGGCATCACAACAGACAGCCAGGGTCAAATCCTGATTGCAGACTTGAACAAATACCATATCCACATCATTGATATGGACGGACAGTTCCTCCGCTACATTGACAACTGTGTTTTAATAGATCCATTTGGTTTATGTGTTGACACCAAAGACAATCTCTTTGTTGCTGAGTACAGAGCAACTCGAGTGAAGAAAATAAACTACTAGTATGACAAATAAACACTTATAATACATTTTGAAAGTATAAAATACGCTATACAATTCTGCATTATGTCTACAAAAAATGAAGTACTGTGTGTTGATATACTGGTAGGTTTTGGAAAATTGGAACAAATTATTGTGTATTTGATCATTTATTATTTCATTAAAAATATTTTATTTATTTCATATTATTGTTGTTGGTTGGTGTTTTTGTTGTCTTACCTGGTGTTGATTGTGCTAAAAATGGGTTGTGTTCTCTTTACTTTTGAAATTTTATTATTTTTAATGGATTTTATCACTTTGCTTGCCCTTCGTCTCAAATTTATATCAATTAGGAAAGTACACCATGAGTGTTATTGTGTACTGTTGTCTGTTAAGTAAACAGTTCTTATATAGGATATTGAGCTTGCATTGGAGTATTTGCCTCATGACCTGAAAATAGATAGGGATATCTACTCCTTGATGAGTACCATTTTACAACATTTTACATAATATGTCATCAATCAGTCAAAGAGTTGTATACACTCATTTAAAATGTGCAAATTAATCGATGTTGCAATATATCATTGGACAACAGGAATACGATAACCAATCGTAGCATTGAGAAATTCCCAATCTATGTTTAGTCCAATGTAGAACAAACCAAATGTGATATTGACCTCCTAGGTCACATGCAGCTGAATGACGATTTTGTTCTAGATTTTTGAATATAAGCCAATTAGAGAGCTATGAATTAATCAATCATATAATAAAACTTTTAAGTAATAGTTGGTGAATGTAGATATGAAATAAATCTTTACTCTAGATTGTGAAATAGGGTGGTTAATAATGAATTTAAAAATAAATTTAAAAAACTTATTTAAAAGTATAAATTGTTCGAAGATAATGTTTACTAGATAAAATGCCTAAATTTACAAATGGAAAACATTTTTGAATTTAACTCCAAAAATTAATATAACAGGCGTTTTTGCCTGGACTGACAATGGGTGCTTATTTAAATTCTGGTGGCCGCAACATACCCCCCCCCCCCTTCTTTGATTCGGAGGACCAGTTGCTTTAATTTTATGTCATCCCCGATTCCGGTTATTTAAAGTCGCAAGAGACTTGCCTTTCACCTGCTGTAGCATTACCAGGGTCACGATTTTGTTAGTGAATCTCTGTGACAAGAAACCCTCTCGAGATCCTCACCAGCGTTTGGCCTATAGTGCCAATTAAAATTTTAAACAAAATTGATCGTGAATAATGAATAAAATCTATGTTGTTAAAATAAATACCGCTGTACCATATGCATGCCCACATTGGCGAATTCTTAAACTTTTGAAAAGTTTGGTTAGCCATATGCATGCACTCATGAAACTGACTAATATTCAATCAAATGTACAGTATTTAGTCGCAACATATATAATAAACGTCCATTAATGCGAAATATACGAAGATTTAAGAGGATGTGATTTTTTTATATTGTTACTTTCCACTTAAAAATAATCAGGAAAACAGGGCATAGATTAACCTTTTCTAGCTTAACTAGGGCGTAGCAACAGAGGCGAGGGGCGACAGTGACACATGTTTAGCCCTAGTGATAAAATAAAGAAAGTATGCAAGAACTAGACTGTATTGAGATGCTGACCATCTCAAAGGGCTCCGTTTAAATAATGTACAATAGGATGAAGAGCATTTAGGAGAATTTTGCTTTGACCTTGACCTAACACTTAAATATTTTCCAGCTAGCATAGACCTTTATTCCATCGCATTCTCCTTGCTTACAAGCATTTTTGTTTATTCTGAGCAAGATTAAACAAATATGGTAAATAATCTACGGTCTAAACTGATTATAAAAAGATCTGCTATGACCTTCACATTGACTTTGTTCAAAGTCAAAGCATTAACCTAAAAGCTCTGTTTATGTGAAGAATGAGCCAAAAAGGGCCAAGTGGAGAGTTTATATGCTGTTAAAAAAGGACTTTTGTGTGATCTGATATGACCATGACACTTGACTTAAACACAACATTCAAGATCACTGCATACTCTTTGATCACATGCACCATGTCGATGAATTATGAACCAGATTGGATCAAAGAGGTACAAGATATGCTCCGAACAAGGATTTTTCATATAATTCTACTATGACCTCCATATTTGACCTTGAAACTTGCTTCACGGTCACTGCACATCCTTTACTCAACAGCTCTGTTTATGTGAAGAATGACACAAATGCGGCTAAGTGGAGAGTATATATGCTTTGAAAATAGGATTTTACGTGGTCCAATATAACCTTGACCCTTGACATACAAACTTCATTTCAGGTTACTGCACAACCTTTGACCATAGGCACTTTGTGAGTGAAGTATGAGCCAGACTGGACCAAGGTGAGAAATGTTATGCTCCTTTCTGTACAATGATTTCGGATCCAATGACATCAGATATAAAAATTGCATATGTAGGACAAAACTGTGTTTCCTGAGTGATGAACAGTTATGGACTTATGGCAATACCGATATCATGTGACTATATATGGACGTGTGGATTTGATGACAATAGCATGAGACTCTATAACCTTCATGGAGAACTGGTGAAGTCAATCCATACCAAGTCAGGGAACATGCCACTGGACATAACAGTGACAAGCAGTGGGGATCTCATCTGTACTGATTACAGAGATAGAACTGTAAACATAGTGAAGAACACATAGATAGAGACAATGATCAGCCCACGGGAGTGGAGACCTCGCGTTGTCTGTAGTAACTCCTCTGGTGACCTCCTGGTTGTCATGGAAAGTGGTGATGAACCAACAAAAGTTGTGCGATACTCTGAATCCACAAAGAAGCAGACAACCTCTCTATTCATCTGGTGGACAAAAATACAAATGTGAGAACAGGAAACTAGATATATGTGTGTCAGAGTATGTAGCCCGTGCAGTAGTGGTGGTCAATCAAGCCGGGAAACTCCGATTTACCTACACTGGTCCTTCCTCTACTACCAATGGATCATTTACTCCAGTCGGCATCACTACAGACAGTCAGAGTCGGATCTTGACAGCAGACAGTATTAAAGACTGTGTCCACATCCTGGATCAGGACGGACAGCTTCTCTGATACATTGACAACTATCATTTAGAAGGTCCAAGGGGTTTATGTGTGGACACTAGAGACAACCTCTTCGTTGCTAAGTTCAGAACAACTCAAGTGACAAAAATCCAATATTACAGATAAACAATATGCTTTCTGAGAGTAATACATGTACATGTACGTATGCAATTTTAAAATACAATTTACAAATTCTTTGGGGAATATTGTTTTATTTTTATTTTTGTTTCAAATTGGTGGACTTAGCCATAAGGTCATCGCCAGAAATCCATTGTTAGCTTCGCCTAACTTACTGACCTTGGCAAACTCATTGAACTTTTTTCGTTTTCATAAATATTTATTATTCTCAATTCACCAATGAAAAAGGAAAACTCTTTGGTTTTTGGTGGTTTGATGAAAAAGAAAATTATTTCATGAAAATCTGCATTTATTGATACATATCTGAATGCTTATATATACATAAGCATTTACAGTATTAATGAGTTTTCAGCGAAAGTGTGAAGGAGCCAATAGAAATAGAGCGTGAGTTATATTCATGAGAACGAGAAGAGTTAATTTAGTTGGCCCCCGGTCAAGTGTATGCGAGCCTAGCCGTGGGTCTCGAGCTCCAACGATGCTCCAATGCTCTCTCTATCTATCTATCTCTCTCTCTCTCTCTCTCTCTCTCGCGTGTGTGTGTGTGTGTGTGTGTGAGCAGGTTAGTCAGGGCACAAAGTAACGCCTGGCTCAACTAACTCCATTTATGCGCATGTCCAAACAAATGCGTATGGCACCGACGAAAATCAATATTCCTATCACATTGAAATCTAATATATTTGTCATATTGTAAATTTTGAATTTACTGGGTGGGTGTAATTAAAAAATTTACAGTTGTCATATTGTAAATTTGTACTTACGCCCACCCAGAAAATTCAAAATTTACAATACGACATATTCCTTCTACAGTGTGGTCAAAACTCACTTCCAAGTTCACTAACAGATTAAGCATTCATTTGGCAAAATCCTAATAATGTATAATATCAACATGTTAAAAATCATAAAAAACAAAGAAACCTTCGATAGAATAGTGGGCACTGTGGCAACGCACTTTGAAAAAATTACGCACTATGAAAAAAATTTTCAAAGTGCGTTAAATTTGGGACCAAGTTTACGCACTTTGAAATTTTTTTTTCAAAGTGCGTTATGAAGGTACATCAACATTTTTTCTTATCAAGACACTTAACGCACTTTGAAAAAATATGTATAAATCACAAAGTCTGGACTTGAAATTTCTAATTTGTTGATAGTATGAGAATTTAATAACACTAGCGAATCTAATTTATCGTCTTTGAGAAAGGTGATGGGGGTTGGGATTAACCAAAGATACAGGTCAATTACCAGTAGATCATTTAATTGGTTACAGAGGAAGGTCCCCTACCCCTCATATTTCCTTCCAAAGCAACTTGGAGTAAACGTATAAGAACGGAAAAAGAAAAAAAATGTTGTAAATTAAGTACAGTGATATTGAAAAAACGAGCTGATCATACAATAATTTCTCTTAGGTATGTTATAGAATCTGTAAGGGTTTCAACATAAACCCTCTTTTTAAATTCTAATCAAATACACCACTTCATTATATAAAAAAAGTTACATTATCAAACATTAAATTATAATAAACTTTAAAATAAACATAAGGTGTGGGATTTTTTTCTCGCACTGATGTTCTATAAGGTCATATTGTTTTTGATAAACATTACTAATGTATACTTTTTTCACATCATGTTTGTTTATAAGCACATGCAATTGAATCCAGTTGAAATATGTTACACATTGATCTCCATTATCAATATATATAAATCATTTTCGTTTCTTGCATAGCCCAATGTACCAGATAAGGAATAAATTTGCTGCATACATAAGAAAGGACAAGGCAATTGCTAAGCGATGCAGTTTATGTTATATTTGGATAATTAAAATCTCCCGAGTTCTTTATGTGTAAATTGTCAAACTACATAAGCTTCCGAGAAAAGAAAAAAATTCTAATCGAGAAACAGTTTATCAAGTTAGCTGAGAATGCATTTGGGTTCTTTTTTAAATATCTCCCGTTGAGCTTTAAAAAGTTAAAACAATTATTTGTTATAATTACATAAAAGTATCAATTATTTCGACCAAACCCTGAACATTTTTTTCTTTAAAGTGCGTTCATATCGACGATATTAACGCACTTTGAAAAAAAAAAGTTATTTTTTTTCAAAGTGCGTTGACTTGGTCCCAAAATTAACGCACTTTGAAATTTTTTTTCAAAGTGCGTAATTTTTCAAAGTGCGTTGTAACAACATGCAGATCGAGAGTCGTCATTTTTGCAAGTAAAGAAATGGGGAGTGTAAATAGAATTTCAGAGGCAAGTGACGACATCTGTAGTAAAATGTCAGAAGATATTTGTACAGAATTTGTTAGGACATAAGGTTAGCAAGTTGCTGTGGAATCATTGTTCATGCTGGCTCAATACCTAAGGAGTCCAAAATAAGCGCTAATTTTCAAGTTATTTGCATACCACATTAACACGTTTTCCCGTAGAGCTACAGATCTGCAGCTAAAAATAACATATGTATCTGCAACCCCACCTCCCCAATTTAGGTTATTTTTCCACAAAATACCAAGTGCACAAACAACTATTGATAGGACAAAGTATTGATTCTTTAGAAATTTCCAATGTCCAAAGTAGTTCGACTTTCAACCTCGGATCTATAATAAGTAGGGGTCATCTACTCATTTAGAGTTTTTGTGTACAAAAATTGAAGTCTGTCAAATAAAGTTTTTCAGAAATTGAAAGTGAATATAATATCTACAGTAGTTTGACTCTTGATCTTAAGAACTGATAAATAAAGATATCTACTACTTGAGGGGTACCAGTGTACAACATTTTACAAGGAAAAGGGTTCTCAAGACATAATACTTTAGATCAAAGGGAGGTAATCTAAAAAACACATTTTGACAAGTACACTGGGTGTAAGAGTACATGATGGACAACTATTCAATTTCATGTGGGACCCTTATATTATAAAAAATAAAGCAATTAAGACAGATTTTTGTTTTATTCAGTTCATGTACAAAAACAAATGGTTAAATACTACAATGAGGGGCTTTTAATATTATAAATTTGTTCACAAGTTCAAGCATCAGAAGTCGCTATCCAATACAATGTAATCTAGTGGTGCCTATGATCAGGTTGTCGTGGTCGAGGAGCAGCTTTGATGATGTCATCAACTCGTAGGATCATTTCGGCGGCCTCGGAGGCACTCATCAAAACCTGGCGCTTCACCTGGAAAGATTCGGTGATCCCGAGCTTCTCCATGTCTCCTACCTCTCCTTCCACCATGTCTATAAATAAAACAGTGAAAATTAAATCACTGTCAGACTGACGTTTATCCCTCTCAATTCATTCAGTTACCCAAAACATAAGATGTGTTCAATATGAAAATCCATAGGCAAATCATAATACTGTAACAGTTTGTTTCCAGATATTTTACATCAAGTGTAGTTCTTGTCTTTAAATTAAATAATTTCACTGTTCTCACTCATTATGTCTCCACAATATTTAGATTTTTTTTTACCCTTTCATACTACATGTATTTGTACTTGCTTTGATTACATGCAAGTCCCAGACTTAGTCCCTGAGTTATAAAGTCAACATACACATTCCAACAATAATACTTCTTAACTTCCATTAATCCTGCAATTTTAACTTTTCTAATAGCAAAAGTTCACAACTCAATTCCTATACATGAATTGTTCTACCTCGTAATAACTCACATTCACTGTCTTGACCTAAACCAAATCCCATTTTTTAGTCCTTCAATGATCAAACTTGCATGGCACTGACCCTTTTGCCTATTTCATCCATAAAAGTATTCATCATCCTGACCATTATCTTATTACAATGGTTTTGGTCATTATTTTGCTATTACATGTACATTATGATTATCCCTTGGTTTATCACATTGTTCCAGCCTCTACATACATGTAGATAATCCCACTGACCCAGCCTCTACA
>WFKH01011925.1:22279864-22296580 GCA_016163765.1 Magallana hongkongensis | reverse complement strand
GGGGGGGGGGGGGGGCTGATGCTACGTGCCTGATATAGAGCTGTGAATTACAATTAATTTCCGTAAGAAATAGAGGGAATCATACTTAGTGGATGTAAATTTTAATGTCATATATTGAACAGTTTTTTTTTTAAATTTGATTTTTAATTTTTTTTTTATCATTTCTAAGATAAAAATCGCTTTGATGGCATACACCCTGTCACAATGTTTTTCCTATATCATGGGAAAAATTATTATCCTGTAGGAATTTATTTTTTAAAGGTATATATCTCACCTGAAAGGTGAGATAGATTTATAACAAAGCCTCCGGGTGGTTATAAACTCTTTAAGCAATGGTCTATCATATGGCATATTTGAATTTTTCGATACACGCAGCTTAGACGGGTGCAAAAATGCCACCTTGGCACTGGCATACTTATCTATAGCACAGTGTTATATACATGTACAAGTAAATCAGTTAGGGGTGTGTACTTGTGTGTCAGTAAGTTGAGGGTACATGTAGATCTCCCTCCTCACTTTCATTAAAGGTACATGTACTTCGTGTTTGTCAGATTTTATATACCTAAGGAAGGGCATATGATAATCTCAAATCGATTGGGGGTATCTATAACAAGTATCACCGTATGGGACCGATTTGAGACCCCCCCCCCCCTCCCCCTGTTAAGATTGAGAACAAATCGGGTTCGAAATACAAAATATTTAACCGGAAGTTTCTTTAGTTAAACAAGGGAAGCTTCGAGACTAATATTATTCTGGTTTACTGGGATTATTTAGAAAGAAGGACACCTCATTCAACATAAAAATGGTTTGTCTTATTTGTATAGATATTATGATTATAAAAACAAAACAAATAGAAGTAGAAATTGTGAAATTATTCATTTCAATGAATGATAAACTCATAAGCATGGTAACCATGTGCTTTTCATGAATTAAAAACATGATGTCACACGCTCACTTGGTTTATTGAAAGGAATCCTTAAATCGTGCTTTGCTACTAAAAATTGGTTATATTTTTGTTGTTTGATTATGAAATGGGATAGAAAACTCAATTTCAAATGTTTTATATTAGGAATTCTTACTAATTATGTCTAAATTGTTGACCCCCCTCCCCCCACTTTTCCCAATACTAAGAATGTCAGACAGGCACCCTTCCCCAGTCTTAACCCTGGACGTTTTCTGATAAACGTATTCATAGAAAACAAGTCAAAAATGCAAATGTTTTATTGAAAACACCAATTACTTTTAAGTGTTTTAAAAAATACAACATTTGTTATTAATTAGATATGATACATGTGTATAATTATAATCTCAATTATAATTCAATCTCAATTATGATTCAATTTGCTCAATTCTTAAGGGATATTAGCTTTAGAACAACTGTGGGACATGAAAATCTAAGAGAATGTTATCTTTTTTTTTAGGTGTCACTAAATCCAGTACAGATCTTCAATGCAGGAGCAGAGGAGGAAAAGGCAGAAACTGCTCGATTGGTGAGTGATAATTATTTATAGAAGCTTTCTAAAAATCAATTTCAATGATTCTGTATTTAATACAGCTCCTTTTAAGACAGATTAATGTCCATTGATCAATGATGTAATAGACCTTTTTCCTTGTATAGCAATTTTATTTTGACCATATACAGCTCAACTACTGAAATTAACTGTCATTTTATACTAGACTTTGGACATCTACAGCCAATTTCGCATATCCTTATTGACTGGGCAAACCCACTGAAATTTTCAATATTCAGTACTATTAACCCACAACAGAGAGAGGAAAAACACTTTTTTTGTTTTATTAATGAATGATGAAACTTCATTGAGTTTGCTCATGGTCAGTAAGCATGTATGAGATTGGCTGTTGCTGACAATGTTTTGGTTCATAATTTTGAAAGTTGCCTTAAAACTTTCTTAACCTTTACTGTCACTTAATCTTGTAGTCCTCTTTTGTTGGAGCCATTGCTATTGGAGATCTGGTTAAAAGCACACTTGGCCCAAAAGGGATGGTAAGTTAGAGATTTTCTTTTGTTTGGAACCTGATGTTTGAAAATTTCTGTAATTCATATAACATGTATAATCTAAGTAAAACCGTATTTTTCTAACAAAGATCGGAGTATAAACAATTTCTCTGCTACTTAATAAAGAAATTTTGTTATTTAATGAAAGGAAAATTGTGCAAGTTTTTGTATTCATAGTTTTTATCAACTATATATGAATTTTTGGTCCTAAATGCTCTAAAGTAATTCATTTTTTAAAAACAGTTTAAATGCTTTTAATTAAAAAAATTATTTAAATGTATTTCTGTTTGACACCAGGACAAAATTTTACAAAGCTCTGGTGGAATACAAGTAACTAATGATGGAGCCACTATCCTAAAATCCATTGGAATTGACAACCCAGCAGCAAAAATCTTAGTTGGTATGTATAGAAGCAAATATACACATATGAAATAAACAATTAATATATAGAAGTATATGAAAAAAAAATTTAATAAAAATTTGAAACTTATTATTAGTTGAGAGAGAGAGAGAGAGGAGAGAGAGAGAGAGGAGAGAGAGAGAGAGGAGAGAGAGAGAGAGGAGAGAGAGAAAGAGAGGAGAGAGAGAGAAAGAGAAGATACTTACCAAAGCTCTAAAGCTATAGGCAAATTAATTGAATATTTATTGACAATTCTTGCAAACTCAAACTATATATTTAGTCTGTGCATTGAGATGAAAGGAGGAGATGTGTACAATGTATTGAATTTGATTTGTCAGACATCTCCAAAGTCCAAGACGATGAGGTAGGGGATGGGACCACATCAGTCGTAGTGCTGGCCAGTGAACTGCTGAGGGTAAGTCTCTGGAATAGATACACCCATCTACAAATACAAATTACAAACATGTACAACTGTTAATGAGAAGTGTAAGCAAACACTTATAAATGTAACAAAATTTGAATTATGAAAGCCGGCAGTTATTAGAAGAATTGTGATAATAAGATCAATTTGATGTTTCAGGAGTCTGAGTCGTTGATTTCCCAGAAAATCCACCCCCAGACAATCATCACAGGCTGGAGGAAGGCCACAGATGAGGCCCGACGGGCTCTACAGAGCTTTGCCCGGGACAATGGGTAGGTGAAACATGTATTCATGTAGACACTGTATGGGATGATCTTTTACACAGCTTGTATGCAACATACCTATCAAGAATGTATGTTAACTGGAGGAAGGCCACAGACGAGGCCAGATGGGCTGTTTAGAGCTTTGTCCGTAGTCGCGTGCTTATACATGCCATATATGTTATCCTTTACATTGTGGGTAGGTAGCACATATATCCAGGCTGTAAAAGCCATCCTTTACCCTGTATCACTGACCGAAGTACCTGTTATGAATTTTCTTGAAATTTGATAATTTAATGTTCAGAATTGTCAAATTTTCCACTGGTACCGGACTAGGGTTAATGTCTAGCCCTGTTCTATGCTTTTGAAAGTTTGTGAAAACTATCAAATACAGTTTAAATAGTTTTTAGTAAAACCATTATAATAATGCTTTTCAAAAATTCAGTCTTGGCTTCCTTAACAATATATCCACAGTGACACAAAAATTCTGTCAGAAGTAAATTTATCCTAGCTTTATCTTGAAGGAAACTGATAAGTTTTAGTGTTTTGCTTATTGAGACTTTGAAGGCCAAGGGGATTACGTTGTGTATCATTTGGTTCAAAGGTGATTATATTATGTGATGAAGGTGATTATATTAACTGTAAAAAATGTCTGTGTTTTACAGAAACAATGAGACCAAGTTCCGAGAAGATCTGATGAACATCGCTCGCACCACTCTCAGCTCCAAGATCCTCACCCAGTACAAGGATTACTTCTCTAAGCTAGCTGTGGACGCAGTTCTTAGGCTAAAGGTGAGACAGAGTTAAGATCGTTGATCTATTTAACATAGTTTTTTTTTTTATTAGTCCTTCAGATTTATTATATGTACATATATATCACGTAAAATGTTATGAAAACTTAGATCAATATTCTCAGTGAGAAAGGGTATTTTTATAGAGAGAGAGAGAGAGGAGAGAGAGAGAGAGGAGTGAGAGAGGGATGGTAGAGAAAAATAGTGAACTTTTTAAAAAGCAGGATGGAGCATATTATAATCAAACTAATGAAAGTATTTATGAGCTGGGTGAACTCAGCTCTAACTCTTATAATTTTGCTTCTGCAACTGATATTTTGAAAAATGTCTTTTTAAACCCAATCGATGAATTAGTGACATAATTTACATACTGTCAAGATTTCCAGAAGAAAGACATTATACAGAAGTCTTTAGATTTGACAATCAACTTTTAAGATTGATAAACATACACGTTTTGTTGCATTTATCAGCATCACCTTCAAGCTGTACCCTGAGTACTTTGTTGGCTCTGTATTGTTAGTAGTTTAAATTGTTTCCTCATTAGTTTATTGTTGGTTGATAACAGGGCAGTGGCAATCTAGATGCGATTCACTTGATCAAGAAATCTGGAGGAGGTCTACAAGACTCATACTTAGATGAAGGTAAGATTGAAAAATACAGTTACACTCATCTACACATGTAAATAATGATAGCTTTTCAGTGTGCAACACTGTACAGTAAAACACGCTTATAATGAACTGCCAGGGACGGCGATATTACCGTTATAAACGTAATTCGTTAGCTTCACAAGATGTTTAAAACACACAGGGAATGAATATCACTTCACTATAACCGTCAATTCATTATATTTCTAGCTTCACAATATGTTTAAAACACATGGGGAATGAATATGAAACTGTATGTAGTTAAGACATTAACCATGTTAGCCTAAAAGTAATGTGTACTTGTGAACAAGTTAGAGTGATTACCCTATGCTACCTAATTTATGCTGACTGTTTTAATGACAGGTTTCTTGTTGGATAAGAAAATTGGTGTAAACCAACCTAAAAGAATCGAAAATGCCAAGATCTTAATCGCCAATACACCCATGGATACAGACAAAATTAAGGTAAGGGGTGTTTAGTATTTGTATGAACATACATTGCAGGCTGGGTCATTCAGTCTGTACTATATTCACCTTGGTGGTAATCATAGACTTGGTATAAAGATGTGAAAGAATATGCTTCTGGTTGAATCTGAGTTGTGTCACTTTAATTTATAGTATTTATCATCACCGGTAATGTGGAATAAGACTAAACTTCCTCTTTATAGCTTTTGAGAACATTTTTTTGGGGGCACTTTTTTGTGGAAATAATGAAGTTTTAATCCTTGTAATCTGAAAAATATACTTTATATTGTGTTGTTGTTAAACAATTTGGACATGTATCATTAAGAAAGATTTTTTTTAAAGGTGTTTGGAAGCAAAGTGAAAGTAGATGCTGTCTCAAAAGTGGCTGAACTAGAACTAGCAGAAAAGGAAAAGATGAGAGACAAAGTCAACAAAATCATCAAGCACGACTGTAATGTGTTCATCAATAGGTGAGTATTTGTGTCAGAGCAATAGGTTATATATAAAGGTCATTGGTTTTTCAAAAGGTCAGTTGATATTCATTGCATTTCCAATGTATAAAAAGTCAGTGGTTAATCGCTATTTGTTTGAAAACAATATTGCAGATGATTTTTTCATAGACATTTACTAGGTAATTAAAGTTCACAGAAAAAGACCTGGTTGTGTTTCATGATTATTCTCAAATAAGACAATAAAACAGTTACAAATGCAAGAGAATTGATATTAAAAAGGTAAACCAATTTGAGAGACACATTTAGTAATCAGTAATAATGAAACCATAGGGAAAATTATCCCTATAAGGTAATAAGTTGGAGTTGGTAATTTATTCCTATGACAGATATGTACTTCCCATTAATAATTTTTTTTTGGTGGAAAATAATGAAGACTTAACACTCTAAATAATACATATCATTTAAAACTGTATTTATGTTTCCAGGCAATTAATCTATAACTACCCTGAGCAGTTGTTTGCTGATGCCGGGGTGATGGCCATTGAACATGCAGACTTTGAAGGAGTGGAGAGATTGGCATTGGTTACAGGTCTGTACTGAAAGTTCTCTGACACAATGAAAACGCCATCATTATCTAAGATCTTTAACTGTCTATAGAATTATACAGATTTGGACATTGTCTTTAAACACCTTTAAATTCTTGCATATTTGGTTGTATATGTGTTCAGAGTTGTCTTGAAATTGAATAAAGAATCTGATAGTTTACATGTTGTACTATGCAAGGTTCTTGACAATGAGTCTTGACATTTAAGATACAGATTTTTTTTAAATATATTTTTGAAGATTTAAAAATTTTCTCTAAAAGAGAAAATATTTTGTTTTTGATGACATAGACATAATTTTTGCATATTGGCTTACAGAACTAAAGACCTCAATATTGTTAGGGTTGTTAATGTTTTAGAGTCAAATAGGAGTTTCACAGTTAATCAAACAGATTCTCTAGATACAAGAAACTGTTCTGGAATATATTTAAATACTTGATTGAATTTTGGTTTCTGTATATTTATGATATTTGACAGTCCACTATTTGTTAAATCAAGGTAATAATCATTGTTATAGGTTAACAGATTTTTCTATCAAAGCTCCAAAATGACCTGGATGCATTCTTGTGTTTAAGGTGGTGAAATTGTGTCCACATTTGACGCCCCTGAGAGTGTTCGACTAGGAAAATGTAAGCTGATTGAAGAAGTCATGATTGGGGAGGACAAACTTATTAAGTTCTCAGGTACGTTTGTGTTAAGGGTCCACTGCAGTAATATGAGTTTATTGCTTTGTATGTTTTTGAATTTCAAGGTATAGGTAAATTATACACAAGTATGATGAAAACATTGTATGTTATGGAATTGGATAAGAAGCTGAATAGCATAAAAACATGGTGGCCCTGCATAAAGAAGTTTATCATATAAACCTTAGAGAGTTTTAAAATTCAACATTTGTTAATAAGCAGATTTTGCATCTACGTTCTAATTGTTTTTTGTTAGCATCCACTGTAATGGAATGTGAATTAAAATTTTTCTCCATGTTTGGCAGATTTTACATATCCATTGTTTATATATTTGCTATAAATGAGGGTCATATGCAGTGATGTGTGAATTATTTTTCTGTTGAATGACAGGCGTAGAGATGGGTGAGGCATGTACCATTGTACTGAGGGGTGCCACCAAACAGATCCTGGATGAGGCTGAGCGGTCCCTCCACGACGCCCTGTGTGTCCTGACCCAGACAGTCAAGGAGACCAAGACTGTGTTCGGCGGAGGTACTGTCAACTTGTTACATGTTTATTCACTTTGTAAGATATTTGGTGGAAATTGATTTTTCAACAAGGAAGTGTAGATTTGTTTTAGCAGATTTCCGAATATCTCTATTAATAAATATACATGTACATGATATTTAGTGATGTCGTTGATCAGCAGAAGCAGATTTCTTCCAAATACAATAAAAGTTTTACATTTACAATATTCTGTGTTTGATAAGCAAGAGCATGTATCTATCTTTGGACAATGAAGTTGAATTCTTAGGGATCCATAAAACTTTGGTTAAACCATTCTGTGTTGGTGTTCACAGGAAGTGCCGAGATGCTGATGGCTGATGCTGTCTCTAAGCTGGCAGCAAAGACTCCTGGGAAGGAAGCGGTGGCCATGGAGGCTTACGCCAAGGCTTTGAGAATGGTATGACGCTCTTACTAGTAATTTTCTTTAAAAGTCTGTATTTTAATGACATTGTATCGGTGTGGTCAAAAAGTAAGAAGACAAAAAGATTGTGAAAAGCCTCTGTGTGCAAATCATTGCACGCAGTTAACACTATTTAACATGACTGAAATTTCCCAATTTCCAATACAGCTATTTTTATGAATTCTTTTTGACTCTTGGTTTTAAAAAGTGTTGGGTTAACTGATGCAACTCTTCAGATAATTACAATAAATAATTGCAACATTTATGGTATAAGTGTATGTAGAGGATTGGTAAACAAACATTTGAACTAACATTTTATTTTTAAGCTACCTACCACCATTGCTGACAATGCTGGATATGACAGTGCCCAGCTGGTCTCTGAATTAAGGGCTCTACATACAGCAGGAAAACACACAATGGGACTAAGTAAGTAAAGGCTGGGTCAGTTGGATTATCTACATGTATGTAGAGGCTGGGTCAGTGGGATTATCTACATGTATGTAGAGGCTGGAACAATGCAATAAACCAAGGGATCATCATAATATAAATATAAATGTAACATCAAAATTATGACTGAAACCATTGTAATTAGATAATGGTCAAGATTAATGAAAACTTTCATGGCCATAGGGATAAAATAGGCAAAAGGTCAGTGCCATGCAAGTTTGATCATTGAAGGACTAAAAAATGGGATTTGGTTTAGGTCAAGACAGTGAATGCGAGTTATTACGAGATAGGGCAATTAATGTAAAGGAATTGAGTTGTGAACGAGTGCTATTAGAAAAGTTAAAATTGCAGGATTAATGGAATTTAATTAAGTATAAATGTAATTTTTGGAATGTGTATGTTGACTTTATAACTCATGGATTAAGTCTGGGACTTGCATGTAATCAAAGCAAGTACAAATAGTATGAAAGGGTAAAAAAAATCTAAATATTGTGTAGTCAAAATGAGTGAGAACAGTGAAATTATTTAATTTAAAGACAAGAACTACACTTGATGTAAAAATATCTGGAAACAGACTGTTACAATATTATGATTTGCCTATGGATTTTCATATTGAACACATCTTATGTTTTGGGTTACTGAATGAATTGAGAGGGATAAACGTCAGATAGTGATTTAATTTTCACTGTTTTATTTATAGACATGGTGGAAGGCGAGGTAGGAGACATGGAGAAGCTCGGGATCACCGAATCTTTCCAGGTGAAGCGCCAGGTGTTGATGAGTGCCTCCGAGGCCGCCGAAATGATCCTACGAGTCGATGACATCATCAAAGCGGCTCCGCGACCACGACAACCCGATCATAGGCACCACTAGGTTACATTGTGTTAGTGACTTCTGATGCTTGAACTTGTGAACAAATTTATATTAAAATCCATCAGTGTAATATTTAACCATTTGTTTTTGTACATCAAATGAATAAAACAAAAAATCTGTCTTTACTGGGTTATTTTCTTATAAGGGTCCCACATGAAATTGGATGTAATATTTGTCCATCACTTGGGTTGCGCTCCATTGACCTGTTTCATTGACAATGACAGTCAATTTGCAATTGCATGTGTTAATGCCAGTATTTCTGAACGTCTAGAGGATCACAGAATTTAATGGAAAGACACAGTAGAATGTAAATATGTAAACTTTGCACAAATACACGCGCCTTACTTTCTGATTTAAATTATCTCACTCATCACATTTTAAGATCACTGTGCACAAGATCATTTTCTTTAAAATTAGTATAAATATATTTATTAATTTAGCACAAAAAATTATTATTTCATTATTACACAACATTCAGAAAGAAAGAAATCTGAAATTATTAAAAAGATCAGTTTTGCCGGGAACTAATATTTTCCCGCGGAATTTTTTCTAGAGAGAAAAATTAATGATTAAAATCATGCATTTTTGCATCAGATATTTTCTTTCAACTTGTGATGTTTGAAACATATTTTGTAGCCCCTGTTTTACATATACATGTAGAAATCAATATTAAAGAATTTGATCGACTTTCAACGTAAAACCGTGCAAATATATTGATAAAGTCTGATTTTTTTTTAGCTAAATGCATGAATTTTATCTTTGAAGCCCTCTTTCAAAAAACTACATCACTGACACCAATGTTTGATTATGTCAATTACAAACTGAGGACATATCTAGACAGACTGCATTAGATTTATAAAAAGTTTGATATCCAGAAAGATGTTATTTCATATCAAATTAATAATTAAATTGTTACTATTAAAAAATAAGCCAGTTTCAAGTGCAAAAAGGTCTTTAAAAATGTGCGCCTTTGTACAGAAATTTTTCTTCATATATAATCACCATATTCAATCTGATCATTGTGCATTATTTAAAACAATATTTCATGTATATATTTTGAATGGTTAGAAAAACTGGCCAAAAATGTCAGTACAACGAAAACTGCAGTTTTAGTGAAAAAAGGTCAAATTAAATGCCCTAACTCAGAGGGGTGAACACTGATCCCCCCTTTTTATTTGTAAATATGTTTTGTCTACAGATTTCAATGATATACTTCTTTAAAAAAATGTTGATACAACATCATTGAGGAGTGAAATACTTTAAGATTGTAGAAGATTAAAACACCTATGCTCTACGAGTAGAACATAACTTGGGACAGTTTACGCTTTTTATATATACCGCTTCGCGTAGATAGAAGTTAAATTCACTCCTATACTAAGTAATATATAGAGTACTTTTTAACGAGTACGTGTATCTTCAGATAACAGATGAGGGGGCTTGTCCCCCCGAGTCTGATATCTGAAGATGCACGAGTTAAAAGTTACTCTATATGTTTTGTATCATTGTTCTCGATGCACTGAGTTACCCATGGTCTATCAAAATTTTATTATGTACCATTTTATATGACCAATGAAAAAAAGAGAACGTGATTCGAGAAGTTTAGCGCGCTGTATTTCTTGAAAGTTCTATCTAACTCGCTCTTTTAAACCATAACGCCGTGGCTGACGGTTGTGATTTTATGCTTTGACACAGTGGAAACCGAAATTATGATGAAAAATTCCTTAGGTCATTTAGAGAACTTGAACATTCACTATCTGTTGATATGCATCTCGGGGATGAAGATCCTACACACGTGGACTTTGAAAAGTTCTAATAGATTCTGAACTGAGGATTTTCTCCCGGGAGAATTTTATAGAACGAAATGATGTTAAATAAATGGCACGAATCGCGGGAAAATGTACCCTGCATGAAGGAAATAAAAGCAGAAATGCGGAAATACTGGTAACAACGCTTTGTGTTGGAGGTACGTGAACAGGATGACAGTGAAAATCCTTCGCGTAATCTTTATTTTTTTGTATGTGGATTACTGCGTCATTTGCGAGAGGAAAACATTCACAGTGTAAATTTTCTTTACCGTTTGCTTTGCCGTTTTCCGCAAAGTTTTAGACGCGCGCATGAAGGGGCTTAGGTACCAAAGTGCGACAAGTTGATCCGATATTGCCGGAAGATGAGGAAAAAATCTGGACTCGTGGAGTATTTGGGTTAGACTCTTCTCAAGCTCTAAAGTATACAGTTTTCTTTTATAACTGCAAGATATTCAGTCTGAGGGCATTTGACAACACCGGAATTTAGAGTTTTTAATAATTGTGTATTTCATTTCAAACCTTGAGTGTCTGTGTGAGCTGTGAAAAAGTGATCAGTTTTCTTGTAATAATTTTCATAGTTGCTTTTAAACATTACAGTAACTGTTGTGTTCATTGAACTTTATGAAGCACATGAATTTGTTAATAATAAATACCATTTTCTTATTTTTTGCTACTCTTTATTTTATTTTTAAAAAGTGTGATCTATCAGAAAATAAAGAGTGTGATCTATTACAGATACACCACAGAAAACTGTAGTGTATCATGAGAAAATGAATAGCTGACATCAAAGGAAAAGCTCGCAAACAACGATAGACTGTTGATAAATAGCTAGCTCAATGTTTCGCGCGATGTATTATAGGACAAGGGATGATAAAACCAGAATAGGAATGTATGTGGAGAAAACTGTACCCTTCTACAATTCCCACAATTTCCAACTTTTTTCTCGGGTTTCCAGAGCAACATTTGAATGTTGATGTAGAAATATTGCCCATTTTCAGGTTACAACATGAATGGACTGGAGGGAGAGAATTTATTTCAACAGATAAACACTTATTAATTACCCTATGGTGTTTGGAAACCCAAGACAGCATTCACAGCATATCAGACAGATTCAATGTCACCGAGTCTTCTGTTAATAGAGGCTAGAAAAAAGAACTACAATGGTGTATTAAAATGATTTTGATTACATCGACTATTTTTTTTACTTTAAAAATTTCGAGATAATAGCTGTTTAATCGTTGAAAAATAAAGTTCAGTTTTAAAGAATCGAAGATTTTTAATGAATGTCTGAATAGTTACTATATAACCACTAATCCCCGCCGTAATATTGTGACCGCGTAGATTTGAACGGTGCTAAGGAATTCCTCTGGAACTGCATCCGTCGTGTGCAGTACGATCGGGGTGAGGGAATGTTGGCGTAAAGGGTACAAGGTACAAGGTTGAGGCGCGCTGTGGGCCGTAGGGTAAAAACGAAGGATAGGTGTGCCGTATTCCCAAAGGTCCACCAATATGCAATTCCAGAGAAATAAAAGGCAATTGATGCAGGATTCCGAATTTATTGGACGAGACTCAACGATGGCAGCATTACAACAATTTAACAGACAGACATGTTACAAACGAGTCGGATATGTCAAGTAGTGGCCTCCGGACTCAAGACTCTGGGTGAGTCGGACGACTGGCCGAGGCTGGCCGCCGTATTCCAGACTGCCGATTGACAATTTTACATGACTATATATAAGAATCTGAACAATAAGTATAAATTGACAGGTGATGACATATAAGTAGGCTGAGTGAAAGATTGACAGATATAAAATAGTTAAATCAACTCAATGAGTCTTTGATGTCCTAGCCATGAAAAACAGATAATTGCACGATGTTGTTTTAACAGATTAGCAGTCCTTGGGACAAGTCACTCTGTCTCTTTGAAATCACACATGGAGTCCGAAAGGGGTCAATCACTAAATAAATTGAATAAATAACTTTGTACGAAATAAACTATGAGAAAATATTACAAATAGAACTGAATTTAAAAAGTATAGTCCAAAATAAAGTTATAATTGAACAGTGAATTTTGCACGGTGATAATACCAAAAAAAACCCTGAACATAGAGCCTCAAATTACACAATTTTGGTAGAGAATTTGAATTCCTCCTTCCTCATCATAACCAAGTGCTTGGTTTATTTGCTGAATGTACAGTAGTTTTAAAATTTGCACCAATTTGTACGGTTTTAAAGCCCCTCGGGTGTGAGGGTAATAAATTTCACAATTAATGTTTACCACCTGTTATAGATGCTCCTACCAAATTAGGTCAAAATAACCATAGAGGTTTCAGAGAAGAAGCTGAAAATGTTAAAGCAAGACACACGCCGACTGTCAAAAACAGATACAGATAGCAATTGGTCACCTGCAGTTCAAGAGAACATCATATTCTATAGCATATTCAATATCATTTAAGACAACAAAACACTCACATAAACATAATAAATAGAAATTAATATTTTATGTATATGAAAAACAAATAACCAAACATATATGTCAAAATTTCTCAAAAATAAAAAAATAAATTAGTACATAGGACTATAAGCAATACAAATAGGAATTGTCTTGCTCATGTAAGGCTCTCTGAAATGATTGAATGCTTGTATTATAAAATAATGCATTTTGTTTATATGTAATATTGGATTTTCTTCACTTGAGTTGTTCTGAACTCGGCCACAAAGAGGTTGTCTCTGGTGTCCACACACAAACCCCTTGGATCGATTAAATCGCAGTTGTCAATGTAGCGGAGGAACTTTCCGGCCTGATCTATGATGTGGATACACTTGTTTTTCGAGTCTGCTGTCAGGATCCGACTCTGACTGTCTGTAGTAATGCCGTATGGGCTAAATAATTCTTTGAAAGTAGAGAAAGGACCGGTGTAGGTAAACCGGAGTTTCCCTGCCTGATTGACAACTACTACTGCACCGGCTGAATTGTCAGCTACACATATATCTAGATTTCTGTTCTCATTGATGTATTTAGTGCCATCACCAGGCGAATAGAGAGGTTGTCCTTTGTCATTATACTGTATACTTTGTTTCTCTTTGGAGCCAGAGTAACGCACAACTTTTGTTTGCTTATGATCATCACTGTCAATGACAGCCAAAATGTCACCAGTGGAGGTGCAACAGACATAGAGGGGATGGCACCCATGTAATCTGATCACTGTCTGTATTTGTGTATGCTTCACTATATTCACAGTTCTATCTGTGTAATCAGTATAAACTAGATCACCGTTCCTTGCCACTGCTATGTTGTATGGCCCATTACCTGACTTAGTTAGTGTTGACTTAACTAGTTCACTATGCAGGTTGTAAAGTCTCATCCTTTTGTCAAGAACACCACATGTCCATATTTGTTCATCACTCAGACAGGACACACTGTGTAATCCTACATATTCAGTCTTTATATTTGAGATGATTCGTGGTTCATCAATGAACGGTCTGTCCAAAGGAGCGGACTCAGCACCGGGGGAATCCATGGTATAGCAGTGTTTTTCTTTGATAGATGACGCTGATAGAGAACCTAACTGTTTATAAAGCTGTTCTTTGTTGATTTTCTGAGGAGTAAAACTTGGTAAGGTAATTGTGAGATTAGGAGGTAATCTTCTGAATTCAGCATTCCTGGAGTTGTAGGCAGAGACAAGGCTGACATCATTGGAGATCAATAATTTATTCAGTTCATCAATGCTTTGTGTGATTTCAGAAATGGTGCGTGTGATTTCATCTTCGTGTTTATTCAGTACAATCTGGTGTTTGGAGTCCATTTCTTCAAGATCAGATTTCAGTTTCTTGATCATTGTGTCTATTGCTCTGTGCAAGTCTTCTCCATGGTTGTTGATAGCTGTTGTCAATTTCTGGGAGTTTTCATTAAGATCAGCTTTCTGAACTGGGATGTTTGATGCAATCTCTTGGTATTTAGGAAGAATGAAATTTCTAAATTCTTGTAAATCTCTCTGCAAAGCTTCTTTCTTGGTCTCTAGTATTTCTAAAATGCCTGCTTGATTGTGTCCTAGATGTTCACCAGAGGTGACACACTGTACACAAATTGGAATGTCACATTGTTCACAGTAAAGTTCACATGATTGTTCGGAATGTTTTGAACATTTTGTAGTAAGTCCCCGCTTTTTAAATGGCACCACTTTGTGTTCCTTGGAATCATCCGAAATATGTTCCCCTACATGCACTTTGCACAGATGTATGTTACAAATGTCACAGTGCAAAGGGGGGTTCGGTTGCTCACAAAAATGACACCGAACCAAATCCTGGAGGTTGAACTCAGAGCCCATGATCATAGACTTTGACAAATTTTGAAGAACATTCTGAAAGAATTGCAATACAATATAGTATGAAAATTGCTGATTTTAATAAATAAAGTTACATGTAATTAAAATACACCTAAACAAATCTTCAAGTACACATAGTAAACTTAGATCCAATGAAACAACCGTTAATGATGCAACGCCAATAAATAACATAAATATCATTAAGCGTTGCAATTGCAACCACTAATGCTATAATCTTAGAGGATGAGAGAGTAGATATTTGCTCGTTTCATTAAGCTTTGGGCTGCTGTGTATTTGTGACGCTTAATGATACAATTCTATCATGAAGCGGCGATTTAGCATTAGCGATCAACTTTTAAATGTAACGCTTAAAGATATTTGTATCATTAAGCGGGGTTGTGTCATTAGCGGTTGTTACAATGCGGCGCATTTCTGGCCAAACACTTGCAGAAACAGTTGGCATGATCCAAGCAGGGCATAGTTTACGAAAGGCTTGTTTCCTTTTACAGTGTTTGCTTATTTTACTTTTAACCTTTGAAATTACTGTCCGGAAAAATAAAATAAGCTATCTAAATTTGTAACATTTATTAGGAGTCGCTAGAGATTTTAACAGAGACCAAAAAACTAATCTAAGACTTATCCGAAAATTAAATAGAACCAGAAGTGTAGACGACCTTCCTCGAAGGTCAAAACGGTTGTAACGACACGTCAACTGGACCGCAACATCCGAGTACTTGACTGGCCCATATGTAGTCTAGACCTCAACCCTACAGAACAAGACAGGACGACATAAGGCAGTATGACAGCTTCCACATCTGAAGAATTAAACAGAAGTAGAAAGAGACATCGTTAACACATGGAATAACATTCAACAAAGGTGTTTTTTTTTCAATTACACGAACTCTATAAGGAGCAGATGTCTTGCCATTATTCGAGTGAATGGGGGACACACGCGGTATATAATAATGATGTGATCGAGCTTTCATTCTAGGATACGTATACGTTTCTTGGTTTTATGATAAAGCCCTATTTTAGAGTTTGATTGAGTGAACAATATAAAAATATTTACTGGTACTGGAATTGAGGACAACATTGATTATGTTAGCCCCCTTGGGACGAAATATTGCTCGACGCGAAGCGGAGGGCAATATATTCGTCCCAAGAGGGCTAATATAATCATTGTTGGCCGAAAACACAGTCAACATTGTTTTTGTTATATGAAAAAACAAACCAAAAATCAAGATCTTTTTGAAACTTCGCTAATAAACTAGAGTTTGTGTAAATTACATATGGTTAAAAAATATTATTATACCTCAATATGATTATTCTATATAACGCGCCATCTGATTTGTCTAGAGAGTCACGTAACAGGGCGAACAAAACGTCGTGTCTTCCGGGACAATAAATATCGTGTCTCACCTCTTCGGAAATTTTTTTTCATTCCAAAGGTATGAAAAAGCCAATATGAGCATAAGATGTTGACAATTATGATTAGCTCGACTAAAGCCTCCGATTAATCGACTATATATATATATATATATATATATATATATATATATATATATATATATAATTTTATATATATA
>WFKH01011925.1:22246949-22279030 GCA_016163765.1 Magallana hongkongensis | reverse complement strand
ATATATATATATATATATATATATAAGGCTTGGGGTATTGCTAAATGTAATGGTAATGCATTGTAATACATTACATGTTTTCAAATTAATGCTAGTAATGTAACAGATTTAGCATTACAAGTTATGGTAATGTAATGATTTTTTTTCCAAAAGCTAGTGTAATGCTGGCATTACGTGGCAATACTTTGCATTACTACGCTTTTTTATGCATGTTCATTTTTAAAATTGTGATGAATTGAATAACTGAAATTGTATTTGATTAAAAATTGTTTTAAAGAAGAAAGACATAATTCTTGACATAAAAATATTTTAGTTGTATAATTAAAAAAATTTAAAAATCCATTTTTAAATTGTCAATATAACTAGCTATGACAACACAATTTAATAACATTTTTAAGAGTGTTGTTATTAAGAATTTTAAATCATTTGAAAAATTTACTCCAAATAGTTGTGCATTCAATAAATTCTTTACTGTGAAGAATGTGTCAACAATACACGATGCCCCCAGGATAATATAAGTATTAAAACAATCTATTGTTTTAAGAAGTGCTAAACACACCAACCCCCTTCTCTTGGCTGTGTTCCATTAGAATGGATAACTGACATGCATCCTAACAGCAAAAATGAATGCACTGACCAACCATGATCTCCGGAAGCTTGAAAATTACTTCCAGTATTATAACCCATTTGAAAAAAAATTCTCTCTCTCCCTCTCTCTTTCTCAATATCTGTTTGTATATTAAGTACATTAGTTTGGACTGATAGAAAATACAAGATTCATGTATTTTTTCTATTATTGCCTGAACACTTATATCTTTCAGTCCCAGCTTCCACTGCTCCTGTAGAACGTTATTTAATATAGCTGGAAAGATTTTCAAACCAGAATGCAGTTAAAAGATAAAACCTTTGAAACTCTGATGATCAATAAGTGCAACAGCAATCTTATAAGTCATTAAATTTGAACCTGATAGTGAACATGAACCTCTAGATATGTTAAAGCGTGTTTTATTTCTGAAACATTTGCAAAAACTCTTTATTTAGCTTCTAAATTACTTTTTTAAAACTTATTTTTGACTTTACACAAAGTAATGGTAATGGCAATGCATTACTTTACTCATGTAATGGTAATTTAATGCCCAAATTCATGAAGTAATGGTATTGTAATGCATTACTTTACAATGTAATTCGCCCAATTATTTATATATATATATATATATATATATTCGTGGTATTTAAAACACATAAACCTTCCCCAAAATCGCAACCTACTATTTTATTTACCCAATATGGACAACCACAAGAACAGCCGCGGTAATTAATTGTAAAATGTTTTAAAGCTGTAGTGCCAGCAGAACTTTGTGATGGAAATTGCGGACATTTTGTGAATCTACCAATTTCTAAACATTAAAGAAGATAAAATCTCATTCATTCTGAGGTAGTACTTTGAAAGGAATCTTCAAGATTGAAACAAAAATCTACACAGTACAAGATAAGCAAAAGCAAATTATCCACAATCACAGTCAGTCTCTTGCTGTTGAACATTTAGAATCTTACTAGGTATTAAGGATTTATCACGCCCATAAATAATAGAGAGTTGAATTTCTAGCGATGGAATGTTTGATTCTAAGACTGTCTAGAATACAAACTTTGTTATTTAAAGAAAAGTAAAAGAAATTACCTAATAACTTTTACCCGTGTGATGTACTTCAACTGAAGGTGATTTTTTAAACCATTTAGTTTGATTGTTAAATATAATAGCACGATTTGTCAACTGTAACCCATGTATATGTTCAAACTGCTTTTAATAATAATGATATCTGTGGAATAATAAATAATATCGGAACACAACCACCCCTTTGAATTTGAAATATTTTCCTATAATTGACATTTTCGATTGAATAACAATTAGATTTACACAGTAATACGTGACTATCAAAAGTTTCACGTACATAAATAACCCTGTGGCGGATATTTTTTCCAGTGCCAAGATCCCACATTTTCATATATTTCAAAAATTCATATACAGTATGTCAAATGATAGACCATTGCTGAAAAAGTTTATGACAACTTTTGATAATGATGCATCTCAATGGTTTCGGCAATACTTTAATTATTTCCTATTTAAAATTTTGTTCACCCTTAATACCACTATTTCTCTCCAAAAGATTTTTCCATTAGACTTAAGTTTATAGCCAAGATCATGAAAGAGACAGCTCCTTCTCTGGATTCGATAGTCTTCACCCCTCCCACCGTTATTCTTTTCATAATATGGTTTAAAATAGTATATTTTCTCCTTTCCGACCGTTTTTCGTCACAATTCAAGGCACAAGTTTTCAAACTAAAATGTGATTTTTCCCTACAATTGTCAGCGTCGTTCCATGTGCTTGTATACACATTTCAGGTGTAACCCCCCCCCCCCCCCCCCCCCCAAAAAAAAAATAAAAACCACCCAAACACTTTTAATTGGCGTGACTACGCCTCTGAGAATATTGTTTTATAGTTAAGAATGCGGTTTCATATTTTGAATGTATATTTTACAGTTTGTTTTAAATGTAAAAAAAAAAACATTTTCGTTTCTCGTTATGACTCTAAACCCACCCAACCCCACCGCGAATATTAAAGTTGTGCGTGCATTTAAGACACAGCTAGTGCGCTGTCCTAACTATAATCCCAGTCTTCATGCGTTCTGTAATAATCTTTATTCTTTATACAGTAAACTGATGAAATGCAAGATAAAACTGGTGCATTTCTTTAAAACTGCAAAAATGTGGATCCGCTCCATTTACTGAAATATGTGTGAAATCGAAGCTTAGGTCTTGGCGGTTACAAAGTTCAAAATTTATTTCTGTTCCAATTCCGGATATTAAAGACTTATTTATGCCGATAGTTAATTAATTAACGCTTATAGAAACAAGAGGCCCACAGGCCTTGACGGTCACCTGAGTACCATAGTCTAATGTAAAATTGTTAACCGACAATGCACAACCAACGGCAATAGGTTACCCGAGTGACTCAAGTGACCTAAAAACATACATGTTCGCTCTATGGCCATATTTGCCTCCCCCCCAACAAAAAACCTGAATCTTTGCTTCATGGGCAGTGAATTTTACAATTAAAGAAGAGGACAAAATAATAAATGCATTTAGTTTATCTCCCTCGACTGTCAAAATACAGAAGAAAATAAAAAAATTTTAACATTTTTTTATATGACAATATTGGCCCCATCCTAGGGCCTGAACCCCTAATCCAGAGGACACGAATTTTACAATTTAGGTAGAAAGCTTAATGGACGTCATAATCATGCATTCCATTCTACAATGCAGTTATCTTCCAATGCTGTAGAAGTAGAGAAGATTTTCGAAGATCAATAAATTTTCTCTACATGGCCATATTGGCCCCACCCTAAGGGACTGAACCCCTGACCCAGGGGCCATGAATTTCTCAGTTTTGGCAGAGGGCTACATGGACATCATAATCATGCTTTTAGTTTTTGTCAAATATATGTGGGAGTAGAGAAGAGCATTTTCTAATATTTGATACTAATATATCTTTACTATATGGCAATACTGACCCACCTCGGGGCCTGAACCCCAGACCAAGGGGCCATGAATTCCGAAATTAAGGTAGAGGGCTTTATGATCATCATAATCATGCATTCTATTCTCCACTACTTAAGAAGTATAGTTTTTCTTAGATTTTAATTTATAATACATACTTATTTTAATACATTTTCACTATATGGCGTTTTGGCCCAACCCTAGGACCTGAACCTCTGATCCAGGGGCCATGAATTTCACAATTTTAGTAGAGGGTTTCATGGACATCATAATCATGCATTTAGTTCATCTCAAAAATAAATGGGAGTAGAGACGACGAATTTCTAAGAATTAATATATCTTTACTATATGGCCATATTGACGCACCTCAGGGCCTGAACCCCAGACCCAGGGAACATGAATTCCAAAATTTAGGTAGAGTGCTTTATGATCATCATAATCATGCATTCTATTTATTTTTCACTACTTAAGAAGTAGAGAAGAAAATTTTCTTAAATTTGTACATTTTTACTATATGGCCTTTTGGCCACACCCTAGGGCCTGAACCTCTGTCCCAGGGGCCATGACTTTCACAATTTTGGTAGAGAGCTTCATGGACATCAAAATCATGCATTTTCCCCCCAACTAATGAACTATATATACATGAAGGAGCATAGAAGAATATTTTCTAGGAATAATACATTTTTACTATATGGTCATATTGGCCCCGTCCTAGGGCCTGAACTCCCTGACCCAGGGGCCATGAATTTCACAATTTTGGAAGAGGCATTCCAGCTTATCATAACCAGATGGTTAGTTTCACTGCTGAATGTCCAGTATTAGAGAAGATTTATAAAATTTGCACAAAATATTACAGTTTTTACCCAAAATTTATGGCCCCGGGGGGATGGGGTTCATGGATTTCATAATTTATGTTTCCCTTCCTCTATAGATGCTTGACATCAAATTTCGTCAAGATAACCCTAGTAGTTGAAAATGTTCAAATGTTAACGCACGACGAACTACGACGGACGAAAACAGATCGAAATAGGTCACCTGAGTGACTCATCCGACTTTAAAAAGTTCCAATTGAAATAATTAAGTTTAGTACATTGATTTTAATATCTAAAACAACTGACAGTTCTCTTCCGATTTACCGGAATTATTAAAATCACAAAAAGTCTATATAGTAGTATTGATTTGTTATCGACCTTTTTATACATTTCACTACATCTTCGTCATTTTTGACGAATAGACCTTCCAACGTTTACACGTTCATGTTCTTGATAATAACCTCCTTGGTAAACTTAGTTGAGCATTTAAACTTTTTCTTTTTGTCACTACAGCTTCGTCATTTTGGCGAATAGACCTTCCAACGTTTACACGCTCATGTTCTTGATAATAACCTCCTTGGTAAACTTAGTTGAGCATTTAAACTTTTTCTCCTGCATGCATATTTAGTGATGAAATTGTCAGTATTTCTAGATAGTCTACTATTTGTAAAATACAAACCCTCACAATCCAACATGGGTGCCGATTCTTGTATTTTGTTTTCCTTGTCTTGTGTTGCCAACAAGATTATCACGTGGTTAATTTATAAATATATAGACATAAGGGGATTCCTCTTTAAATGTTCAAGTTACGGAGTTCTGTGGTCGAAGTGCATGCGCGGATCCAGAAAATTTGTCATGGGGGAGGGGGATTCGGACGAATATTTAAGGTTGCCAGGGGGGTCTAAGGCTTACTTTCGGTAATTTTACAATGAAAATTTAAGAAATTTTAATTTTTTTTTTCGGAGGGGGGTCCTCCTAGATTCGCACAAGAAGTGCCAATATCCAAACCGACCTTCGGTCCTAGGGTCCTAGTACTCAACATTGGGGAGGCGTATTCATGGCAGGTCTATGGAAGTACATCGTCGGAAACCCACGGTTAATTACGCTTTGTCCCTCATTCTCGAAGCGTAATCATCCTTGGGCTTCGGACGATGATGAATTCGAAGTAGAAGGGGGTCAAATGTAGGTTGAACAGTTGCGGATTAATGGGAGTTTGCGGGAAGGAAGTAGGGAAACCCCCTTCTGCTCAAAGATTTTTGATAGTTACAATATGCACCCCATCCCCCAAAAACCCCAACAAATAAAATGTTTTAACAAGTTTGTAAAATTTTACAGCCAAATTACTGACAAGAAATCATTTTTAGTTTAAACACACACAAAACACATGTCTAGGGGTGGTCAGGGAGATCATAGTTCAAGCAGCTTCAAGAGCTATAGTGATAACACAACTGGCCGTTCAATACAGCACAATTTTATTATATTGCATTAGTATAGAACGTTTTGTTTTACAATTAAAATCTTGATTGTGCATGCACGCATATTATTTTTTTCAGATGAATGAAAACTTTATGTACTTTTTCATATTCAAGTGCTACGAAATTGAACGTTGTAAAGAATTCAGTAAAATATGGCATACAGAAATGCTTTCTTTTAACAAAACCTATTATATAAATAGTTTTTTAGAATTCTTAAAGCAGTCCCCATACCCGCCCTCTTTCCGTTTGTTAAAAAAAGGAAAACAAAATATTTGTGAGCCAATGCTCACTAGTGATACCCCCGCTCTGATGTGAATATGCAAAATAAGCAAAGTCGACATTTTACAGGAAGTTGGCATCCGATTGGTACACAAATATATCCCTCGATATGGCATGCCTAAACAAATAGTGTGTTAAAATTTCAAGCAACTGCAATTTATAGTTGCAGAGAAATCTTTGACGAAAATTTGTTTGAAAAATATTATGCTAAAAATAAACAAAATCACCATTTAACAGGAAGTTGACGTCCGATTGGTACAAAAATATATCCCACTATATTGCATGCCTAAACAAATAGTGTGTTAAAATTTCAAGCATCTGCAATTTATAGTTGCTGAAAAATCTTTGACGAAAATTTGATGAAAATTTAGGCTAACAATAAACAAAATCGCCATTTAACAGAGGTTGACGTCCGATTGGTACAAAAATATATCCCACTATATGGCATGCCTAAACAAATAGTGTGTTAAAATTTCAAGCATCTGCAATTTGTAGTTGCTGAGAAATCTTGACGAAAATTTGTTTGAAAATTTGGCCTAAAAATAAACAAAGTCGTCATTTAACAGGAAGTTGACGTCTGATTGGTACAAAAATATATCCCACGATATGACATGCCTAAACAAATAGTGTGTTAAAATTTCAAGCATCTGCAATTTAGAGTTGCTGAGAAATCTTTGACGAAAATTTGTTTGAAAATTAGGCTAAAACACCCCAAAAATCGTCATTTAACTGGAAGTTGACGTCCGATTGGTACAAAAATATATCCCACTATATGGCATGCCTAAACAAATAGTGTGTTAAAATTTCAAGCATCTGCAATTTATAGTTGCTGAGAAATCTTTGACGAAAATTTGTTTAAAAATTTGGGCTAAAAATAAACAAAATCGTCATTTAACAGGAAGTTGACGTCCGATTGGTACAAAAATATATCCCACGATATTGCATGCCTAAACAAACGGAGCGGGGGTATAAAAACGGTAGATGGGATGAAGAAAAAAAAACATTTTTAAGCGCGACAAATGGTATACATATGTGCAAATGGAAGTTACAATAATAAAAAAAAAAAAACTAGACGCTCGTTGCGAGCAACGAGAGGTCTTCCGTTTGAATACACCTTAAACAAGACTATAGAGATAGTTGTTCTTTTCTACCATTTCTTAACACTCTTTAACATAGAGCAAAACCAATACCGGATATCTAAAACGCTATGTAAAAGTCAAACCAATATTGTAAAATCCGTATTGTGACGTATTTCGATCCTCGGTCACTTCGCCGGCATCAAAGACATTCCGTCTCAACAACAGTGAATCAGGTTCCAACGATGCAACTGCATTACAAATAAATAAAATAGCCAACCGCGGTTCGAAAAACAAATATTTTTCAAATTTATACATGTACTAACATTTAAAATTATTCTTATGTTTAGAATGACTTTTTTCAATAGTATGTCAAGAAAGAGAGAGAGAGAGAGAGAGAGAGAGAGAGAGAGAGAGAAAGCTCTTAGCTAGGCTAAGCAATTTTTTTTTTGGCTTATTGGAAAACAACTTTATATTTAGTATCGACATCTTTCTGGGTTGCCCCTTGAATCCAATATAGGTTAGAGAACTACGCACAAGCAAGGCTACAACTTCAGAAAAGTTTCAACGAATTGTTTTGATCCGTGTTTACTCTGATGGTGTTATGTATTTTTTTTCTTTGTAATGTTGAGTTTGAACACAGTTCGTTATCACCACATGTCATCGTAGAGGCGGAGTTCAGACATTCACTGCTCATGACTTGACTGAGAGAGAGAGAGAGAGAGAGAGAGAGAGAGAGAGAGAGAGAGGTGAATATACAATTCAAACATGTACATAATCTGTAAAAAACATTTGTCAATAAATGCCTGTATACATGCATGCTTGTATCCACGTATGTGGAGAAAAATTAAACAACCCTCAGTTTAAAGTCATGCATTATAATTGAAACATAAGCATATTGTTAGGAGAACAGTTATTTCCTACCCGCAGTCGCTAATTGTTGTGTGCACACAGTCATTGAGATGGCGGCATTTCTTTGATGCCGGCAAAGCGACCCGGCGAGCTCTAATGCGGTCGTATTACAGGGGTGCTTCGGCGGCATGACTTTGATGCCGGCGATGCTACGAGCGTCTGAATTTAGATAGCTGCTGATTAAAAAAAAGACTGTCACAAAGCAAGAAATTAACGGTATTTCCAACCGGGCTCTATATTTGTACTGAAAAAAAACCCGATATTATTTTGATTTATGATAAAATTTAAATGGAAAACATTTTAAACAATCATTTTCAAGATAAAATCGTAAAACAAACAACAGTTAAGAAAGAAAAAACGTTCGACACTCGGGGACTGAACCCGGGTCGCCTGGGCACAAGTCCACCACTCTAACGACTGAGCTACGCGGACTCTCGCTTCAAGACTTTGGAGCCTAAAATCTCGATAATGCGTGGATCGATTTTAAAACGGATTTCATATTCTGAAGTTTTGAACGCGTCTCTATCGACTTTAAACATTAAAAAATTTCAAAACAAAAAAGTTGAAAAATGACTTATTTTTGTTTCCTTCCGGTGACGACCGGAAGTAACGGCGGACGTTCGGATATGCGAAGGGCACTGCGGCAGATGACTCTCTATCATCTCTGAAAATTTAAATGTCCTATCTTTATTACTTTTGGAGAAAAACCGTAAACAAGCAAAAACATAAAATCTTTAATATCTCGGGACCGGAAGTGACGATCAAAAAAATCTCATGTAATTTTCTTACAAATTTTGTCGTAAATAAGATCTGAAAGTTTCATCAAAATTAGCTTAAGCGTTTTTGAGAAAACGTGACAGAAAAAAAAATTAATAATAATAATAGTAGAGAAAAAGAAACAAAGCAATAACAATAAGGTCTTCCGTTGAAAACGGAAGACCTTAATAATAGAGGAAAAGAAACAAAGCAATAACAATAAGGTCTTCCGTTGGAAACGGAAGACCTTAATAATGATAGAGGAAAAGAAACAAAGCAATAACAATAAGGTCTTCCGTTGGAAACGGAAGACCTTAATTAAAATAATACGTCAATTCTTCAGACATTTTATTATCTTTGCTTAAGATATTCAATAATAATTTTTGAAAATTTTAACCTTTGAAAAGGCTTCCACTTAGTACGATATCTGTTTTACCACCATGATTTTATGGCTATATTGGTCCCGCCCTACGGTCTTAAACACTGGCCCAGGGTCCATGAATTTCACAATTTTGGAAGAGGGCTTTATGGACATCGTAACCATGCGTTCAGAGTATTTCCCACATGTGTTGGAGAGGAAAAGAAGATTTTTGGAATTGTGGCCTATTTTGCATATTTGGCCCTGTCCATGAAACCCCAGGGGTAAAACAATTCACAATTTAAATTTCTAGTATCCTAGAGATGCTTCAAACCACAAATTGTAACAAATTGGCCCTGTAGTTTTCAAAATGAAGTTAAAAATTAAAATTGTTAACGGATGACGCACGGCGCACGGACAAAGACCATTTTCAACAGGTCACCTTAGTGACTCAGATGACCTAAACAGGTCACCTGAGTGACCCAGGTGATCTAAAATTGCACTTCGTTAACAGAAGAATTAAAGATGCCTAGTATACATGTCTTACCTCCCCCCCCCCCCCCCTTCCCCAATCCCAGGGGCCAGACAGAAATTCTTACCCCATTCCCCATGGAAATGATATCCTAACTTTAACATACAGCTTCATTATCTCCTCTAAATGTGTATTCATCTTTCATTCAAATTCAACAGCAGAATGAAGAAAATTAAAAAAACATTATAGACTTTATGACCCCCCCCCCCCCCCCCAATGATTGAGCCAGAACCGGGCAACCCCTGCCTTAAGGTGTCATGTACAATTTAAGATGACAGCTTTATGGTCGTTCTAAATACTAGTATGCAGTCAGTTTCAATTCAGTGTCAGTTGAAGTAATGAAAATTGTTATGCAATATAGACAATTATTATACTAGATGACCATTTTGGCCCAACCATGTAGTAAGAACCCCTACCGTGGGGGACATGAAATTTACAATTTTGGTAGAGGGTGTTATGGTCTTTCTATATACATACATGTATATGTATGCAGTCAATGCATACCAGACATGAAATGTAATTGGGCTCGAGTGGAGGTGCGGTAGATGATACGCCTCGTACTTGAAAACTCTATTGAAATTCACTTAACACAGAGTTAAGGATATGGAGATATTTCAAAAGCAAATTTAAATGCATTTTTACAACATAATCAAATGTACACTCTCCCCACGTTAAAGAACCCAGGGACAGATCTCAAAGAAATAATTTTCAAAGTTTCTCATCTTATCCATGCACCTAGTTGCCAGTTAGACGTCAAGGAATCGAAAGGATAATTATAAAGGTCATTAGTTTGTACCTCAAATTAATGTATAAGCTTTAATGGAGGGGGGGGGGGGGTTGGTTACATATCTGACCCCTACCGCTTCAGATGGCACACGTTATATTTGGTAGTTTCTTCCACTGTTCACGATCGACATCATAAAATTCACGATTTTCTTCTAAGCACAATACTTGTTCCTGTGAATCAGCATTTGTCTTTCCTCTGTATCCCCAAATAGTTTTTTTCTGCTCTGTAATTTTATCTGTATGTGTTTATTAGTACAAGTCAGCTTCTGAAATTTAGAATGTACTACTTTCCAATTGAGAATACAATCGCTTTAGCCAATATACTGAAAATGTCTTTATTCCACGTTTCCGGTTTGTTGTGTTAGTACTAATTATATAAATACCTTTCACAGTGGGTGTAATTTCACGGAGAAGCAATTTTTCTATTATAAAATAATCATGTTTCGTCAAAAATATTTCTCATTAGCAATAATTTAGACTACTTTTCTATCCCTTGTCTTTTTTGGTATTGACAAAAGCCGTTATAGCGAAGCTTCTTTTTGCGAAAGAATCTAGTGAAGTAACCATCCTTTTATTTTAACTGCCTCAAGAAAAATAATTTTACATATATGTGACGCGCCAAGCAAAAACCTCCCTTATCTCTATTATGCCGTAACGTCAAAAAACGTGCCTAAAGATCACAACGTCGTAAATGCTGTATTCTCGTCTGCAATGTGTTTTACTTATGTGTTCCAGCAACTATAACAACGTTATGGAGGAATTTCAGGTAAGCTTTAACTGAGCTATACATCACCTGTACAAATATGAACTTAAATTATTTAGATTATTTTTTTATATAAGGAATTAAATTTATCTTGAGTTAGAAAAAAAAAAATAAAGAGAAAATTGTTCTTCTCCTAGTAACTGTCATGTTGATATGCATGTAATACTATAGGCGATTTTACGGTGGCATACGTGCATGCGTGTGTAGATATATTTAATTATTTTTCAAATTAGGAATTTAGTAATTATATTTGAGTGTTTTTAACAAATATTATATAAACTATGCATTTCTAGCGCTGGTGCTACAGTTGTAACATAGGCCTAAACATCGTGGTCAGATCCCAGATAGCAAGCTTACGTCGGCCCAACGTTGGCTTATGGTTGTAAGGTTGGCTACATATCGCTGTTGGTAGAACGACGTTGGACCAACACTGGGCCGACATTGTATTTATCACTGTTGGTGCATTGGCATCGTTCCAATATTGGACCAACATAGTTCATCCAACGTTGGTACAAAGACATTGTACCAACGTTCGGCCAATATCAAATTGATCTCGGTTGGCGCGAATACACTGTACAGCTGTCGGGCCGACGGACTAAAATGTGTGTTATGAATAAGTAAATAGTTATTTTACAGATGAACAAAGTATTTAATTTTAAAATTGGCGTGTCTTTAAAAAACTATGGACTAAAAGTCTTTTATTATAATTAAAAATCTTTATAGATTAATTTAGATTAATTATATAACGTGTTATTGAATTTATTATAAATATAATCTTGAAATTATAATGGTTACTATAAATATAAATGTATTCCAATTAATTCCAGATTTAGAATTTTAGTTGTTTATTTTTTTTAATCTAAATGACTATATTATGTGTGTCCATTATGAAGCATTTTACTTGTCTACACTTTGAAAGGAATGCAGTATCAATGCATAGTAACTTTTCTGCACTCGTGAATGAAACATTTACCGCCAAAAGAACTGTGATGTCATTTTTGACAAATCCATCAGAGTAACTCTATCTGATGCTATCATCATGGCTGCCTGCAGGAATAATGTAAGTATGCAGATGTTCTTTTACAGATTTTTATTATATATGGGTGATTATTATACAATAATGTTCTCAAAACTTTCAAATGAAAATTTGAAAGCAAATTAAAGGCACTTTTCTTGTACAGACACTCTCCTGCTGATGTTCAAACTCGGTCATGTCTCCTAGGCCTATATTATTTACATTTGTGAAGATGAATAGAACCATGCCGTTTTTCGGCTCAAGTTAAGAAACATCTAAGGTAACTGAATTTAATATTATGATAATATTCAATATTTACGGTAGGAATTGAAGACACATTTTTTATCATTGACGTCAGATGATCAGATTATGTCAGGGCAAAATGATATGATAGTCCTCAATGCAGCTTTGATAAATACTTCTGTCGTATTTTTGTATGATAGATCATCGGCATGATATGTTGATAATATTAGATCAGAAGCTGTGGGTCTTGCACGGATCTAAAGAAGGTCGGACAGATCAAGACCCCCCTCTCTCCCCGCGCCCCTGGCCTCCTCCCCCGGAAAATTCAAATGGACTTATTCACAGTAAAAAAGCAGTAATATTACAAAAAAAAAATTCTGATACACATTGTAAAATTGTGCACAGTAAAATACTAGTAATCCCCCTTTCCCGCAAACAAATTTATTGTTGGATTGAAAACTAAATTTAATAAGACGCAATAATGTATCACTTTTTTTTAAAAATCGTAATATATTGAGGATTTTTTCTGCATTATTATTTTTATAATATAAATGCAATTCTATATCATTTTTTTCCATTTATGATTATGTTTTTTTAATTTACAGCAGCAGTTTGCGAAAAAGGGCTTTGAAGTTATCAACGAGGTCAGAACTAAACTGGAACTGAACTATAAAGATAGTGACCAAACGCATTTATTGTGATTCGTTATTCATCTGATTGGGAAAGTGGATGAAAATAGGAGTAAAGAAAACAAATGAAGAAAATTGAAGGGATGTGGAAGTATTAATCTTTGTGAGATTGTTTTATAGGGACAAAGTTTGGGGAATATTGGTTGGATTAAATCAGTGGCCCGACATTGGGCCAACATTAAAACTGTAAATCTAGTGACAATGAGCCAACGTCACGCCAACGTGTTGGTGCAATGTTGCGCCGATGAGCAAAATTACATTGGGCCGATGTTATTTTCCGACATTGGGCCCACATAAATGATAACATCGGGCCAACGCTGGACCAATATAAGCTTGCTATCTGGGATCTGATGTCGCCGACATACATTTTATTAAGAAGACAAACTAGTAATTTTGCCAAAAAAAAGACTAATGCAAAATTGAATAACATGTTGAAAATGATGGGATGTATCAAAAATTCCAATTATTTGATTACGACAGGATAAGAACGATCTGTATAAGTTTGGTTGCCGTGTTGTTGCTAATGTAAACAAAGGGGCGTCACTCTGAATTTCTTCAGTAATGAAAATCGTTCGAAAATTTATTTACTACATTTACAATATAAATAAAAATTACAAATAATTTATATTAGTGGTTAACAAAATGCTTATCATGTGTGTATAGAGTTAAATTTACAATCATTCCTGAGCTACATTGTATATATACACATGGAGTATAATTTAGTACCGTTTGAACATGGATATTTACTTGTCATTTTAATCCGCATGTAATAAATTGTGGTACATGTATATATGTACAAAATATATTTAAACTACTTTTAATTATTAACGATCAAAATGAATATGTATTGATTTGATAGTCTGAAGTTGTTGTTCAATATTTTAATGTACATCTAATTATGACATAAAAACAACTAGTGGAAAATTGGGTAAATGGGACACTTTTCGATGAAATTTCAAACTACTCAAAAATGATGTATGAATTCTCATTGATAGTCTGAAGTTGTTGTTCATTAATATTTTAATGTACATCTAATTATGACATAAAAACAATTAGGGGAAAATGGGGTAAATGGGACACTTTTCGATGAAATTTCAAACTACTCAAAAAAGATGTATGAATTCTCATATTTCATAAATGTATTAAATTGTTCTGCATTTGTGTTAGATAACGGTAGTAAAGCTCTGTTTTCTTTTCAATGAATAAGTACAAACAAAAAAGTTTAAATTTGTTTCTTTTTGTCCCAGTTACCCCTATATGTTGGGGTCAGTGGGACAACCGTTCAGCTACAGAATGTCATTGATATGTTTGTTTTTTTAAGACTTGTGAACACTTTTAATGCAGTCAAAGACAATTTTTTAAGGAGGTGAACATAAGATATTCAATATACCTAGGCCGTTACGCCAACACATGGAGGTGATTTTTATATAATGTGTGTGCTTATTGGTTTTATGGTTTAAAAATCGTATGCAGGTAAATTAAATGCCTTTGCTGATAAATTTAAACATAATAATTATATATGTTATCTTTTCATTCTATGCAATGTAGAAAATACCAAATTATTTTTTAAAACGGTGTATTATCAACCTATTTAAGGTTTTCAGCTTTCATTTTCATGTGCATTTCATATGATAGACCGATAATTTTCGACATAAGATGGATAGAGTCATCGATGGCTATAGAAAATGAAGATTGATCATATCGCAACCATCATGCAATGTGTAAAAAATATTTTGAACCAATGTAATTATTCATAAAATGGCATATTTAATATTATAATTCTCAAAGTATTTAGAGAAATTGATTCGAAAATTTTGGATTGAGAGTTTATCTCCTTTGAGTACATTCTGTAGATGGTATACTAGGTCTAAAAAGGTAACTTAGCTAAACTCTGCTGACCACTTTGATATTGCAACGATAAATTTCAAATAAAATAAAGATGCTCATTTTTATTCACAACAATACGGAACTTTCGAGATACGCCGGAACGACGGTTCACGGTCGATTTTTATACACTGCGGTCACGTGATATTGCGGAAATGTAGGGCATATTGTTTACATCGCAACAAAATGGCATTTCGATACGTCTAGAAGACGAAACGATGCGTAGTCCTAAAAAGAGGAAGAGCGCGGACAATCCCAGTCATTACTGGTTGTGCATCGGGTGGAAGAAAGAAAGCCAATTTAGACATTTATCCGTGGATGCAAGGTGTCCAGTTTCATCCGTATCCGTAAACCTAAATTACGACGACAATGGCTTCAACAAGTTTTCCGAGACGAAAACTATTCTCCTACGATACCACTAGGTCTGTTCCTTACATTTTGTAGATGGTTGTCCCACTGAAAACAACCCTGTACCAACATTGTTTCCTCGAAACAATTTTAAAAATCCGAAAAATGTCAGAAAATCAACATCTATTGCAAAACGTCAAAATGCAGAGAGTTCTACATCCACAGATTCTGTGTCAGTCACTCAGAATTTTCACTCAACAGAACGAATTGCGGTAAATATAACTTGTTTGAATTTCACAGATTTGTTATAACTCGTAAAAAATTGTGGACCTACTAGCCGTCACCTACATATAAACAAGGTGCAAATACCTATATTATCAACGGGACAATTTTACAGCTATTCATATAGTGGTATTACATGCTTTAACATGATAAAAGCATACATGTAAATATAATTAAGCAGTTATTGTGATTATATAATTTTGCATGATAGGTAATAATATTTAGTACATGTAACAATGTTTTATAAATATATTTGCATATACATTCAAGTATGATGTTTAGTTAAATTACAATGTATATTTTGCAGATGAAAGATATTACAATTTTGTATGACGGGAATGCAGCTATACATATACCTCTCCCTGTAGCACACGAGTGTGTTGTAGATACTGATCAGTCTTACAAGTCCAATGAAAACTGTTTAGGTACCTTGCCCTGAGACTAGGAACGTCATAAACGCTCATGGAAATAACAGTAAGTGCAAGCTTGTATGATATTATGGATATTTTACTAAATTATTTAATGGATATAACTCTAAAATGCAGCTAGACTACAAAATTTTACCTCTTTACAAAATATATATATTTATTGTATTATTTGTATGAAAATTACAGACCCTGACCATATTTACTGCGAACAGTCTATCGAGTCTAGATGCAGTGAAGATTTTCTGGAGTCTGCTGAGCAGACAGATCTTAAAATGGAAGACATACACCATATGGAGACAATGACCAAAGAGACAGACCATATTCCCAGGGAGCAGTTCGTAAACATAATTACGCGGTCTGATTCAGCAGTCAGAAAATATTTAGGAATACCTAGTATTACTATGCTCTTCGGAATATTCGATAAGCTATTTGGAAATATACAGTATTTTAAAATGTACATAATTATATAGGTGATATGATTGTTTAAGATATAGAAAGAAACATTTTTTTTCACTTTTTTTTATCAATATGTATGTATGAACTACTGGTACTTGTGATTTGATTTAACAAAATATGCAGGTATAGGTTTGTTTGATATTTTAAATCATTCATGTGCAAAGTCAGATTAATGCACTGGTTTTTTAAAATATATTTGTTATATCTCTTAACCCTTATCTTACAGCTATACTTGATAAAGTATGCACAAAACTCAAATACTGGTCAGGAAAAAAACAGTATATTAAACATGAATTAGGAAACGTCTGAAGCCAGAAAACCAGGTCCAAAGCGGAAGTTGACAAAGTTTCATGAGTTTTTATTAACACTTCTTCGACTAAGACTCTCTGTTCCTGCCTTTTTGATTGGTGATTTGTTCGGTGTGTCTGAGACAAGAGTGTCACAAGTTGTGTGTATATAGATTAACTACATGTCCCAGGTTTTCAAACCTCAGCTGAAATGGCCATCACTACAAAGCATCAAGAAATATATGCCAAGATCTTTCAAATAGACATTCCATCGGACTAGAATTATCATAAACTGTTTTGAGATAGTCATCCAAAAGCCAAGGACACCTACCGCTCAAAGCCAAACCTACAGCAATTACAAGGGACATAATACATTTAAAAGCCTTGTTGGAATAACACCCAATGGTGCATTTTCTTTTGTATCTGAATTGTGGGGTAGCAATGTGTCTGATAGGTACATTACAGCCAATAGTGGTTTCCTGAGATGAGGTGATGGCGGATCGTGGTTTCATCATCAGAGATTACCTACTGGAACGAAGGGCTAAGTTGGTCATTCCACCATTTACACATAAATGTAAATGGGGAAAAGGAGAACGATTGAATTCTGGTGAGATTCAGCGGACAAGACAGATGGCTAAACTACGAGTTCATGTGGAAAGTGCTATACAACGTTTAAAATCATATAGACTTTTATCTGGGATTCTACCAATCAATTTAAAGCCAATTGCAAACCAGATTCTTGTTGTTGCTGCCTTTCTATGCCATTTGTCAAAACCGCTTGTAAAACATTAACATGTTCAATGCTAAATATTTGTCGATTTGTTCTGTTGATTGTTTGTGTTACATGGAAGAGACTTATATCATTGTTTTGTTTACATATTTTGTGTTACTGTTGTTAAATTGATTTATCAATATACCATGTATACCAAATATATAATATCATTTCAAAACTGTTTATATATATGTTTTTTTTTTCTATTTACAAAAAAAGTCAACAACAGGCTGTTATCAGAATGTGGTTTAATATTGCTACCTGTTGTCATAAGATAGTATGAACATTTAGGACATGAGAAACATCACAAAATAATGAAGAAAAAAATCATATGCTATGTTGCCTCAAATCTACATCTAAGGACTGGTATAATACATATGAGACTACAATACTTGTTCTAGATTTTAGCAAGCAGTGCAGGTTGAACATGTATAACAAAAAAGCTGCTGCACTTGTTTACAATATCATTAAAAAAACATTCATCATAATAAATCCTATCACTAATATAAAGCCCATGTCTGTGTAAAACACAAAGTCACACCTTCTAGCTTTACATACCCCAAGCTGTCCTTGAATTTGAACATACCATGGTGAATCTACCCTGAGCTGGACAAAATCATTAGTGTCTCTGTATAAATGATAATGAGGGTCACTAGCAACATCATATGGTGTCTCATTTCTGTGTGAATATGAACATTTTACCTCCACCAAACCTTTCCCACAACATTTGCAATACAAATATGCATCTGGTGATGCTCCTAAAAATGGATGATCTACCGATATATTTAAACCACAAGATTTTATTTTGGCATTCACATGGTCATGTGAAATACATGGCGAAAAACAATTGTTTAGCGATAATTTCATTCTGTCTTCCATACATTATTGCATTGTTGTTTAAAGCATTAGAGTTATTATTAAGTATTTCACGAGTGATATAATTATCTTGACTCTCTCCTGTGACATACTTATGAAAACAACAAAGATGTAATCCTACCATATCTGTACTTAAACCACAATTCATTTTCAGTCTGACCACAAGTCATCTGCTCAACATCCTGGACAACATCAGAATTAAACACATTTTTCAGATAGTCAATCAATGGCTCGCCACTCTGACTTGTATGAGTTACAGCATCTATCATGTCAGGAAGGTTTTCTTGGAGATCATCATCCTCATCTGAAGGAGGGCCCAATGTCTGTAAGACAAGAGCACCTGTACCTTGACACATCCTAAACAGCTCTTTCTCAACTTCTCTGTTACTCTCAGTGGTAAGTGTAGGGCATGGTTGATAGTCCGCATTGCTGGGGATCTCCGGGACTGTCCTGTGTGAGGTGTACATTTCTCCCTCCGGGGCTTATCCCACACACACTGCACATCTGTCCCAACCTCTGTATGTCTGTCTTTATGTCGATCACTAAAAGCTGCAAGTGCAAATGAAAGGGCTTCGCAGTGCTTGCAGGAACCATCATCACTAAAAGACAAAATGTAGAATGTTATTATTGTCTCTCATTATAATTATGGGATCAACATTATTTAAATGATATATTGATAGTAAATAAAGCACACTGCTAGATTTACGCAACACAGGAGCAGCCATCAGATAGGATACGGCCATCAGATTTCACTAGGAGCCATGTCATATAGGGGTCTTCTGATTGACGGGTCTCCGGGGTGGTGCTGCAACAAACATAAGTATAATCCGAGTCTATGGGAAACACTCGAACACTGGCGACATGGCTGTTCTGATATAACGGATAACCCTTATCTGTTCTATAGGAATGGAGCCGATGTTGATCCCAACCAATATTGATGAGATATACAAAAACATCTGCAGTGTATAATATCAGGCATCTGCTTTAAATCTCCACTTCAGTCAGATGATTTCACCTGTAAGATACAATATTCCAAATAAGATACAGTGTATTGAATAATCTCATTAAATATATTTTTACATTATACGATGACGATTGTGACAAATCAAATAAACTACGTTGACATCTCTCTCTCTCCCTTTCTCATATTTAAACATATATATCTGGTTAACTTAATATGTATTAACTTATTTCATAGAATTAACCATGCATTTTGAAATAAAAGTGTACCTCGCTAACGCTTGGTAAAGTCCGGTCTCCGACAGTCCTACGACGAACGTCCATTTTAATGTAATCATCATCTGTGTCTTGATCCTCTAAGTTAATTTCCCTAGCCAATTCACAAAGTCTTATCAAGTGAGATTTTCTTTATATCGATGTTGTAATACCTTTTTTACTTAAGTAGTGTTTTAAAGCCGGTACTTGATACACATTGAAGTCTTCCATGTTTTCTAGGTTACTTAGGAATGCGGAAGTGACTTATGCCCTACAATTACGTAAGTGAAGCGGTAAAACTCGGAGCGGATCCGTAACTCGAAAGTTCCGTATTGAGTTATCAGATCAAATAACTTTGAACAAATTTTTCTGTTAAACAAACATTAAGTTCATTAAACAGTTTCGTGAGCATCACATTTGAATGCATCGACCCCTTTTCCAAAACAACCAGTGCAAGACTCATAAAACCATCTATACATCCCTGGTCAGAGCATTTTACGCAGTCTTCGTCATCAGACTTATCATCATAGTAATATCCATGACAATAGTTACAAAAATCTGCTTCCTTTTCCTCCTCTGCTTCTGCTTTTTCCTTCCTTTTTTTTTCTTTTTTAGCTTCTCTGATTTCCCATCCTTTTTGTTCAGTTTCTTTATGACGCAATTTCTTACGATTTTCCTTCACAATTCCGCTTTCTTTGTCCTAGATTTCCTTAATTACTTCATCTGCTGTGAGACAACGTGCTGACGGGATTCTTCGAGATTTTTTGTTAGTAGGTAACTTTCTCTTCTTTTCAAATGAGTGGACCTTTAGAAAACTATAAAGAACATCGCCTGATGCGCACGGAACTGTGCAATCAGCAGAAGCAGACGTCAGATCTGATTCAGCTTCAATAACAACGTCGGTGGATTCTTGGTCAGATGCCCTATATTCTTTAGGTTTACAGGCGCCTTCTTGAATTGGTAATTGAGAAACTACGGATGGTCGAAACACCTCATAAGGTATCATTGAGGGATTGAACGGGAAAATTCCTGTTGCACGGAAGACGCTAGCAGCATTAAGCATCGTACAAACTTTATGATAGGCTTCGTGAACAGTCCACAAAAGTCGTATCTTGTTACTATCGGCCCTGGATTTTCTTTCAAGAACTGGATGCAGGCTTTGTTATACTCGTTTTCAATGGTTTAAACACGCACTTGTCCAGAGGCTGAAGTTCACTGGTTGTATGGGGTGGTAGACAGAGAATCTCAATTTCGCTTTTCTTGGCCAGCTGAAGTATTTCCAAGCTGATATGAGATGAGTGTCCATCCATTATCAGTATAACTGGTCGATGTGAAGAAAGATAATTCATTAAGTGGTATTAAAACCAGTGCTCAAAAAGCTCTCTGTCTATGAATGAAGACTTACTGGTATCAAATAGTGCGCCTGGAGGGGCATTTGCAACCAAACTCCTGTTTAAGCGCTGTCCCTTGAAAATAATCATGGGAGGGATGTATGACCCAGATGCACTGGCACAGATAACTGCCGTAACATTTTCTCCTCGATCTCCACTGGTCTTGCTGTCGATAGCTCGTGTGCCCCTTAGTCCTATGATCTTCGCTGCCATGTGAACAGTGTTTATTCCAGTCTCATCAACATTGTAAATTTCAGACCCTTTGTCAAAAAGCTTCAACTTGTTCATTGTATTCTCTAACAGTTGAAAGTAGGACGTCACGACGTGCTTTAACATCATACCCCGTGCTGCTGAGAGTCCCTCAGGTTTTCTAAATGCAAGTTTTGGATGTCGACGCATGAAGCCCTCATACCAATCAGTTCCTGCTTTTGCTTTGGTTTTACTGAAAGGGTGCTTAATTTTCAACTTTTCTGCCATGGCGTATGCTGTTCTACAAATATCATCAATTGTCATACCAAAACCAGAATTATCCATTTCTAAAATGTGACCCAAAAGCTGATTTTCTTGGTCTGCAGAAAACACAGTTGGTTTGGAGGCTGGGTCGTCAACTTGCCTCTTTCCATTCACTCTTCTCTCTAGCGTAGACTTTGGGACGTAAAATTGTTTAGCCGCCCTTCGTATGCTTAACTTTTTATCTTGACAGCTTCAACTGCTTTCTTCATCGAATCTTTCGACTATTTCCCTTGTTTTGGTTTTTCATTCTTTTTTCTTCTGGCCATACCTAAAATGTTCAGTAACACGCCTAATTAAAAATGGGTTTATAAGATTTTTAAATAAAAAAATATAGATTTATATATTTATCATTTATAATCCTCTATATCCTTTCAAAGCAAAAAATCGAATTTCTTTTACAATATACAATCATCAAATGCAATGAAAGCATTACAACGTGAAAAAGTATGATGTCCCACAAACCCCAATTGCTTGAAGAAATGCAATAGCCCTCTTTTCATGCTACTCAATATAAATTCTCCTACGTTTTGTTTAATAAATTAAGTATTGGCTTATGATACGGGAAAAATACTGCTTAAAAACATACACTCTTTTCATTTTCGATTGATTTATTGAGTTTTTCATTAAAATTATAAACACCGTGACAAGGCTAAACAAATCAAATTATGTGAAATCGTGACGTCACAATGAATTAAAAACTGTGTATGCAATACATCAATCTAATGAAAAGCATTTTATTAATAATTCTTTGAGGATAGGCAAATTTGGGGAGATATGAATGTGTGAAAAATCCTTAAGACCAATTATATTTCACATCTTTTTTTAGAGTTTAAGAATTAAGCCTACATATTATTATTACTACGTTGGGTAAAGCGTTCAACAGAATGTCGTCATTTAACATTAAACGTTTTCGCCAAGAAGAAATGTAATTTTTATTCGAATGTCATAAAATTAATATCGTGAATTGATAAACCTCAAAAAATAGACGAAAAACATTATATGAAAGTCGACCTTCCTATACAAGGTCTTTCTGTGAATTTTTTGGTAGTTTTCAGAAAAATAACAAAATTTAAAGGTGGTAAAGTATTTAACCTCTTCTAAGCAACTAGGATTGCGTATTAGCTTACCTCTGTACTCATCAGAAGAGGATGATGTCTCGTTTTGTAAAATTTCACGCTTGATGAATTCGCTTGGAAAGGACGCGCGGGTAGGTAACTTTGATCGCTGAAGGGTTTCCATCGACGGGCGATAACTTGCATTTTATTTATATAGAGAAAATGTTTATGTGTCCCACTTGCCCCAGTGTCCAATTTACCATAATTTCTCCTACTACACAGTACACTTTTCCTGACTTGGCCTAGTGATTATAATACTTGGCAAGCATTCTCAAGAATGAGCGGCCGTTCAATTGTAAGAAAATATTTTCATCATTTAAAAAAATATAATACAGTCATCAATTTACTACAAAAGCAACCCGAGACCAAATGTCAGACTTTAAAATCACATACTTGTATTTGTTTAAGGTCGACTAAGATTTAAATGAAAGATTAGAAGACCTGGTACAAACCTGGTTTTAATACCAAGTGAACGTAGAATTGCAAGTTTAGATCTGACAAACAAACAAATAAAACAATGCATTCAATTCTTCACAAAATTCTTTCAGTACCCGTACATCTCAATATCTGAAATTTGAACATCAACTAGACTTTAAGCGGTGCTAAAAAAAAAAACCCAGATGCTCCGATTTGATAAAAATTGAAGTTAGTAACAGTGCTTACAAAAATGTATAATATCTAAATAAAATCTCTAAATGGTCACATTTACCGGTTTAAACCACTAAAATCTTGAGTCCATATTTTCTTTGTATTGTAGTATAGCTAGGAGTGAATATGAGATAAACCGAAGGGCGATCGGGCGACGGAAAACATATATTAATTTTATTTTGATTTTTTTAAATCATATACATCTACCCCCTCCCCCGAACAAAAATCAAACATCCAAGGATCGCACGGGGAACAAATACTTTTATCCTAATAAATAAATGATTTTTTTTTTAATGTAACAAATGGATTTTTTTTTATCAAACACATATCTTTGAAAGCATGAAACCTTTATAAGGTTGCATCTATTATATATATGCTTAAGAATTTTAAAAAAAAGTATTTTTTGTCTGATACTTTATTTAGGAGCTAGATGAACTACTAAACGACCATTTTGGAGTAAGTAGCAGAAAGCGCAGATCGAATTTAGTTGAGAATAATTCCTTTGATGATGACTATGAAATTGCTGAACCTTTATCAGTAGAGAGCCGAACAGAACAATTTTTTAATAGTGAGGAAAATGATGAACGTTGAAATGATGCTGATGAAGATGTCATTTTTGATGTGATTAAAAAAGGATGCAAATGTGAAAAGAAGTGTTTTGACAATTTCTCCACACAGGAAATTGTTGATCACATATACTCAATACGGGAATTAGAAAAAGAAGTCATGATAATGACAACATTAAATCATTTTGAATTTCGCCCCAAACCTAAATGTCCTCGGAAACGAGTGAAATATATATGTACACTTTCCGTATTTAGCAAATCTGTAGATCTGCTTTTCAGATTGTATACGAAATATTGTAAAAGAACACACTTTAGATAGTCTTCAGAAGCATGTCCAAACACATGGGGTAATACAAATTCACGGAAACAAAGGAAGAAAATCCCCAAACGCATTCAAGTTTAATGAGATTCTGAATGTTGTTCAATACCTGCAGAACTACGCCACTCAAAATGGTATCCCACAATCGACTGGTCCCAGAGGTGGGGATGTTCTGACACAAAAGAGGCAATTTACAGGCAATACACAGAAGACTGGGAATGACCGGTATACGCGCTCTGGGTCTATCTTCGTTTAAAGATGTATGGTTGAAACACTATGGTTGATGCACTCCTCATATAAAAATCAGTAACCCAAGAACCGATGTGTGCCATTGATGTGAAAAGCATAGAAATGATATTAAAGAAGCTGTTGGTGATGCAGAAAAACTAGAGGCTACGATAAATTTTTAAAATTATCTTCAAATGACAGCAAGAGAAAAACGGGCCTACCAAGAAGCCATGGCAGATTCCGTCACAGAGCTCCAAAACATTACGAGAGGATATGGTCCCGTAGATCCATGCTCCAAGCCGTATACAAAAGTACATTATACTTTTGATTTTTCTCAGCAAATGTTTTTGCCTCATCACTCAAGACAAATGGGTCCACTTTACTTCTTGGTTCCTCGTAAAGTTCAACTTTTTGGAGTGAGAGTAGATGGAATTCCAAGGCAGTACAACTACTTGGCCGACGAAAATGAAACTATACGTATTCCATAATTTTTACATAGAAAATCAAAACGTTAAGCCGGTTAAATTAGTTCTATTTCATATTAAATTACATATTGATGTATACCAATGAAATTGAATTACACTTTCAGGGGAAAATGGATCGAAGACGCATGGACCAAATGCTGTAATATCAATGCTACATCACTGTGTACACAACTCTGGAATGGTAGAAAATGAGTGCATTATCCATGCAGACATATGTGCAGGTAATTCTGTTCTCTTGCTTTTAGCGCATTCTGGTATCTTAACATTTTTTTCTGTCTTTAACTATAATATTGATTTAATTGTATCAATAGGTCAAAATAAGAATCGATATATATTGGCATACTTCTGCTGGAGAATTCTGCTTGGTCTGCATAAACAAATAACATACATGATGCAAATTCCAGGACATGCAAGGTATTTACATATTTGTCAATCACCACACTTTTTCAAAATCACAAAAAGACCAACATTTTTTTTTCAGATGAACTATATTCAGAATTATTTAAAATGATTTTATAACATAATTAAAACAATCTTTTTTAGATGCTTAGTCGATTCGAATTTTGCACATATTAAGCGCCTCTACAAGAGAAGTGAGTGCAACTCCCTTGAGCAATTAAGAGCTATTGTTGACAAGTCCAGCTACTCCAACAACGCTGTTTTATATGCTGAGGAGGAATCTTGGGTGTGGTCAGATTGGGTGCAGTTCTTCTCCGAGCAATTTGTTTCCCTTAAGGATTTGCGGGGATTCCAAATCATTTGATTTCACCATCACAGTCCGGAGTATGTGCTTTGCAAAAAGTCCAGTGATGATGCGGAAGTTCCTGTGAGACTGTTGAAGTGTGATGTAAGGCACTTCGTTCGTGATGCACGGCCTCAGGAGATTTCACCCGATGTTCTTGCACGCGAAAGGCAGACATACCTTAATGGTCGGATTTGACCTTTCGTGACCAATCCGCGGAAAGATGTGTCCTGCCCCTCAGTTCAAAATGAAGAATAACTTCGCACCATAAAAACCTGTGTCACCGCACCATAAAAACCTGTGTCACTCAATCTTAATTTTTGTATCTTAAATTATGAAATGTAAAGTTCCATCGGTTTATGTCGTGGTTTGTTATATGATTATTTATGTCATCTTAAAGAATACTGTTGTGATTTTGAAAATTTATTGATTTTCATCATTATGATTTCATATCATATATTATTGTTTATTGTTGGTAACCAATTGAATTAAAATAAGCAAGTAAACATGAATTCAATGTATATATTGTTATCAAAACATGTTTCATTGATATAGCAGCAATTATGTAGCCGTTATTTGCGCGGTTGACGTCAAAGCATATTTGTTTTATTTTAATGCGCTCTTGCAACACCTTAATAATGAGAAATATATGTAATGCTGTATATCATTAGAACCAGAAGGAAAAGCTCTATAATCATCAATAAAAAACTGAAATTGTCAAAATTTTCAGTTAAGGGGGGTTTTTGCTTGGCGCGTCACATATGTATTAATTCACTATTTTACCGAGGATTTAATGTTCGCGGAACATTGTCTAATCGCGAAAATTGCGAAATTAAAAACATCGTCAGCATTACACGTCTTAAGTAGGTACAAGTTGTTTCGTGAGATTTGGATCATGCAAAGATGAATAAATAAGACTTGGCAGGCTACACGTTTGCCCCCTCCTCCCGAGTGAATCAGGCGCATCTGCTCTGCCTACTGCCGAAATAAGTTTAACCCTCCATTGATTCGTTTTCCTTTAGGATGAAAATGTAGCTATAATTCTTCTTATGTCAGGCGTTTCAAAAAACTCTGTCTTTGAATTTGAGTTGTAATAGCTCACAATACAACTATAATGTTTAACTTCCATTCTAAATGAATTTTGTTACATCACCATATTATCTACATGGTTTCCATGTCTTCCGGTGAAATGTTACTTAAAGCTGAATACCACTCATAAATATACACCGTCACACAGGTATAGAAACCCTTCGATTTCGTTACACCCGATTGCACACTTGGAAATCGTGGCCGACGTGTATTATTCCTTTCGTTGCCTGATATTTCGTGCGTTTATTCCTTGTAATATGTACATTTTCTGTTTGTATATAATGCATGGTCCTGTATATTTTATGTTACGTTTTTCCTGGCTTGAACAAACTGCTTAGGTTTCTTGCCTCATGCCCATGTTCATTTACTTATTCGACATTGAATATTTACTGTTACTTGACATTTCCCAAAACGACATAAAGGTATCCTTTAGTTCTGAAACTTAATGTCTGTAATATTGCCTTGCCATGCAATAATAATTTCTAAAAGATTTTTAGATCTTCAATCACTTTTCATCTTCAATCTATCATTCATTGATTATGTATTGCTACATCTATTTGTGAAGATTGTATTGAAGTGCCTTTAAGTTATTTATTTGGGTGTCACTTATGTTTGTCAAATGAAGATGAAAGAGGCGGGTATTTTGTGAAATATGGTCGCAAATCATTAAAGTTTAAAGTGTCATTGCTGTTTTTGACTAGAGATTTTGGTACAAAAAGTTCTTAACAATTTGTTCGCTATATTTTGTTGAAAATTAAGTCTTTTAAATCACAAAAATGTGTTTCGTTCAATGAAAATGAGTAACTGCTGGAAAACATTGTAAGTTGCTTAGTTGGACATTTTCTCAATCATTCATAATAACAGCTGATATTTTCCCGTTTTCTGGTTTTGTTTTTTGAACGTGCAAAGAAGGTTGTGTATGCTCGTACTGAAGCATCGTTAGGTCAAACTTTATTGCGTTTCCCTTGATGGATCATTGAATCACTGCTCTGTCATTGTAATTCATCGCTCAGTGACCTACCACCTAACATGCCATTGAAAGACCGATTGCATGGAGAAAAAAACCCAGCTCCCAATACAGTTACATGTATCACACTACCTTTTATGTTCCATGGCTTGAAGAGGTACACGGTTAAACCAGACTAAAAACATAGGTAATCACAGATTACAAAGCTCACCGAGACGAGGCATCACCTTTATGAGACCACCTTTATCATATTATATGAAAATCATAGTTAATGATCATGGATACTGTTTTGACACAATATCATATAACTATATCATATGTTAAAAAATGTATAATAATCATATCTTCATTTCATACGGTATTATATTATATAATGTTTATCAATACAATAATATAAAATATAATATTGCATCTTATGATACTTACAATATATATCATATAATACAATATAATACTGTAATAAATAATGATGCAATATGATATTGTAACATATGATTTGACATTGTATCGTGTTATACATTGTTGTATTTTATCACATTAAACAATAGCATAATATCCCAGACAGCAGCACATCGTTGGCCCAATCTCTCAATATGGTTGTATTATCGCCGTTGGGTTACCTTTATTGGACCAACGGTGGTCAAACATGAAATATTGATAGTTGGTGATGTATTATGGGGCCAATGTTGGGCTAACTGTTGGCATAATATCATAAAACTCTTGATAGTTAGAGAGAAGGTTGCGGGATTGACATATCGGCCCTGAGTTGGCCCAATGTCATGAATCTAAGCATCATGGGTAAACAACATCCGGGCTTCTTTTTGTAATATCGTACCCGCGCCATTTTTCATTTGACATGAGAGTAATGAGACCGATACCTTGCATATCTGCATCCAATTTGTAAGTATTTATATATTATGTTCACTACGACAGAGCATAATTAACGTTATAAGGTTAAACGATGTCGTATACAAATTTGTGTAAAACAGACATTGGAAAGTGCAGAAGCCAAGGATGTAGAGTAAACACTGTCGAGCACATGGTAAAACATATTGAAAATATTGAACTAAAACAAATTTAATTCAGTACTAAAACATAAATTGGGTACTTTCATTTAAAATTTGTTCATTGTATCGACAAACTATACACAGGCAAGTAGAACGCGAGGCGGGGGGGGGGGGGGGGTGCGGCCCCCGCCCCGCCCCCTTTTCTTGCGTATATAATACTTTTCTACAGTAAATTTTCCTTTAAATGCTGCTCACCCCCTCTACTGTTTTACGTTGTAAGGTCTACGATTGGCAAATTCCATGATTTCCATTAAATTAGCCTCTTTTTTTTTCTTTTTTTTTGCTTGTCAATTTTTTTTTGGATTTGCCCCCCCCCCCCCCAAACCTTTGAAACCGTTGCTACGGGTCAGTATACAGTACAAGTATTTTACTCTGAGTAGAAGTATAAAAGAAATATAAAAAAGGCCTTGCAATTATTTTTAAAATTGATCCTGCAGGAGCTACATATATGTAGATTTGTGTTATTTTTTTATGTTTACCACACATTAGAACATATTTTAAATATTGATTATGCTTATTTTTTCTGTAAAGAAAAAAAATACTTGAAATTTTAAAATTAGTACCTTTATATACACTTGTTTTTACTGGTCTATAGGTTCTCCATTTGGCTACCATTGGTGGAGACAGTATTGAAATGTGTGTCAGAAGAATTCTCAAGACACTCATGACAAACCCCCTTGCCACTGAATTTAATTGGATTGGGAAAAGGAAAAACTTCTCTTCCAAGGATTGTCTTCAAGGTATCACACCGGTAATTGTTTTCACTATATAACACTATAGAGGGAAAAAAATTCTTAAAAATCAGTTTGTATTTCTCATGACAAAATATTCGGAGGAAATGTTATTTGTTACCTATCTCATCAGCTAACACCATAAAAAGGGCACACGATACGGCATTTTCTCAAAATATCTAGCTTCAAACAGGTCTACCCTCAAAACCACGTGTTTTCTGTTTGTATGTAAACAGACTGCACACTCCCAAGGAAGCTGCTGCATGTGCCCTGAAAGAAGTAGTCCCTGTGAAAAAAGATCATCATCTAACAAAATACATGAAATATCCTTCTCAGTGGTACAAAAATTTTTAAAACTGAGTAAAGGAAAATGTAAAAATGCACTCAAGGAAAAAAATAATTCTGAAGTATATATGGAACTACAATTGACCAAGTTCATTTTGATTGGTCGATTACCGGTGTGATACCTTGAAGGGACTGTAAAGATGTCAGATCCCTTTCAAATTTGCACCTGAGAATTCCCATTCAACTGTCACCAAATCCCTAAAACCCTGTCATCAAGCTCCCTCTATTTCTTTAGTTATTGAGGATTTATCTCCCTTACTCAGACTGAAGAAAATAGCACAGAGGAAACACATTTGGAGCATGAAAACATGCATGATCTAAGGCCAATTTTTATCCTTAAAACAATGAATTACAAAATCATCTTGGTATCAAATCAGAGTATATACATTCTTCTTTACATCAAATCAAAAACATTTCATTAGAGTCACTTCATTATGTAATCATTGCATAACAAAGAAGAAATTTACCTCTATTGTTCATACATTTTATATCTATATTGTGAATTATCCAGCAAAAACTGAAATCTGTATCTGGTAAATTTATATATCAGGTAAAGCCTGTTTACTTGTCTACACACTGCCATGCTCACTTTTATCTAAAAGCAGCATGGTAACACAGGATAGCACAAATGATATCAGCATGTAATGGAGCTCAGATCTGTCCTGACAACCATAAATCTTGCTTTGATGATAAGAATGTAAAAGAAACAACTGGGATGCAACTTCATTTTGTGATTTATGTAACATTCTATCTGTAGAGCAAAAGTAGCCATGAAATTTCAATTGGACACATTTAATTACACCCCTCATCAGGCCATCCCTATAGAATTTGAAGAGAATTACTGAACAATGATGATTGACACATCTTAGATAATTTACAGCAAGAGCAATAAGCATATAGAAGGAGTAATTCAATAAGGCAATGCATTTCTGAAGCATATTTACAAGAGAAATAACAAAAATGCATGCCATATCACAATACTAAAATAAGAATCAGACCAACCCTCATAGTTCTAGATATGGGTGGGGCATCTATATTGTACCCATACATGTTACATGACATGATTCCATTCAAATTTTGATTTTCATTATATAGAATATGACAGGTGTACTGGGGTAACCATATAAAAAATAGCAATATCTCCTTCTATACATTTTAACATTGACTAATGTCTCAATATCTTATGTCATTCAAACATAAATATCAGTATTTGTATTTTGTAAATAAGGAACTCCCCTTAAAATGTGGGTGGAAACTGATTTTTTGGCTATATTGCATAAAAACATTTTCAGGTAAAGTGAAATCCATTGGTTCTTGAGGATGAAAACCATGAACAGCTCCTAGATTTAATCATGATGATATTATGTATACTTGACTCCTAATGACCTTCTTAACTAAATGCATGAAACCTATTTCCTACACAAAATATGCATCTGTGTGATCATGTAAAAGGTGTTTAAGCATGTTTTTGCCTGAAATATATCATCAATGGGAAATTCAATGTAAAATAAACATAAACATAGTGCATATTTGTCCAAGTCCTCTCATTCCTTGACTCATGGCTCTGTAGGCAGTGAAATCAAATCTCACATAAGGTGAGCTAAAATCAAACAAATTTAAGTTTTTGTCAAAATTGTCCTTCGATAAAATGTTTGTGTTCTTCTTCACAATGTTTCGCACTTGTCGCTTAATTCTGAGACTTGCGCGTAAACTCAAAATTGGTCATTCGATGAAAAACTAGTCGCTGCGTACTCTTACGACAAAGTCTGAGGGCATCATTTATGACTGCGTTCAACTGATCTGCACACCTTTACAGCATCTAGAATACAGAAACCAATTTCTTAAGCTCCACTGACTTCATATCATCCATTTCCTAAGGGTTTTTTTAATTATATATTGAAAATTATGTGTTTTCCACACCAAAATTCATTATTTTTCATATTTTTTCATTACAAAATTTTAAAAGCATTTTTCAATCTTCAGACTGCATAAAATAATTTCTTTCATCAAAATTTGACATAAAATACTGAAAACTGGCATCTACATGCATTTTTACATGTCAACATACAGCCCT
>WFKH01011925.1:22207941-22224577 GCA_016163765.1 Magallana hongkongensis | reverse complement strand
TCATGATGTACTCAACAAAGGCAAAAGTCAGCTGCAGGAAGAACTAACGTCAACACTTAGGGGGATCCAGAGACCACCAGCACTTCTCACAACTACTGATGAAATTTCTGATTTGGTCTTCCAATATGAGATACCACCCTGTGAGCCCCTTCATGACATCACAAACATCGTACAGAATTTGATAACAGAGCTGCAAAGCCACATTCAAGATTTATCCACACAAAAGGAATTTGAAAAAATTGCAACATCAACTATTGGGGACAAAAATCAGCTGAAAGGTTCTGATGCGCGCCTTTTTGCAGTTAAATTGGCCATGTTTACCCACCTGCAATTCTAGACAAAAGGATCAGCAAAGACATCTCTGACCTCTGCATGACTTTATCTGAAATAATATCTATCTGTTACAGTGAATATCACCAAAGAACACCCCAAAAAATTTTGAGACTTTATAACCTCTGTTTTGTATTCAGTATCCTCTCGAACAGTATTATTGGAGTCCCAAAGAAGATGACCACCAGAAAGTTTTTTGGCTGCCAGTTCCATAGTCTAGTAGTACATGCTCCCGAAACATTTAGACTGATCTGCCTAAGATCTATTGTCCCTGAACAAGAAGAGAGATCATTTGGCGACTTAAGAAGCATTTCATTAAATACTGCCAACAGGCAATGTGGAAAAATAATCGACAACGCAGTTTTGAGATATAACGCACAACAGATGGATGAAACTAGAAAAGATTACGTAAGACGCCAGGAATCAGTAATTAGCCAACAAGCCAAACTGCTACCTAAACCAGCAAACTCAAAATTCGATGTAGAATTCATAAGAAAAAGACCAACCCTTTTTCAGGCTCATTACCAGCGAATTGCCGATTTCATGTGCGCTGGTAGAAATGTGTGGTGGTCCTTAAGCCCTGATGGAGTGGTGTTTCACGATGGACCTGATGAGCCAGATTTCAAGACATACCCTCCATTACGTCACTTTCGATCATCATCTGAAAAGGACCAGCAGAGACTTCTGGCAGAAGACTGGAGGAAGTGTGTTCAGGATTGTGAAGCGTCGAAAGTAATTTTGCCGCTGCACAAAATCAAAATTAACGAGGAAGGACACCTATGCAGAATTTATAAGAATGAAGGTATGCTCTAACACTGTATTTGACTAAATCGAAACTAAATATATTAAATATCAGTTAATTCTAAACTAATCTCTAATCTAAAACTTTACAACCCATTTCAAGTTTTTACTTTTTTAGAGATTTAAAGCTTTAACTTATATCACTGGGTTTTTCAACCCAGAATTTATCCAACTTGCATCATCTGGCATAGAGAAATCCAAAAACACACCTGATAGAATCCAAGAAAATGTGGCTTCGGTTGATTTGGTTCAAATTCCCCCTAGCGAAGCAGTTCGGGAAACAGGTATCTACAATACATGAAGTTTTACTGCAAAACATGAAACCAACTGTTAATTTTAAACTGATCTCTGATCTAAAACTTTACAACACAATTCAAATTTTTAATTTTTTGAGATTTAAAGCTTTAACTTATATAACTGGGTTTTTTCCCCCAGAATTTATCCAACTTGCATCATCTGGCATAGAGAATTCCCAAAACAACACCTGATGGAATCCAAGAAAATGTGGTTTTCGTTGATTTGGTTCAAATTCCCCCTAGCGAAGCAGTTCGGGAAACAGGTATCTACAATACATGAAGTTTTAAATGCAAAACATGAAACTAATGCATTAGAGCTTAGATTATATCAACCCTATGAATGATTCAAACAAAGCCATCTGTATAGTTCACAGTCTTGCACATCATATATAGGATTAAAAATGTTCCTATGTTTAAATTTGCAGCCCTGATCAGTATTTAGAACATCTAAGAAAGTTTCTAATTGAATTAACATCAAATGACACAAACAAAAACAGATATCATTATGCTATCTTAAAGAATATGGTGATTGAAATTTTTTTTTCAATACCTAACACATAATTCACAGAACTTTAACAATTTCCTGTATATGCTATTACAATGGAATCAAAGCAGCTATATAAACAAATATTTATACATTTGAACTTTGATATCTCGAACAATGATATTTAGCATATATACAGTGGGTATGTTGACGTTATTTGTATGTCCCAACCACTTTGTTTTTTTAGCATTTTACCTTGTGAATATCTCGATGTCTCGAATACTCGGATATCTCAAAGTTTTTAAACAGTCCCATCTAGTTCGAGATAACGAAGTTTGACTGCATCTTAATTTTGCATGTTATACAAATAATGATGCATCTATATTGATAAGTGTATATTGCAGGAATTTCTCAAATCTATACTGATGCACATACTGAAATAGGTGCTCCATTTATGGATGATGGATCCCTGAATATGCTGATTTCACAATCAAATATAGTTCAAAGGAGATCTGGCATTGAGTACACAGGTACGGTAATTCTATAATAATGTAAAAACAGTAAAATAAATGATCTTTTTAATTAAAACAATCAAGTATGTTTTTTTTTAGAATCAGAGAAATTAAAAAACCAGGGGAAAAAACCTGATGGAATCCAGAAAACTGTGGTGTTGGTTCCGGTTCCTCCTGGAGAACCAGTACCTCCTAGAGAACCAGTTCTGGAAATAGGTATTTTTAAAATAATATATGATATTGATAATAAATGCATTTTGCGTAATAATTCATTTTTATGCAACAATATTTCCAATTCTGTTATATGCAAAAGCTAGCTAAAAAGTTTTAGAAACACAATAAATATTGAAAACTGCTTGTTATTCTGTCAAGTCTATATCCATAAACAATAATGAACAATTTTGTTTTTGCTGCAAACCTGGTAGTTTTGTTAAAAATCATAAAAATATTACCTTAAATAGTTCATACATAATTATTGTGTTTTTCATACACTGTACATCATGCTGACCTTTACTTACAATTCATTCAAGATGTACCATCTGGCACAGACAGAACATGGATCCGTAAAGATGCATCCTACAAACAGGAATCAGGTACAGTGTAAATACAAAAAATTCAAAATCTATTCCTTTTGAATGCATGGGGTCCTGAAGTGTAGGCAAGTTATCTTATACAATATGAACAAATTTCTATTTCAAATCAAATAAGGTGTTACAAACAGAATTAATTTTTAAGTTTATATGTTAATACATGTTACTGTTTAGTTTTCAATTAAAAGTATCTTACCAAACAGAGATTCCTGGTCCATCATTTGGCCCTGGCAGACTACCTCTATCATCATACAGTGAATGTAGAGTTCGGAGCAAAGAGGGTACTATTCATACTACAAGTAAATACAAAATTAAATGTCATTATAGTTAATACATCACAACTTAATGAGTTTTTGCACAATTAAGGTAGAACATATAAATTGGTGTGCAACTTTTCAAAAGAATTTTTATTGGAAAATGTATTTCAGATTCTGCCATTGTGATGAATGATGATAAAGAAAATGGTAGAAGTTGAGATGTTTTCCTCGTCAACGCTCAACTGGTAATGTGCAATATAAATAACACCACATTTTACCGTTACGTCACAAATCAAAAATTTCTTTTTTTTAAGTATGATTTTACAGTGAATTAAAATTGCAGTAAATCTTTTATACTTATATACCTCTCAGAGTATCTCAAACAAATCTATTTGAATAGGTGGTTTTGTTTGTTTGAATCAAATGACAAGAGTTAATGGCAATCATTATGTAATAAATGATTGCTGAAAATTAAATAATGCATTTTCCAGGACAATTTAAGCATCAAATTACAATCAATATACATGTATGTATAGTATTCATACATGTATCTGTTTTATAAGATATGTTGCATTGAACGTATCATTAAAATACAGTTTACGTGGATGATTATATCAAAAAAAAAATTAACAATACCTTTTTTTTCCAGTTCTTAGAGTAAGACACCATGAGGGATTTCAAGGTGCAGAAAACATGTGTGGCCTAAAGAGAACAAACATGAACTCTGAAACTGGTAAAAAAAATAAAATAAAACGCATTACATAATGGAAATTACCAACTTTTAATGCAAGTAAGCAGGGTCACACTTGTTCCATTAATCTTTTCAGCTTCTTCTGCTAAAAAGAAGACTTGCAAGAGGAAACTCTTCACAGATGTGAAAGGTAAATTAGCGTAAAATACTCCAATTCAAGTTATATATCCTATAACATTTCTGTAAAAAAATAATTCATGCGCGAGAAATATCCTAAACATATATGTTATTTTCAGATAATCTGCATATATGGATCTTAAAAATAAGTCAGTTTATCTCTCGTAGTTCGTGAAATAAAATCAATGAATAAAATTTAGTTTACAATAAACGGTAGAAATAATATTCATTCCAATTATAAAAATCAAATAAAAAGTTAAGCAATTGTTAAAATTTAACTGTATAACAATATAATGATACCTCACTAGATTCAGAATCAACGGTTTCAATGGTCTCAGCACTTCTGCCATCCAACAATCCAACTCTGAAGGAGTTTCTCAAGTATAGGAGGATCCTTAAAAACACCAATGATCCACTTCTCAAAAAATCTTACGAAACAGCTTTAGCTAAACTGCAGACAGTCATTATAAAACGGCACAGAGAGCTGAGGGAGAAGAAGGATAAGTAAACAGTCCAGCTATCTAAAATAGCAGAAAAACTTTTAGTTCATTGGAATATCTATCATTTTTAATCAATAAAAAATTGTGGAATAACAATTTGATTCAATACAAAGGAAAAACATTATGTTTTAAGAATTGGATAGCGAATAATATCTTGTATGTAAAAGATGTATTTAATGAAAATGGTGTGTTTAAATCATTACAGGAATTTTCAGATATTCTGTCAAATAGATCCAATTGGTTGTGTGAATATAATATAATTCGAAATGTTATTAAAAAAAAGAGTATTTTGTTTGATATGAAATGCTGTGTTTTTACTAGAACAGATTTTGTACATACATTCAATTTTCATAACGGTGTCCATTGTATCTTAGAGAAAAAATGTAATTTTTACTACGAAAATATGTTGTCAAGAAAGTTTAAACCTCCTTGCCATCAATCTTATTTAAGCAGAAATTATTAAGTAAATAAAGAGTATTGGCCAAGCATCTATACAAATAAGATAAAGAACATGCATGTATGACAAGCGTTTAAGTGAATTCAACTACAACCTGCTTAACAATATTTTATGTACCAATTCTTTTTTGCAAAAATGTAAAATAAGACAAAATGCAAAATGTGACTATTGTGACATCTTAAATGAAGATATTAAGCATCTTATTTTTGATTGTGATAATGTCAAACAGGTATGGCATAATTTGAACAATGCTTTGAATTTTATTGTTAAATGGAAACATGTTGTAATTGGTTTTTATGTTGAAACCAACCCAAAAGTATTGTTTTATAATACAATTATATCTTATATAGCTTTTAAGATATACAAATTCAAAATGGGATGTAGAATAAAAAACGAGTGTCAAGATAGTTTAAAATTAAAACAATTTGTTAAAAATTCTCTATATATGGATATGGATATCATGATAGAATTTTCAAACATGAAGTTGTTTAAAAATACGGTAAAGCGTTTGACAAACCTGTTATAAATTACTTTTGTTCTGTTATTTTCATAATTATTATAATGATGCCAACTTTCCTAATACCCGGGATATTTGGCTTTTGTAAATGGGTATTGTTGTTGAAGTGAAATAAAGCATAATTATAAAAAAAAAAAGAAAAACTTTTCGTTCATTGGAATATCTATCATTTTTAATCAATAAAAAAATCTGTAGCCATCTAGAAATATTTCTGAAATTAATGTCCATATTGCATGCATGCGTAATGTGATATAACTGAAAATTACAGGCAATGTTAATGTTATTTTCTAACCCCCTTCCCTCCTTTTTTTTAACGGAAATTGATTCATGTATCAATTAATTGACACAATAAAGGACAACAAATTGAATATATTTCCAATGTTCTTTTATGATCTAAATAGATGATAGATCTTTGAATTGTCTTAATTAATTAAAACTACATATTAAGTATAATGTAATGGTATAAGCATGCTCGTAACACTTATTAGTGTATTGAAATGCCTTTTCGTTAAACTGCAAAAACAGTATCACAAACAAATGAGTGAATGAATTTGAATGTATAACTTTTTTTTATTATATAGTTCATGTTTTATGGATAGTTTAATCATCTGGGTATATCATTAATATGAGAATCAATTGTATAATTTTTTTGTGGTGATCATGCAAATATTTATATGATTACATGTAGATTTTTCATTATGATCAAATAGATTTGTTAAGGAAGGAGTCTTTTCTGGTTTTCGACTTGTCAAAAGTAAATTTGATTAAATGGTCAATAAATCAAGATGAAAGGAAATTAAAATATCATATTTTTCTTTCTTTTTTACAATCATACAACTTGGCATAGAAATAGTAATCAAAGTTTAGAATCTAACAAGGACTATATTTTTTGCGGAACATTGGCGTAGGAAAATATCACATGTTTTTGCAATTCAGAATTGCTGTAGATTCATGACATCATTTGGCATTTTTAAAACAATAACATTAATGTCGGATTTTTTCAACTAATGTGAACTTAATGATAAGGTACTTGGATTTCAGAATATGTTTTTAAAATATGGTTTGCCTATCAATTTACATTTTTATTAGCTTTTTTAAGCGCTAAATCTATAAATAGATTTGTGTGAAAAAATCACTAAAGTCGGATTTTCTCTCTTATTAAATGGTCAATATATTAGCTTTTCTGTCAATTTATATTTTTATGTAAGGTCTTCATAATATGTAAAAATCAGAAATATTTTAATATTGGAAGCATAAAAATATAATCAAAATATATTCAAAATTTAAGAAAATTAGAGGAAATGCGGACTAAGCAATGTTTATTTTAGTTGAAATATTAATTCCAATTTAGTAGTATAAGCTGATAGACATTCTGATATTCTATCATTTCATTGAAGAATAGAAACTTGATATCCTAAACAGATGTCTACATAACTGTAGATAACTACATTTATTTCTATCATCTTTTAAGTTGAGGAAAAAGGTAGTGACCTTGACCTGACCTTGATGCGAAAACGAGAAGGTCAAATTTGATTAAACTGATAGAATCATTTGGTTATATGATCTGTTTGACTGTGTCAAAATTTTATGACTTTCTTAATATAAGAAGGATGTCTGATAACGAGAAGACTCCTTCCTTATGTACTGTAATGAAATATTCCTAGAGCTAGCTATTCAGATTAAATTACAGAATCAAATGTCAATATCTACAAGTATACCATCTCACCAAGCATTATGAGCATGTCTACATGTAAGTGTTGAAAATACTATCTTGATGAAAATCATAAATTGCATATACTCGATATTGATTAATATAGAAATGCACTGTTGTTTCATGGTATTTAAGGGCTTGTATGAATATAATGCAGTGAAGACATTTTGTAAGCAATAAATTAATAATCATGAACATTTTGTTACATTGTATATCATTACAATATCTCACTGTTATTATAAAATAAAGCTTTCACTGCAAATAAACTATTTTCTAAATTTTGTTTCATTGTTGTTGTTTTTTTTTTAATCTAAATTTTGACCTGTAAAGCAAGAACATTGTAAATCTTTAGTCTGTCAAAGATATTTATGCAGCACATTATCTTAAATCATTCGATATTAATAAATATCTCTGGATTCAAGCAATGTCCATTATAGTATAAACCCAAGATTTCTGTTGTGAAACCTCCTCTCTAGTAGCTAGGTTTCAATTCACGGCTAAAAATAAAAAGTCTACAGGGATTTTGTGATTTCCGAAAGGATAAATGCCGCAAACATTTCCCATTCTCAATCTCCGTAAGAAATCTGTTTTCATTCCAGTTAAGTTTTCAGATTGAAAAATGATTACCGGTATGTGTCAATGAAGATATCTTGGATATTTTCCCATTTTCAATTATTCTGCTTTCACAATAAAGTGTATTTTTATTAAAAATTGTTAAAATATCTTAGGGCAGACTATAGGTGTGGTGGTGTATAAAACAAGGGTTCTTAAACCCCCATTGCCTGGTATTTTCCCCAAAATAAATTTGAATTAACTCTGAATTAACTGCTGAAGCTCTGACGCTCGATGTAAATTCTAATGTTTGCCCTCTTACAGGAACATCATTCCTATTTTACATCTAATCTTAATACATGTACATCCATAGTAACATTTCTGATAGGCCTAATATGATGATTATATTTATAAAGTACATAAAATTCCCTGTTTTAACTTCAATTTACAAAGGACTTATAATACGTCCCTTTAATAAACAAAGCTTTTAAACTATAAACAGAACCAGAACATAGAACATCACCTCCAAATAGCTATAACTTACTCCCCTGATTTTAAACGCCTATTTAGAATTATAACATGTGCGAGTCAGAGGAATCTCGAATTGCTCTGCGCGGTTTCCGAAAACAGGAATGTTTGTTTACATATGACGATGGTGCCAATTCTGAGTTCCACAATGTGAACTTGTTAATAAACTATAATATGATGAGTGCACATTCTATAATTACTTCAACATAGTTTCAATGCATGGACGTTCTGGTTTAAAATACTTCATCGTCACTATTATCCAAACTCGTGACTCGAAACACGTGGAGGAACACAGTATATTGAAAATGCATGATATTCAATTCAAAAACGAATATAGTACAATCTGTAAGTCATATTTTGAAGGAAACATCGATGCATACCCTGCCAGCTGTTCGCGAGGTTAAGGTATCCGATCCATAATAGCCCCAGATTCAGTGAATCTGATGCATAACAGATATGTATGGGCTAAATACTCAGTATACTTGGACATAATTTTCATGTTTAAGTATCAATATGTAAGAGTGGAATGTGTCCTAACTAATGACCTTTCCTTTTCTTGAAGAGTTGCTCCCCTTTGCTTTTAATATATAAAAATTAATTCTAAAAAAATCTACACGGTATAAAATTTATTTTCAATTGTTTTTGTATTTCAAATGATAAAATACATCTTTCCACCGAAGCATTTTTTGATATTCTTAGTATTTACTTTTTTATTTAAAAAAATGTGCTTGTCCCCATAGACCTTAATGCAATCTTCATTAATTAATTACTGCTTAGTTAATAATATTTTTGAAAATTTCTCTCGTTAAATCTTTTTCTACTCTAAATTGCTTTAGATTAATATCAGAGTATTTAATACATGATGGATATTCAAGGTTAGAAAAATTAGGTCCTAATATGGATCGGATACCTTAAATGGCGAGTGCAAGCGCTTCGACGACAAAGATGATAGGCAAACGACAATAAAAAATATAATGGAAATGCATATAATGACACTTTTTCCATCAAAACTTGATTCGGTCGAGTTTGACAAATATATATCTAATTGATTTATGCGATGATATATAATAGCAACTTTTTTATAAACAAAAATATGATAAAATGGAAAATATGAATAATTGGCGGAGCTAACGTCAAGAAAGGTCACGTGATATTCATGAGCTAGAATCTATTGGAGACCTTAACCTAGCTGCGTATTTATGAATAAAATTATATTAATATATATTGTAATAATATGTAGTATATCTATGAATGTATTTTGTTTCATGAAAATGTATATTTGCAAACTGGCCATATTGCATAATTTTTCACTTTATTTTTCAGTTGTTCATATATTTGAAATCATAATATTTGTTATTAAATTATTACTAACATGTCAAATGATTTCAGAGAGCCTTTTTTTTAATCCAACATTCCATGTGTTTTAAATGAATTTTTGATTTTTATGTTTAATACATGTATAAAGCTAGAAATAATACATGTTCATTACATTTTAACATGTAATAAATAGTTATCGTTAATAAATTTGAACTACGTGTTAATTTCTATGTAATTAAAGTAATTAATTAATAAGTGTTTTTCTGTCTTTTAATTAGCTCAACGAGAGGTGTCAGATGTCTCCCGGCAGAGTTACGGTAAATTCTACTACAGTTATTGCCGAGATCAAAGAGATGCCGCGGACATTATTCTCCAATATACCACGAACGTCATCAGTAAATTATCAGATCAGAAATACCTATTTGTCTCGCACTGATCATGAAAGTACAACTTCAAACCGTAAAGAGTTTTAAAACCATGTCAATTTCACGTTTTAGTTCCAGTCAAAACGATGTGTATTGCCTCAAATGTTTATTTTTAAGAGATCAATGCGGCTGTTCCAAGGACCTCCTTAGCACATTCTCACTGCGTGTTTTAAATAAAATATATAACGTGTAGTAGTAATAATCGTTTTAAATTGCCCTTAAAATATTAGGAATATGATTCAAAAATATTTTATAAAAAGTGAAGAGTATTAAAAATCCAAAGAAAAATTATGTCGTCTGCATGTGATTCCGTTGTGGTTACACGGAACAGCCGTCAAAATGACCTAGATCGTCTCTCTATAGGAGAAACGATCTGTAGAAATACTGGGCTGTTAGTAGAATAGAAATAAAGTTCTTGTTATCGTGAATGTTGCAGGATAACCTCCTCGGTCTCGAAATGTTGTTTGAAATATAAAAGCCTCGGCTAACGCCTTGGCTTTTATATTTCAAAACAACATTTCTCGACCTCGGAGGTTATTCTGCAACATTCACGAAAACTCGTACTTTATTTCCTAAATACACAACAAAACTTGCAAATTCATTAAAAAGGAAGCGGTAACTTCAAGCCCAACGCAGTGCCAAACGAAGACGTCTAGAACTGAAGAGTGAAAGGTTATCAAAATATGCTACTCACTCAGTGCTTGAGGGTAAATAAAATACATGTACATGTATTTTTTTTACACTGTATATAATGGCGATTTTTGTAAAGCTAGACCATTTCATATTATGATTGCATAAAAGTTGTTCCAAATTTTTTTAGATGAAACATACAGCACCAATATTGGATTTGATGAATGTAGTGACACAGAGGACATCACCATTTCTTCAAAAGAGTTCTCCGTAGACAGCAGTTCCTTGATAGTTTTTGACCTACAAAACTACAGGATTAGGTTAGTTTGTAGTGAACTATGTTATGTATGTGTAATTGATATTTGATTACAAATTATTTGGAAGGATAAGTGAACTTTTTACATTATATTGCAGCAAGAACATCAGACATCCTACAGATCGCTTGTGTGTGGGGGGATAGACAATTTAGCGTCTATATAAGACCAACCTGTACCATCAGAATTGGTGCCTCAGCTGCCACAGGATTAACATATTATGGAGGAGTTCTAAAGCTGTAGGGAGAAGCTGTTGATTCGTTAACAATTTATGAAGGACTTGAACAGTTTATTGCATTTGTATCGAGTTTACCAAGAGCAGCGTTGATTGGACATAATATCATAAGCTTTGATATCCCTGTGGATTTGTTGATACCCTTAAGTTGTCCAAAAGGAATTATCCAAAAGCAGAAATTGGTATTTACATGCAAGAAAACCATGTCCAGAAACTTCTGGGAGAAACATACAATGCTCACAATGCAGTTTCAGACGAAGAAGTTCTCCAAAGACTTTTTCACGAAAAACTTAAAGTTAACTGTAATGTTGAAGATCTTGTTAGACTGTCCTTAGGGCCTCTTGTTAAGATGAAGGTTATTTCTGCAGCAACTTTGAGTAAGCTAGTGGGACTTTCCTTGAATTTAGCCAAGCTTAAAATTAGTCATAATCGTGACCTAAAAAACGGCATAAGAAATGTTTTCAGTGACCCAATTGCTAATTCCAGAAGATGCAAGGTGTCAAAATCAAACGCCGTTATCGAGAAAGTTGTGCAATATCTTTCAACATTTGAAATGCTTTAAGGCATTTTGTACACTGAAGCTTATTGGACATTTTGTTTTACACATGTTTTTGTCAAGGTGTCAATCAAATACAAGAATGTTAAAATTTTACAGTGAACTGTGCAATTATTTATTGTTTCTAGATATGGTTGAAACAAAAGTTTTTCTGCAGCTTGCATGAAGACAGTTCTTTGTAAGTGGTATTGAATTAAGATCATGTAAATTTTGTGGCTATACATGCACTCATTTGCTTAGACCTGATGGTATAAAATGCAGATTGTAATAGGAAAATATTCATTTAACTTTCTTGAGGTATTTACCATGTTCCATTTGCATGATGAATTATTAAGGCACATTGTATTTTATTATGTACAACATGTAATTTTCATTGTATATGTGTTGTACAATCGCTAACATAATATACCCTGAAAAGTTATTAAAATATTGTTAATTGAGAAATTGCAAAGTTTTATTTCATCTATTTTTCAACTTAAATTAATTTTGAAAACTTGTAAACATTTTAAATAAACTCAGATTTCATGTTCATTGAAAGAAGTGATATTTCATGATTATTGGGAATTTTTTTTTTTTTTTTGGGGGGGGGGGGGGTATACTTGTTATATAGTCTATAACACAAAAAGTAATTCGTCAACATGTATTTTTTTAAAGAAAATTTCTTTTCTAACATGCTAATCTGTGAAATAAAATCAATTAATTCACTTTGAGTCCACAAAACTTGAAATATAACCCGAATTTATCTCTGCAATGTAAAATTTCGCAATTTATTTTGACAAATTTTGCCTCATATATGACACATAAGAAGAATATTTATTAACATTTTTTCAAAAAATGATTATATATGATTAAATGAATTGTGTATGTTCCATTCTGCATATTATACTTTATTTGTTATGGAATAAATAATAATTCACAAAAGGAAATTGAGAATATATATTTTTTCAGGAATGTCAAAACATGGGTGCAATGGATTACATCCAATAACAAAAAATGAGCATGTGAATGTATCTTTTTTTTCATTTATCAGTTTCTAGGATGTATGACTATCATTTAGAACCCAGTTTACAAAGTTTGAGCCCATTTAGTGCCGAGTATAGGACTACCTTAAAATCCAAAATAAATTTCGTTTTGAGTTGCAAATCATAGTTGAAGTGTTACAGTTATATATTTTTGCATATATTAATGTATATGGGTATAGTCCACTAATGCATTTTCCATAGGCGGTAATGTTAATGTTCGGGTTCATAGATCCATCCATAATACTCGTTCGGCAACGAGGGACCTCTTGAATGAAAGCTCATCAAATTGTCTCTTTCCAATTAAAATTTCGTCGTGTGAAGTCAGATTCTTTTTCCGGCAAAATTCGTCTGTATTGAAAAACTCTGAAAAAATGAAAGTAAAAGTAGGGAATTTAACAGTTTTGGAAAGGGTGTACATCAAATAATTTCAATTCTTTCCTTCAAATGATAATTTAATTTTGACACTTGCTTTTAAAATTGCAAGTTCTCTTTTCTGACATGTGTCAAGCATTCTGATTTAAAATATCCCAATAAATGTATATACACTCTGCTAGTATAGGAACTATTTTGCTTAAAGGCACTACTTTGTTGTCCTACCAATTCTAAAAATAGTTAGGGGGATATACCCATATATGAATGACATGAAAATTGATGAATTAAAAAATTATTTGACTTGGGTCACGTTAAAAAGCGATTCATGTATTCTATTTATAGTCTAAGTTTTTCCCTTTGTGTATTAGCTATTGAAGTTATTTCCCTTTGTTAATAGTGAAAGTGTTTAAACACATTCGTATAATGACTGGGATTTTATCCAGTAAGAAACTATACTATTTGTGTGAAGCATCTTTTAAGGTGGCTCTATACACCACTTTTTGATGACGCAGTACGCAAAAAAGTAAATCTGAAAGCATGTATTTCCGGTACTGGCTGATTTAAACTGGGGCAAATTGTATGGGAACCGCTCTTTTGAAAATTTTGTTAAAGAGGTATAGCGCACTTAATTTACGATTTCGCCTAAAATATAGCACTTTTGCAAATATCAGACATTTTCATTATTATTCAATATTTTGTGTTCGTACTGAAAATTAGAGAATTGTTTCAATTAGTGACTTTTCTAATACAATCATGTATATAGCGATATATATTTAAAAGACATGCAATGAAACTGTTAGATGCGTGGCCTAGTGGTAACGCGGAGGTCTTTTTGATTTTGTTGTCGCTCGATCGATTCCACCAGAGTAACTATTTTTTCACTTTTTTAACTATTGAAGCCTGATAAGAATAGTTTAAAGAACTAGGTACGCTAAGTACAACATATCGGCCCTGTCGAAATGTGAAAAATCAAACACATGATATCTTTAAAATGTTCGCCGGAATAATTCATGTAGGACACCCCATGCATGAAAGTAACTTTCGTTTGCTAAAATTCACGTGCGTTTGGTAATTGTAAACTCCGAAACCGGACCTTGTTTACGGATTTTGTAAAATATATGGGTTTTTGTAATGTTTGATCTGATATTTCTTTAAGGCCGCATTCGAGTACATACACCAAAATTTCAGAATAGCACACTTTTAGACTGCTTATTAACATAAAAACAGAAAAAATTATGTACAAGACTGCGGCCACTTTCGTTTTTTTATTATTTACTTTTTTCAAGATGAACAGAAAATGGATGTTTTCATTGGTCAGCTGAGACGTAAGATGAGTTTCTTTAATATGACAATGCCTAAATAAATACGTAAATGTAAAAATAGACTTATGTTGACAATTGACTTATATTAAAGAAAAATAAAACCGTTCCATCGAGAAATTGGAGTATTTTTATTAGTTTATTAGTCCTTAGAAACAGTGTATTTGAATTACTCACAATTACATACCGTATATTGCAGATAAATGGTCAACATTGTTGTGTAGTAAAAACAAATATACAATATTGATTTCATGATGAATACAATAAGAAATATTATATAAAAAACCTTAAACATTTCTTATAATTTGCTATTTAATGAATATGATGTTGTACTCTACATAAATGACGTAACAAGTGTAAACAAATGACGTCATAAAGTAGCTGAGAGAGAGAGAGAGAGAGAGAGAGAGAGAGAGAGAGAAGAATTTGTACAGATACATTTAAAATTTCAAAACCGTTTTATTATCAAATCAGAAGCCAGATTCAAGACACGATACTAGTATTTGTGTAGATCTATATATTTGGTACAAACTTATCAGAAATTTATACTAGTTAATCAGACACTGAATGTTTGCCGATCCTGTTGAAGTAATTAAATCAACTAAAAAAAATATTTTCACAAGAAAAAAATAATAGTGATCATATTCCTATGTGCATGCATTTTAAGCGCCCAGTATATTTTCTAGTACATGGATGTCATTAGTCTCTGTAACGGGACTGTCTAGGGGTTAGTCGCGTACGTATTACATAATATTTACATTTTTCAGTGTCTCTGCCTGTGATAACTGTGATTTTCTACTATACAGTCCAGTAAATTCAAAAGACGTTTAGTTGGGGCGCAAGAGGGGTTTGCTTATATTTATATTCAAATATGTAATCATACAATTCCTGAAAATTATATAAATATAAGTAAGAAGGAATCATTCTTTGAATATTATGAGATGATAATTTCGGTCGAGGCGTGATCAAATTTATCATAATGCTCTTCCGGCTTTATTAGATTTTATCACCCGACCAAAATTATCACCTCATAATATTCAAAGTACTTAAAAAACAACAAATCCTGGCAGGGTACTATAGACCCGGACGGGTTATAATCAAAGGGAAAAAAACCTCCATACGACAAGTAAACACAAATAGGGAAAATATGAATAAAACATGGACACATATAGATGAATAAATAAATACACATAATTAAATGCACACAAAACCACCACACCAATTTTTAAAACTTGGCTGAAGAAAGTATTACAAGGTAAAATTCAAATCTACAGTACCAAAAAAAAAATAAAAATCAACATTTTGCGTAAGAATGTAGGAATGCAAAACTAATGATAGATCTAGCTGTGTTTAGCTTTTTAAATGACAACTTTAATTCTAGAAAATACATTAAATACTTTTTTTTACATCGTTCATGGATGTCTTGCGTTAATTATTTCTTGATCGATCTAAACTATCTATTACGGTAGAATGTAGATAATAACTGGTCTTGGATTATCATTATTAACAAAAAATAATCAGTTCAGATTAAAACATTGTCAAATATATATTCATGTCGCTGGAATATTTACTGGAGGAATTAAATCGCCGAACAGGGGTTTGTCCCGATTTTTGATCAATTGATCGATTTCATTCATCTTAAAAAGATATAACTCGCTAAATGTACATTAATCAATAAGTAGTCAAGTGTACATAGTGTTTCTTCGATAAATTTCTTCTAAAACATTCAATCTAAAGTATAATATATATAGTTGTTACAAAACAAATGTAAAAAAAAAATCATTTGACCCCCTCCCAATGGATTTATTCAAAGCATCGGAGATCTAATTCTTTGAGTGTTAGGTAATTTAAAAGTAGGTCTTCGCGCGATTAATTCACATGAATTCATAATGTTTGCGTGCCGATTAGTGGACGGGATCATGAGAGTACCCCAGAGCACACCGTGTGTACACATGCTGCTTTATAAATATTTACATAACAAAAACTATTTCTATGACTTTCTTATCGTTGGAAATGACAAAAAGGCCTTTGATTTTCCATCTT
>WFKH01011925.1:22129316-22145200 GCA_016163765.1 Magallana hongkongensis | reverse complement strand
ACCGTGTCGCATAGATTTCAATATCAATGTACAGTCTCAATATCATCCTCCTGAAATAGTCAACAAATTGTCTTTTAAAGCCGTGTTGATTTAATATTAATCAGATATCATTTGACATGCATTTAAGGTATTGTTCATTCAAAACAGAAAAATCTTGTATTAAAAGCTTTTATGATAAAGGATTAAAAAAATGTTTCTCGTCGTCAAAAAAATAAAACAAAAATTTTGTAAGATACATTATACAGGTAATAACTTTTAATGATTAACTCAACTTATCACCGAACATGACAGTTATTTTAATTCAAAACCTCTTATCACTGGATAGGAAGACACAGGTCGTTGTGATTTCATTTCCTATCTTATACGCACAATGCCATATCTAACAGGATTTTTTATTTGCTTGGGTATTGGTAAGTGTAATTAAAGGCTCGTATAAAGTATCTCTAAGATTGTCTTATAATATGGTAATGGTTATTTTTTTTTATTTACTCCATTGTTTATCTATACCACTTTACATAAATACCAATTCCCTTTCGAAGGCAAGTATTTCTTAGTCCCTCTTTTACCATACAAAGGTATTTCAAGGCCAACATGGATTTTTTGTACCTATTTGCAAGATATAGACGTACAAATTAAAACCCTAAATAGCTCTTAGTCTCTTGGTTAAAAAGTACCTTAACGTACAAGCACATCGACAAATCATTAACCTACGGTTTTCAATAAAATGTCCTTAATTGATCAATGCATGTTAAATGGTAAATATTTTGTAAAATGTATACAAGCAACAGGTAAATGATCAGGGACAGGTAATCCCATAGTTATTTTACCTGCTATTTCAGTTTATGTGGTAAACTCCCAAGGGTGTCGCGATGGTTGGCTTCACCATGGAAACTCGTGTTACGCATTCATTGATGCCGAGCCAGACGGATGGATTGAAGCCATGGTACTTAATAATTAAATGTTTCTTCTTGATTTAATATTTTTTACACACATTACTCTATAATATATATCTTCTCTCTTTAAAACAAATTTTATGGTTATTATCCGGAATGGAGTTCATTTCAAACTTATGTCGATAAATGTAGTAATTGCTAATTTGACTACTGATGTAGGTAACAAGAATTAATAAGACGATTTTCCTTAACTTCAGCTATGTTTTCATACACCACTGAAGACAAATCTCCTAACTGGTGCTAAGTTTATCATAAATATAGTTAATGTTATCACAAAATTTTATTGAGTCTTTCTCTTTGCAGTTTTATTGCAGTTCAGTCGGAGCGAAATTGGTTGAAATTGAAACTGAATCAGAAAATAATTTTCTGAAAAGGCATTTACAGACAATTGGAGCCACAAGTAATTTATTGCTTTGTTTTGGGACAGTGTCATTTTTTATGTTTCACATCTAATCGGCATCAAATAAAAAAAAAATCAAATGACCTTTAGGTTATCAATGAAATCTGACAGAGATAAATGAATACCATAGTTCTCAGCCAAAATGAATGCAGGTTTTTTCTCCTCACAAAATTTGGCAAGAACAAGACTATTGAAAAAATAAATTAGCTCTCATGCATGTTTATCACCCAACTAAATAAAAGTCTTAAACTTCTTTCCTTCTAAAGTTTAAAAGATAGTAAAGGTTTGTGACAAAAAGTTAGAATAACAGACAAAACAAAACAATATGCCCAGATTTTCGATATTGACAAAATCAATTAATTAATAATTGTATCCAGGATAAGATATTTTCATAGTAGTTTGTACGTGCAAGAACCATACTATAGCTTACATGTACCTGATATTTGTTTATTTGTTAGCATTCTTTACTATGACCCCCCTTTCCTTATTTAAACTTCGCTTTTACCACATTATTCTTATTCAAGTTTCTAAATTCTTAATAATCGAAATTGAAAAAAAATCAAAATGATATTGTCAGAAGATAAATCTAAATTAAATCATTTTGCAGAACAATTAAAAAATTCCATAACTGCCATAAACAGCTGATTTAATCACACTGCGTTACGTATTCATTTAACAAAAAGTCTTAAAGATATTTTAACAAAAACTTCAATTAAGACTTGTCTGTGTACATAAATGCAATAGTGTATACAGAGCAAATACCAAAACGAAACGCTGTATTGTTAAATAAACAATAATAGTGCAATGTTATTTTTACAAATACAGCAAATTACTGGATTGGGCTCTCTGACGCTATAAAAGAAGGGAAGTTTGTGTGGCAGACGACACAAGACAACGTTGACTACACGGATTGGGCGGCGGGCGAACCTAATGACGACCACCACACGGAAGACTGTGCCGAACTCTTCCAGCCATTCAACTTCCAGTGGAACGACGCCCCGTGTAGTGTCAAGAGCAACTTTATCTGTGAGAAAACGTGAGTTGATTTAATAGTGAGTGTTTTGAAGTAGTTGGGCTGAATCTATTTTAGCACTTATTTATGTTAATTCTAATTGTGGGCTCTCTCATGTACCAGCGAAAGTTAGTTCATTTTTTTTATTATTACCTTTACCAGCATTTATATTTAAATATAGAATAGATAAGATTTATATATTAAAGCGACCAAGAAAGGGAGATCTGCAATTTTTATTTTGGAAATGTATCATTCTAAAGAACAAATAATTGTATTTCTTCGAACTCAGAAGAAAAATAAAGTCTACTTTAAATATGTCCAAAGTGTTGGCCTGGAAATACCAGTGGTAAATATCGGTTTTTCACAGCCATGGAAATACTACTGATTTTCACTAAACCAAGAAATACTTGGAAATACAAATTTCAATTCTTTGTTTGTTTTATTTGATATAAAACATATAAACGCTTAATTCAGCTTACATGTATTTAGCAATTTCGCTGTTAGTATTATGAATCTTGAATACTTTATTCCCCATAAGATAGCATCATTAAGCAGAATTCAAGTTTAAGTCCAGCTTTTTTCCACTCCCAGTTTTGTATTTTACAGATTTATAATCATTCAAAGCACAAACTAAACTAGTCCCAATTATACATGTTTAATTATGTAATAATAACTCTAGGAGTCACAAGCAACAATAACACACATATTGTTTTAGCAAATTGACATATCTTAGTACGATAAATTTCTTTTCTTTGCTTTAGATTATTATAGAGAGTTTTATGTATCAAGCAGAATTACCATACGTGCACGTTTTAGAAGCATAATGAAATCATTTAAAGAAAAATAACCTATGTTAAAGGAAAACTATTTGGAAGATATATATTACCTGCAAAACTTTTTTGGACTGATAGATTGCATCATGCATGCTGCTATTATAAAATATTTTTGTTTTGGAAGAGAGTTTTAAATCCGATGAGCCAAATGTTCCTTATCAAAGTGATTATTGAAAAGTGATATACTGTGTTTATTAACGTAATTATGTACATGTGCACATGTCACTATAATAAATCAATTTCCTATGTAATTCTTTGCTTTCGCATCCTATGGGCCTTTACTGATATATAATTTCATATTTTGATAATTCTATAAACTTTAACTTTTTCTTTCAGACTCAACGAGGTCGTTGACGTCATTGGGTAGTCGAAGAAAAAAATGATTAGAGTTTCAAAGAAATAAAGATGGCATTTCTCCACCCTTTGAATTATTTCATAATCGCTTTCTTTAGTAGTAAATGCCATACGCAGATCTAAGTTAGTCTAAAGGACTTAAATCCCCAAAAACGTAAGGAATTGGAATATCCTGGTGGTACATGTATATGTGCATTGTGTCAAAATATCAGTTTCAACAAATTACTTGCAGCGGTTAAAGAGGAGTTGCTATTACAAACTGTTCGTTACTATATTTAATATAGGACCAAAACCCTAAGATAAAATCGGAATTTCCTGGAAATATGCACATCTACACTTTGTGTCCATGCAGCGGTTTAAGAGGAGTTGCGCTTACGAAAAAAACAGGACTGGCTGACTGGCGGGTCATACCGTGTTTTACCTTACTTCTTTGCGTGCGGTATAACAAAGAAAATTATAGTACAAAACGGAGATGTGTAAAATTGGTGTTTTAAATACTATGAAGACGAATTGCAATTGTCACATTTTAATGGTAAACGAGCACGCTAAGAGGGTCGTATCTCGTAACTGGATATTTTGTTCGAATGTTTTGTGAATTGAATGAGATAATTTGTTAATTGTCTTGTATCGTAAACTATTACAGTGATATAATGTCGTTTCCTTCTAAAATTATAATGTTGACTTATTTACTTTTTTATTTGATATTTACCTATCATAAAGATGTTTTTTTAAAATTTAATTATAAATTAACCGGAAAACATGTATATTGACCAATAAATAAGAGAGAAAAAGCCTAGATTTTAGCGATTGTTTTACTCAAATGTGTTTACAGATTGAGTAGAATAAAAGCTAGCAGCTTTTTTTTGGTATTGAAAATCAAATAATAAACGCATTAAAAAACTAATATCGCTGATTATTATTTCAAATTAGTTTTTCTTCAATCTCGCATGACGCAGCTAGGTTAAGGACGCCTATGGATTACCGAATGAAATAAATGCACTAAAAACAGACTTAATTTCAGACAATGTATACAAACTCATCCAAATATGGCAATGATAAAGTTTATACATCACTATGTTATTATCAATATCCCTTACATTTTTCACCGGAAAACAGCCACCGCATCAGCTGTGCATCACGTGATACACTAGAAATAGAACAGCTACATATGACTTCATTTATCTCAAAAGTTCAACGATACACGAATGAAAGATTAAATTGTTTTTTTTTTCACTTAAAAGAAAATTAATTGCTTAATCTAAAAAGTGCTAGGAGCAACTATAGCAGTACTAGCAATATGATTAATTTTTCATTGATCGTTAAAGTTTTAGAAATTTTGTTAATAAAGTTAATTCGCGTGTCAAAAAACTGTTTCCTTTCAAGCCACAACTTGCTCCCAGCACTTTTTACAATCACTGGTATTCAACGAAAATTAAAAAAGCCAAACACAATCCTTAAAATTGACGGGGTATCGTTGAACTTTTGCAATTTTAGACAGGTATATGCGATTTTATACTAACGAGCCGATTTTCAAACGCACTGATGATCACGATCAAGGGCAGATAATCTTACGTTGTGAAGCGCGGAAAATTTAAAGATTGACATCGTTTATTCCTTATCTGCACATTTCATTAACCTTTTTAACCTTTCAATTCGTAAACTACAAAGGGATATTACCCATTCATTATTTTTTTGTTCAGTTTAAACAGAATGGAGTAATAAATTCCTCAATGCACAGATAACCACATGCGCGGATCTAAGATTTGGGGTGGGGCTGATTTTCTAAATGTCTTTCCCATGTAACTTCAGACAAATTTAAGTGGTGACAGGGTAACCTCAACAGCTGAAACCACAAGAGTCGACCAGTAAAACAATGTCGCCAGGTGGTAGCAGAAGTCCATGCTGGGCTGAAATTTAAATTTAAAAAAATGAATTAGCTGTGTGAACATATGAAAAGCAAATACATGAATATTTGTTGAAAAGAAATACACTGACCATGCAGTGTAATAAGTATGACCTAACAATATGTGACATGAAAATGGCTGTACAAAAACCAAATTTGCATATCAGGTCATACTATCTTCGGTATAAACACATATCAAATTTTGAGAGAGAGAGGAGAGAGAGAGAGTTTGCTTTACTCATAGTGTGATAGTAAATACATGTATTTAATTTCTTTTGATATACTGTATATTATCTCATCTTGAAATAATCTTTCACTAAATTATAATTCCATGAGTTTCATATTTTTTCCTATCAAAGAGATGTCCATAATGTCAAATCTACGCTGAGGTATCTGAGCTCAGAAACAATTAAACCAACATATACATGTATTTGTCTTATCTCAAAATTGTTTGTATACAATGTACATTTGCCATGCATGGAAACTTTACATACTGATAGAAATGAATCAATAAGATAATCCATATCTCAAACAAATCACAATGATTCTGTAAATCCCGAGAAGACTGTTTGATGAATATCTGGGAACATTGACCTAAAATTCTGACCTTAATGTAATATAAAGTTCTTTTTAATTTTTAAGCTTAAAATCTTATAAGAAAATACAAAAAAAAATTGTAGAATAGCATATAGGTTTTACAATAGTTAATTAACAAAATAATCTGCTATTGAGAAAATGAATATGTAATTGTACGCATGTACATGTGGATCATGTAGTGAATAATAACAAACCAGGTCAGTTCAAGCCTGTGCCCCCTGAATATCATCTAGCCACTATGCTATCTGGTCTCAAGCGACTGAGTCTGACCACCACATATGTTATATTTTACTGGTTGGGGTTTATTATCATGAAGCCTGCACAATATTTAACACATCAAATATATTAATCATATAATTTCAATGCACATACAAACATGTACAAATCTTTCTGAATTTTTGAATTTATAAATAAAGTGAAAGGCAATGTGGTACAAAATTGTTTCATTCAAATAAGGTTAAGAAATTATGATGCAAACATGCACTTTGATTACATCATTCTATACTTGTGTACCTTGGGACCCCACCCCTTTCAAATGCAATGTTTACATGCCATAATGGTACAAAATAGTTTAATACAAAATAAGACATACATATATAGCAAAATAACAAATAAGAATTCAAATCAGTGTTATAGATATCTACTGTAAGCACAGATGCAGCAAAATGAATTATATCATCATAGCTCCAACAATTTACTGATGTGCAAAACATAATGTTACGCGTGTGTAATCATCATGCAAACAGTCATGCACTTTGATTACAGCATTCTACAATTGTGTATCCTGGGAACCCCACCTCTTTCAAATGCACTGTTTACAGTGTATGGTGTGTAGTTCGATATACAAAAAGAAATACATATACAGCAAAATAAGAAATCAAAACAGCGGTGATGTGCAAAACAAACACGTGTAGATACACTGGACTGAAGAGAGCAAATGTTTTGAAAAGAAAAGGTCAACACGACATATTCTGTATTGAAACATACCTTTATAATCTCTCAAAGGATGGTGTAGCTGCATTTTCCACTCTCGACGTCTTGCCGGCCATGCATCTTATGAAAATGTTGAAAAACCGCTTTCAGCTGTTCGCAACCAAAACAAGGCAAGTGAAAGCGCTCTGTTGACGCGGATGGTAAGCAAACGACAATGCAATTTTAAGAAATAAACGCCTTTAATCACAGATTTTCGATTCAATATTGTTTAAAATAAAACTCAAAATGATTATTTAAGGCAATCAATCGATAAATTTTAACAGCGATCGCTTTATTAAATCGAAATGAGGAAATAGATGAAAACATGGGCGGAGCTAACGTCATGAATGGTCACGTGATATTTATGAGCTGAAATCTATGGGAGGCCTTAACCTAGCTGCGGATTGTTAATGTTTTAAAAGATAAATGCTCTGTAATATTAAAATCCAGTGGCACAAATAGGACTTCAGCGATTTTCTTCATATCTCGTATTTTGATGCCTTTTGGTGAATAAAGATTTAAGACTACCTTAAATGGTTGCTATGGAACGGGTTGACATGGTAACAGAATCAAAATATTAAAAAATTGCCATTTTAAGCTATTTTGAAACACAAATTGTAAGAGATTGCAGCAGTTTCAGCTATACAGAATAAAATCATCGCATACGCAATTTTGTTAATTTTTCAATTATTAAAAATTGTTCATGGACAAATTAATAGTTTAATAGTGTTACCATGGTAACTAAACTGCACTTCATAAATTCATTTTTATTCATTTTTTTTTTAACTTAAATAGCTTTAAATAGAAACAATTAAAATCTTTAGTTTGGCAACAAAGATGATATAACTAAAAATTGAATTAAACTGAATGAAAAATAACTGAAAATTGAATTACACTGAATGAAAAAAACAATTTTTTGCCGAACGATTTTATTTCCATAAAAAGTCAAAATTACTTAACATAAATTACTTTTATTTTAAAATCACAAATAAATCATTCAACAGCTAACCCGCTGGTGTCCATTATTTATACTTTAATCATAAGGACCTCTGTTATATTTGGAGCTCAACGTGGGGCTTGTGTATTCTCTGGCGGGTGAAAGAGGCTCCGGGATCAACTGTCTTAAATTTAAGTAAGAATTTTGTTTTAAATCGAAGATTAAAACTTTGTTAAGATTACTTACTTAAGTGGATCACAAAACGATCTAAGAAAAATTTTAGCTTAGATTTGTCTTAGCTTAAACGTCACAGTAACTCACAGGATTTTTCGACTGACTTTGTTAAAAGTGGAACTGTTCTTCGTTTAAGATTACTATCGTCTGCATCGTAAACATTCATTGAAAACATTATTATGGATGGCGATAACGATACTACCAAAGTAAAGCGACAACGGAAAATGAATTGGTAACCCAAAGGTGAGGTAGTCTTAGTTTAGGATGTGACCAAGCGGGAACAGTTGTTGCATGTTCGGAAAGCTAACGGGCCAGGAAGAACCTCAGCCGATAAGGCAAACGCCAAACGCCTGGAAGAAGGTTGTGGGTTTATTGAAAGCATAAGTTTTTTCATATCATGCCTATCGAAATATGCTATCACAAAGTTAAAAAAGTTTATTTAAAAGATGCTACACACAAATATAAGTATAGTCTCTTACTGGAAAACATGCAAGTCATTATACAGACGTGTTTACACTTTCACTATTAACAAAGGGAAATAACTTCAATAGCTAATTCACAAAGGTAAAAACTTAGACTATAAATAGAAATACATGCTTTTTAACGCGACCAAACTCAAATAAATTCATCAATTTGCATGTCATTCATATATACATTAATATCTGCATAAATATATTACTGTAACACTTCAACTATTATTTGCAGATTTGTAAACTAAATATTTCTTTACAAAAAACTTAGCCATAATTTGTATTTCAAATATTATAGTTTCCCATCAGTGTGATAAATCATTTAATATTTGTTTGTAATTCGAGATGTATATTTTTCTATATACATAAATACTGTAAATTTATTAAGCCGAATGTGCATAAAGAATGAATAAATAAGGTCCCCTAATTTTGAGCAATAAATTGATTTGTATTGCATAAACATATTTTCTTCATAAAATTGCAGTTAAATATGGTGTATAATTGTTAAATTAATTGCTTTTGTCCTTCGTGGAAATGCAAATAAAAAAGATATAAGAACATCAAGCAGAAAGGTAAAATATGTTGCTAAATTTAATTAAAAGATATTTACATAATTTATACAGATAAAAATATTGTATATTGCTTACAAAATCTATCTCAAACGACCGTGTAGTGAGCGACCAGCGCGGTAGGTTCCGTTCGTCATCGAAAGCAAGATTTTTGTCTTGCCTAGATGGCCGAGTGGTTAGCGCGGTGGCCGCTCACTGCTAGGAAAGTGGGTTCCAGAGGTCGTGAGTTCAAGCCCCGGTCGGGGCGGAGGTGGAGCTCCAATGTAGTGAATTTCCCTGTGCTTACCACTTGCAGTGTCAATTCCACATTATAATTAAAGACCACATACACTTGATCTGCTTTCCAAGTTATCTAACCAAAGTTGATCACTTAGGTTTGTCAGGAATAGTTTAATGATCGAAACACCTGCATGGCAATGTAACCAAAGCCGTTGTTTTTGGCTGGATCTGCAATCTCTTGGATATCCGGTCTGGCTATCGTCAGGTCATCAAGGCTGAGTGTGACAATATCCTGTCACAGGATAACAACATTATTCAGAACACGCAAGCGACAACATACTGACAGGCTTTTCCTGTCTGCAAACTAACTGCTAAACAGGGGCACCTCCTCTTGAAGATTCCGTATGTCTGCTCTACAAGTACCCGTGTCCGGCATAAGGCTGTGTTGTTTCTCTCCCGAAATCTCACATTGTTGGCGGTGTTGTAAGGGGTCATCAGGTATGTTCTGCAGGGATATCCAGAGTCACCAAGCCACTAGTGACCCATGCTAACCTGAAATTATTTGAATATCAAATTAAACTAAAAACAATTTCATATAACATTTACTGCATGCATGCTTTAACTTTTTTTCATCATGCCACAATTTCAGAATAATATTGTTGTGTCTTGTGAGGAAGTAAAATTAATGATATATATGTTGGATGTTAGTTATGTAAGTAAGTCATTTATAAACGTTTGTATTTAATTTTTTAATAACTGCAAAGATTTTTGAAAGCTGTCAAGCAATTTGACAGGATCGCGAGTTGTGCTTACAAAAAGAACTGCACGAGGACTAGCTGACATTGAGTGTTTGACAGAGCTAGACTATCGAATGCAGGGATCGAACGACATTAACGGTTGCCCGATTGCCCGGGGCAAGTAAAATCTCAATTAGGGCAAGTGAAACTCTGGATAGACTTGTCCGATCGGCCAAGTAATTTTTTTTTAAAAGTACGTCTTTATTTGGCTACAAACAATTTTCATCGTAAAACAAAATATTTTCCGATTTGTAACTCTTCATTCTTCCGTTAGCGTTTTACTTTACATGTAGGTAAGTCATTCCATATGATATTCTTGATACATTGATTTACCGATCGCGTGAGTTCGATGATAATATTCCGTAATGGTATGTGCTGTCACGATAAAGAGCCAAACCATGTGATGTTATCTTGTCACGATATTTTGAAAGCATTTGTCGTACGACTTATTCATTTTCCATAGAGCACATGTGCGTTTGATGGAAACAGAGGGTTTTTCGAAACGGAGATCGTTTGGTTTTGAACTTCATTTTTTAAATACTTTGGGGGAAACAAAATGAAAGTAAATCAAAAGAGTCAAAATATTCTACTGAAAATAAAAAAAATACGACCGTAAATTAAAGGAAACGGAGATTTGTTGAATCTTGGAAACCTGAATTTGTAGGTTGATCCGATACTGACGCAGGTATGGTATGCACTGTGTGCCAAAAATTCAAAACAATTGCTGGTCCATCAACGTTCCTCAGATTTGGAAAACAGTGAAATTTCATAAATAGAAATCTTATTATCAAGATCTACTAGTCTATGTACTGTAGCATTACATTACTGGCATATTACTAGTTTATATGAATAAAACTGATACACAGCGTGTTCTTCTTCTTACTTCATTCGGGCAACCAAGTTTAAGATTCGGGCAAGTCAAAATTTGAGTTCACTTGTCCGATGGGCAAGTGAATTTTAAAGTTAATGTTTATCCCTGGACCATCACAGTCAAAAACATAACCCTACCCCCAATGTAACTTGTTCAGCGGGATCCACTGTGGTATTATAATATCATTTACGTTTAGACACCTACCATTTTCAAACTGATGACAAAGTACTTTCTCTGAAGACCCTTGAGTCATGGTAAGATCCTGGCCATTTTGCCAAACAGTTGGTTATAAAAATATTGGTGTCACTGACTGTCACATGTCATCTGAAAACAACGTCAAATATTGGATATATTTTCTATTTTTAAAACAATATTTTATTCAATATAAGTTAATTTTTCATTGAATAGGAATATGCAGCAGCAGGTACAAGCCTATATCTGCCTTCTCCCTATATGTATCGGATATTGATACACCACCTGTTTTGTCAAATCTTGCTTAAAACAAAAGGTACGCGAGATCGATATAGATATAGATATCGTCAACATAGATAGTTTAATATATGTCACTCGGTTTTTTTTTCATTTTAATTAACATATAACCATTTTAAATGAAAAGCCTCATGCAGGTACCAAATTTAACATTTACCAAGACATTTAGGGAGTTATATCCTTTCCTTTTTACATAATCTGGCTCATTTTCAGTAGGCGTTTGGATCCTGATGAAAGTTTCATCCACACACCCTAACACATTTGGAAATCCTACAATATATCAATAAATTAAATAATTATTTATGAATACTGGTAATGGAATTAGTTTCTGATTAATAGTCATTTATTACATTAACTAACATGTAACTATGCATTTATAAGACACATTTGATATCTTTAATTTGAACAAATGACAAAAGATGATCTGAAGGAACTTTAATTAGGCCTTTATAAAGATAGTTTTGCTGTTAACCTCCCTCCCCCCTCCGCTGAAGAAGAAAAAATCATGTACACATATTTACAATAATTTCACACATTATATGGATAACAAATAGTTATAATACCGTACCTTTTTAATATTGAAAATCTTTTTTAAAAGATTGTCAAAAAAAACTCTATAACAAAGAGTTTGGGCCAATAAGTATGAACCGAAATGCATGTAGGCTGAAACGTATAGGCCTTGTCGAAAGGGGCGCCAGTGTTTGTCTTTAATGCGAAGGTCATATTTTGTATACAGTGGATGAAGTCGGAAGAATTCTTATCTGCGATGGCATGGAATTTCCTTTTCACGTTTAGGACCCCTTGTCCAGTTGGGAAGCGAATGAATCGTCCAGCATAATCGTGATAGCTGAGGCCACTCTCATGATGCATCGTCCAGCCGTGGCCTTCGATACATGCAGGGCATCTCCAACAAGCTGGTGAAATGCTCCAGTAGCCACAAAACTGAGAAACACTAATAGTTGCAGCATTGGTGGCAGAGCCATCGGCCTTCTCGCCACATTACTCACTCTGTTCGGCATTCATGTCACAAAGAAAGATTATTGTGGATCGAAGAAAACTGTACCTTTCGTAGAGTTCATCGTCTGTTCGCATCTCAAGCGGATTCAAACGATCGCGAACTAGATATATGTGAGCCAATGCTCACTAGTACTACCCCCGCTCTAGATCTGATGTGAATATGCAAAATAAGCAAAGGAAGCATCCGATTAGTACAAAAATAGATCCGAACGTATGGCATGCCTAAACAAATAGTTTGTTAAAATTTAAAGCATCTGCAATGAATAATTGCTTTTACCAAATCTGTTCAAAAATTTAGGATAAAAATAAACAAAGTCGATCGTCATTTAATAGGAAGTTGACGTTCGATTGGTACAAAATAGTAGTTATAAATAGTTGCTGAGAAAAATGCGACAGAAATTTTTGTTACAGACAGACAGACACACAAGGGTTAAAAATTAATCCCACCTTCTTTTTCGGAGCGGGGGTATAAAAACCCGAGGACGAGGGAGCCGCCTTCTTTGCTGTTCATTCCTTTGCAAAAATCCAACTAGTACCGTCATCTTAAACTTACTTGGTAATAATCCTAATACTTAAGTCTGCCTAATAGCAGTCTAAAAATTTAAGACAGTATTTCAGACTTAACTCCAAGTCATTTTTTTTTGTGATTCACTTTGAGAACAATCTTAAAATTGAAGTGCAAATTTATTTACTCAAGTCTGACATAAGATTTAAGACAGTTTCATGATCCCGGAGCCAGTAATTCGCCTTACAGGTGTTGGCACTCTGAAAGAGTCGAGAACTCCTCTTTCCTTGGAGGGGGACAATGTGATAAGAGTCAAATATATGGCATTCCTACCTGGTCTGGCTAATGGGTAGACCCTTCAGCTTGATCGGTAGAGTGCATGATTAGCAAGCCAGAGGACTCGGGTTTAAACCTAAGCAGGGGCAATATAATGTTTGCCCCTGTTACAATATCACAAGAAACATATACTTGACCAGTACTGAACAGAAATGCACAAATTTGCTGTATATACTCTTTGAAAATGGAAATTTAGAACCAATATACTATTTGCAACGCTCACGGCTTAAAGGTAAACGAGCAATGCCGAGCAGGTCATTTCACAATGGGATATTTAGATCGAAGTGTTGTGAAACGAATTTACTGATTTGTTTGTTGTGATGTGTTGTTAACTCGTACAGTCATGCAATGTCAATTGCATACAGATGATAAAGTTTAATGACCGCTCGAAAACTTGTGAATGTTTAGAGGTTTTAGGGCAGGGCTTTTTTGCATAATCGAATTTTTCGCTAAGCGGCGTTAATAATTGTTAAGCTTTTTATTTATAAAATCACATTTTTTATTTTATCTCCTAATACCGCCATATTAGTTTTCAATTCCTATTGTTGCGCGTTTTGCTACACACCTGCTACATAAGGCCGATTACACTATTCATGCTTCACCGCATTCAGATAATGTGTTCACCCAAACATGTTACATTGGACGGAAAACAATGTAGAAATATATGATAACTACGGCACATATAAGGGATATCCAATGAAAGACAAACAGAACAGACTGAAATCAGGGCACACATATTATTTCATATATATTATTTGTTTAGGTCGCTCTTCTGTTTCTTCTTTCTGCTGGTAAACAGGTAATCTATGGATTCATAGAATCCATCATATCAAAGCAACTGTTGTTCAATAGTAGAAGAAATCCCTTTCTCCAAAAAAAGCCTTATTATCTCTAAAGAGAGAGGAATAATGGGAAAATGGAGATTTTATGGATTGCAGAGGGAAAGAGAAATCTCTACTATAAAGCTAGTGCCTAAGAGATAAGTCTTCTTTTTGTTGAATTTGCGTATTAGAAATGGGGAAAAAAAGTTGAAAACAGTTGTTGCTTAGAAAAGCATTTACATCGTAGTGGACTATCCAGTTTCTGGCAAGCACTTGATTTTTATTTTTAAAAGAAGCGATGACGTCACTCTAGTTCAGGATGATAGAATACATGACGCATGTAAAGTGCATATCAGTTTTTAGCTACATAAGTAGTACGAAAAGAAATTCTTGGTAAAAGAAAATGGCAACGCAAGATTCTATAGGTCACATTAAAGGGACCTAGACACGATTTGAGATCAAATATTCATTTTAAATTTTTTACGTATAAAATGGTTTACTAGTGCATTTGGAATAGTTGACCAAAGTTTGAATGTTAGAAGTCAAGTAAAAAGAGAGATTCAGAGGTAAAAATTCCTTGTTATTTAAACAAAGCTCGAGTCTTGTATATTTGTTTACAAAAAAAATGTTAAGTACGAATTACCATTACTATGACAAAATGACTCCTGGTAAACAAGGTAAGCTGATTCAATAATAATAAAATAATATAATAATAAATAATATTATCAACAGAAGAAAGCAACATTTGCTTGAAACTTATACCAATAAACCACATATGTAAACAATAACAAGACTCGACCTTTGTTTACAAAATAAAGAATTTCAAACTCTGTATCTTGCTAGTGAAACAAATTGAACGCACCCATAAAAAACCCTTAGAATGCACTGCCCCAAGGGTATATAAGTCAGTGCAGTCTGCAGCCTTAAGGCAGTCAGGCCGAGAAGCTCAAAGGCGACATACCGGAGAAGCCAGAGCAGAAGAAGAAAAGTATTAAGAAGGTAAACGTCAGGAAATGCTAGGGGAGGAATAAGAAATAGTTTTACCAACAGTATTGGTATCTGGGGAATTAATTTGGGAATCAGGACGTAGTAGATCTGCATAAGATTGAGGCACCTGGTTTCCAATATTAATAGGAACCCAGTACCGGGAAGTCTGCTGTGACAGTTTGCCCAGTCTATAGAATACCAGGTAAAGTCTCTGGTAAAATCATTTTAATATTGGCAAATCATTAAAACTCAGGAAGAGCAGAGGAAAATCTTTATATAATCAGGTCGGTCAAAATACTCAGATACAAACGTCAAAAAAGGCTAGGGTAGGAACAGGATATAGTTTCAGCAGCAGTATTGGTATCTGGGGAATTAATTTGGGAATCAGGACGTAGTAAATCTGCATAAGATTGAGGCACCTGGTTTCCAATATTAATAAGAACCCTGTACCGGGAAGTCTGCTGTGACAGTTTGCCCAGTCTAAAGAATACCCGGTAAAGTCTCTGGTAAAATCATTTTTATATTAGCAAATCATTAAAACTCGGGAAGAGTTGAGGAAAATCTTTATATAATTAGGTCAATCAAAATACTCAGAGCATCTTAGGAAA
>WFKH01011925.1:22105619-22125520 GCA_016163765.1 Magallana hongkongensis | reverse complement strand
GCTAGACCTTTTCAGAAATCTGGACAAGCAAAAAAAAAAAAAGGGTTGGGGGGGGGCTCTGGCCAAGTTTGAAAAAAGGGGGGGGGGGGGGAGCTTAGCCCCACCCCCGGTTCCGACGCCTATGCCTTGATTATAATAGCTCATTAACATATCGCATGACAACAATTTTCATTTGAGTGTATTCATCGATCAAGTGAGTAAGGTTATAAAACGTCACACGAGTTTACGCCTGGTAAACAACAATCGTTTATATTGCGGAAGACCAATAAAATTTGAATGTTTTTAATTTGAGTGCATTGAGGTACACTTTTCTTCTTTCACATATAGGTGTTTTTTTAAATAAAATACAATAACTAGTTAGTAGTTGAAGTAGAAAATGTATATACATGCTCTCATATATTTTGATCGCTTTATAAAGTTGGGGGGGGGAGGAAGTTAACAGTGAACCCCTACCAAAAATTTTGTTTTATATCTTGCATAGGATCTTGTTTTTGGTAAAAATGGTAATTCATAAAGGTACAATGTCAAAGATTAGGTGTATAAAAATACATGTAAGTGTAAAATTGGGATACTTTTTGGTATTCTTTTTTTGTTATTCTACCGAGAGGCCATATGGCACAATATCCTTTGAACACCCATATAAAGCCATTGTTGCTCAGGTGAGCGATGTGGCCCCATGGGCCTCTTGTTTCATAAATTATCAAAAATCAAAATCCTAGCAATATGCACACCTCTGATATATGTATAATTGATCTGCAAAACAACAGCTTCCTATCTTGAAAACCGTAGGAGGAGTTATCCGTACAATAGGGATACCCTATATGCAATATTTTGCCAAAAAATGACTAAGTTCAACAGTTTGTATTTTTTTCATTAATTTTCAGAAAGCAATATCCTAGCAATATGCACACCTCTTATATATGTTCAATTGATCTTCAAAACAACAACTTCCTATCTTGAAAACTGTAGGAGGAGTTATCCGTACAATAGGGGTACCCCATATTCAATATTCTGCGAGAAAATGAACAAGTTCAACAGCTGGTATTTTTTTCATGAATTATCAGAAATTAAAATCCTAGCAATATGCACATCTTTGATATATATACAAATCTGCAAAACAACAACTTCCTGTCTTGAAAACTGTAGGAGTTACCCGTACAATAAGGGTACCCTTTTGGCAGCCGCCCGCCCGCCCGCCCGCCATTTTTACCATTTCAATAACTGAATATTTCCGTTGGAAAACCCGGTTAAAAATGTAGGAAATCTTATATAATCCCATATATATATATATATATATATATATATATATATATATATATATATATATAACATTGTTATGATGTTAATGAAGTTGAACTTCATGACCCCTGGGACAGGCGTCTAGAACCTAAGGTGGGGCTAATATAGCCATATAGTGAAAATGTATTAAATCTACTTTACTCCCACTCATGTAGGAATAAAACTGAATGCATTTGATTATGATGTCCTTTAACTCCTCTATCTAAATTGTGAAATGGGTCAGGGGCTCAGGCCGTAGGGGGATAATATGGCCATATAGTATTAATGCATACATGTATAATGCATGTTAAAAAAAATTCTCTACTCTATCACATCTGCAAGATAAACTGATTTTATAATCATGTTAACCAGGAAGTCCTCTTTTAAAATTGTAAATTTCATGTCCCCAGGAATATGGGTTTTTGACTTTAGGACGGGGCTAAAATGGATATATAGTATTAATGCATATAATGTTTTAAAATTCCTCTACTCCTACACACCTGTAAGGAAAACTGAATTCACAGTTTTATAGACCAGGAAGCCCTCTACGAAAAATTATAAATTTCATGTCCCCGAGTAGGGGTTCTGATTCGAGGGCGGGGCCAAAATAGTCATAAAGTGTTAATGCATTTAATGTTTTAAAAATAGTCTTCTTTACTTTTGCTGATACTGAAAAAAATAAAGAAATTAATATATTTAATATTAATATTAACAAATTTAATATACCTTATGAAATAATTCTGGCTATGGACATTAGAATTAGTAACTTAAAATTGTGGAAAATCATGACTTTTCCGGATTAGTTCAAGGGATTCTAATTTAATTGTGCGTTATGGTATTTCCGATGTTGCGCTAAATTTTATAAGTGATTTGATTAAATCTTAACGAATATGTTAAGTTCATCCGAGAACAAATCTAAATCAAAACGGCCAAATCGAACTTTAGACCGATTTTTTAGAAAGGTATCGGTATCTTCTACTAATGAGGCGGAGCAGTCTAAGCCGAAGGAGCTAAGCATAGAATCAGAGGCATCGACTTCGTCGGCAAAGTCACTTATATCAACTCCTCAGAATCTTCCACCATACCCAGACATTGCAAAGTTAAATGATCTAAAATTCCATGAGGAAGGCATCAAGATGAAGATATTAACTTGTAGGTTGGAAAATTCCCACACTTTTAATTTTCCGATCCGGTAAATATTTAGTAAATAAAGTAAATAATAATTTTTTTAAAAAATTTCAGTAAATACTGTCGGGCAAATATGCCTATGATATACATGTAGTCGAAAATTTTATATGAGTGTCTATATGCACAAACCAAGAGGTTTAGAGTGGGAATGCGCCTCGAATTGAAAATTACTTCTTTCGTCTGTGTATATAAAAGCTAATAAAAAAAATAATGGATGCTCAGTTGAACTGACGGCAATTTCTGATTTGAAAAAATGCGTATGATAAAGGTCGCAATTGTTTTGTTGATGTCCATAGTGTGTACTTTTTAAGTAAGGCCTGAATTCTACAAATAGTTCAGGTTTACAACCTATACATTTCATTTTTAATTTTCAGGGAAATTGGCAATCGGCGACGCCGTTTATCGGCTAAATGGCTTCTTGATCATCCTTGGTTACGATACAGCATTCAAGAGGACGCATTGTGTTGTGGTCCATGTGTGTTGTTCGGTCGAAAGGAATGCAAAGAAAAACTTTTCATAAATAAAGTCACAGACTGGTCCAAGCTACCTTGTTTCATCAAACGGCACCTTAGAGAAGGTTCGCCCCATTTTACCTACCAAACAATGACTGAGGATTTTATCCGAATTCATTCAAAAGATACTGAGGATGAGCCTATCAGTAACAAACTATCCAAATTTAGAAAGGCTCAAGTTTTGAAAAATCGACAAGTCTTGAAACAAATTTTCGAAACATTGTTACTCTGTGGAAAGCAAAACATTCCAATCCGTGGACACATTCCGGAACGAAGTAATTTTAATGGCAATTACTTGCAGAGCATCTTGCATGTGTAAATCGCACAGCTTTGTATACCTCTCCTGATATTCAGAACGAGATAATAAATATACTCGGAAACCAGATTCGAACTGCAATTGTTGCTGATTGCAACAAGAGCAAATGTTTTGTGCTAATAGCTGACGAAACAACCGATACATCGACACGCGAACAACTATCCGTATGCCTCCGCTATTTGTCCGAGATCCAATAAGTCAGGAAATGTCTATCAAGGAAGACTTTTTTGATTTTATCATCGCAACAAGCACAAAAAGTGCACACTTGGCTGAACTTTTGATTCAGACTCTCGAGGGGGCAGGTATCAATATTGCAAATATGAGAGCTCAGGGGTATAATGGACCGGCCAATATGTCTGGCACGTACAACGGTGTGCAGGCAAGAATATGCCAGGTTGTTCCAGAGGCGCTTTACGTTCATTGTAAATCGCACTGCCTAAATCTAGCCATCGTGCATAGTTGCAGTGACAAGTCTATCCGAAATGTTATGACTACTGTTCAAGAGGTCGCATTTGCATTCGACTATTCAGCAAATAAACTACAAGCATATGTTGATGAACTTGAATCAGATGCTGCCACTAAAGAAAAAATGGAAAAACGAACTAAACTACGGACTCTATGCGAAAAAAGATGGACCAGTCGTGCTGATGCATTGAAGACATCTTTTTCAGTTGTTGTACACGCACTTGAGAGCTAACACGACAAAGGCGATGACAAAGCAGGGCAACAATTAGCTTTAATTATGAGGTTCGATTTCACTATAGCTTTAGTTGTATCAGAGCATATTTTACAAAGTACGGTACATCTATCACTTTTTCTTCAGGGGACATAATGCGACCTGATTGAGGCATCAAAGGAATGACAAGCTGTTGTTGAAATGCTTAGGCGCGAAAGGCAGGATGAATTAGTTTGGGATGAGTTATATCAGACAGCATTAACTATAGCTGCGCCATTTGAGATAAATGAAAGCATGCCTAGACGATGTGGAAGACAAAACAACAAGGGCTAACCACCCAGCTGATACTCCTAAACAATACTGGCGAATTGCATTGTACTATCCATTTCTGGACCACATGGTTATGGAGCTAGATTCCAGGCTTCTAAAATCCGAGGATCGCTTTTTAGCACAACAGTTGCTGCCAAGGTTTACTGACAACATTACAGACAATCAAGTTGAAGCAATTGCAACACATACCACAGTAATCTGTTGTCTTTGGAAGATTTCAAGAGGGAAGTTGCTCGATGGCGCACAAGATGCGATATTACACCTAAAGAACAGAGACCCCATACACTTTCAGTGCATTGGACTATGTCAACTCTTTATCCCTCTATAGATACTATTCTGTGCATCTTATTAACGATGCCAGTTGCAAGTGCAACCGCAGAGAGGTCATTCAGTGTCCGTAGACGCTTGAAGACCTATGTTCGCTCTACTGTGAAGAACGATAGATTGTCATCGCTCGGACTCCTCCATATCCACAGGCACTTTGACATTGATATCGAGAAAGCTATGGAGGAGTTCGTAGCTGCCAATCTCGGAAGATGGATTTTGGAGAGTTTTAGTAACTTAACAGAAACATCAGATTTTGAAAAAAATGTTTGTGAAATTAAAAACAACACTGGTATTTGATATACATGTATTTGTTTTCTCTTTTTTCTTAATTCTGAATAAAAAAAACAAAATCCGTCATGTTATTAACGACAAAAAATAATGGTTGAAAATTTAGTGCATTTGTGCTTTATAAAAAAGAAACAACACAAATTATTTCATAAAATCTTATATCGTAACGTTAATTTCAGCCTGTAATTATACTTTTTGCACTCAAGCAGAGCGTAGATTTTTGTCCGCAGAGAACGCTGAAACGCAGGAGCTTCCACCTGCCTTCTTTGGCGTGCACATCAAAAAGTTCTAGCTACGCCCTTGTCAAGTTTAACTTTTTTGGTAAAATTATAGGTGTCATGGTCCTTTTTGAAAGATTTCAGGCAGGGAGGTGGTCTTCATTACAAAGAATAATATTTCTACTCAAGAATGAAACAATTAAATGCATACATGAGACTCCTTGACAAGTTTGTGTATGGGCTATGGTACCCAGGCCTTTTGTTTTATAAAAAAGATAATTTAATCATTTGATCTTACTACATGTTGCGTTTTTGTGGGTATCCCGCTTATAAATTTTATAACACCAATGTTGGGTATTACATCTTGTTCTGAAAACTATTTGCAACTCGTGTGCCTTAAAAATCTGTGTATTGGCATCAAAGAAAACTCAAAGCATCTCCAATTTATTGAATAATGTTAACCCCAGTATCACGTTGTTACTTTGGGTGCTTTCACATAATGTTACATGTATTATTTTTGTTATTAAAGGAGAAATTACTCGCTTTGAAGAATATTGTCCTTGTCGGATTAGTAACTAGCAAGTGGAACTTTCCCGATAAGATTCGTCCTCTCCTGTAGCTGTAAATCCAAAGAAGAAAATATAAGTATATTGTTATAAGATTTTTTTTATTTTGGATGGCGTTGATGAAAGTGGCCGAGCTTGAGCGCATATCAACCGACTATCCCGTGTTCTTGGATTCCAGGATTTTTGCCAATCAGAATTTAGGATTGGTCTATTTGCCGAAACAAAAGTTGGGAAAATTTTCTAAGAAAGCAGATTATTTGGAGCGAGCATCACGTGACCTTAAAAAGGTAATGGAGATAACAAGTACACCTGTGCTTGACCTCAGGCCTTGCGGTCTTCTTAACAAAATAACAAAAGGAACTAAACATTATTACGTAATCACTTGAGCATCGATTTGGTTAAACATCTGACTGTAACAGCTCAAAGTAAATCATTAACTTGTATATATACAATAGACTTTCCCATTAGCTTGTCGCGCCAATGTTTTTATAAATAGAAACACATTGCGTTTTTGAAAGAAACTAATTTAACAAGGTAACACCAAAAAAGGGACATTTGTACATGTATGTCATAACAATTGCATAATGAAAAGACATTTTTCTGTAGGAAAATTACATCTTAACATGTAACTTCAAATCAAATCTTAAAATGTTATCACAAATTATGAATTTCATAAATCAAAAAATTATTTAATACATATCTGTCTTCCCACAAATGTTTATTAATAATAAAATTTGGTGTTAAGACTATTTTTCACCTTGCTTCAATTGCTTTCGACCTCGGAAGCTCAAATTTATAAGGAGAAAGACACGCAAAAAATTTACAACAAAAAAAAAACCACGTATACCCGGTATATAGACCTGTTCAAAGGGATATATGAACACTAGACAACAGTTACACTCCTAGCTATGTGCCATCATGTCTGAAAAAAACCCATAATGCTCAGTGTACAAGAAAGTCGATGGATTTGATGCTTAAAAACAATATGAACATATCTAAAATTATCAGAGAAAAAATGTGAAATAAAAACATGAAATATTCAACATCAGTGTATATACAAAAAGAAAATATAAAATCAAGTAGAAATACCGGTATGAAATGCCATTCATTTTGGAAGGGAAAAAATATGACAAATAAATTGTAGAGACAGCAGGTTCCGAAAACAAAAGTAACATAATTTTGAATAATTTTAATAAATGAAAATGTGATAAACCATTTGGATGCTGCTGCTAAATTTAGGTTTTCATAGGTCAATTGAGTGCATGTGCATAGTTGTGATGGATCAACACAACATAGGCACTGAAAGGTTGTTTAAGAATTTGTGTGATTTTATATCCTGTGAAAATGTTAGTAGAAATAATTGTGGGTACAAATATAGTTTTATCTGTTCGTTTGCCTGTGACTCCAAAATTTATCCAATTTGCATTAACTTTATTGTATGGAAAGAGTGAAATCGATATGTCACCAATAGTGGGTGTGGGGTGTCATAATAAGAAGGACGCAGTGACAAATGCATAGTAGGGAGTCGAGAACACAGTCACCACCCGAAGTGAGTTTTAAAACAAAAAAAGTATGCTTTTTGTATGTCCCCTGATAAAGCCAAGTGAAGATGATAATAATCAAAATGAAACATGAAATACCACTTATAATAGAAGCAAGTAGTAATGAAAATTCATCTTTTAACCATGATGTTGATGACTCTGTTTCAGGTGCTGTAGTAGTTACTATCTATTTTAAACTAAATTAAATGATGGGTTGGTTGCAATCTCAGATTTTACTTGCTGAACACTTTGTAGGATCATCAAGGCAATGTGCATTTTCCTAAGTTTACAGAATAAGAGGATATGGAGCATGCTAGTGCTAATACTGCTATGCTAATAGCAACAATTGTTAGTATGTCATTAGTTGAAGGCCAAGGTGGGATGATGTCAATTTGTCCATCTATCAAGGGCTCTGCCAAATGCTGAAAATTTTTCCTTTTTTTATGGTACCTTGGTCCATTTTTGTTAGATTCAAATGACTTTTTGCATCACTGAATAAAACTTTGATGGATGTATGATTAAATAATTAAAATTCAGGAATAGAAAATGAAACAGGATTGGCAAAAGTGGAATTTGTCCATATATAAGAAAGTTTGGAGTATTCAAAAAATTCCTGTAATAAAGCCAAATTTACAGGGTGTGCAACTGAAGAAGATTTTGTTTGATTGTAACAATTGACCAATCTAGGAGCAAATTAAAGGCTGGGTGTTTGCAGAGAGCATCTGCATGGAATATTTTATATAAAAAATTGACATCCTAGTTGCGTGTTTTGTTCTGAAGGGCAGTCTAATGAAATGCTTGGACTATGATAGATAAAACTGAAGTTGGTGTTCCAAATTTCATTTTTAAATAATCATTTGTGGGAAGACACCAAGACTCTGGGAGTGTATATATGAAAATGATTTAATGAATTCCCAAACTTGATGGGATGGCAATACAAATATTATTAATAATCATATGCATCAAAACCCTTATAAAATAATGAGGTTCTATATCCCGCAAAACTGTGGGGAAGTCCTGTTCCTACAATCCTCCCACTTTATATATTGCTTAAATTTATGTACAATAACTTATTAATTTGAAAATAACGTTTCATCAGCTCCCACTGCTAAATAATTAAACATTTACCCATCTAGATATTTCGTTTGCCATTTCTGAATTGTGGCTTGTGTCCAGTAGTGGACGAGACCGTTTGCTCTAAAATCAGCTGGCAGGCGGTTATGACGTCATACCGTATGCTATACAAACCCGCCATTATGGGGAACACAGTAAACAAGATGGGATAAGTGAAACACGCGAATAACGGCGTTTCATAGAGGGAGCTGTGATCGACGAACCTAATCAAACAAAAGAGTTTAACTGATGCATGGAACTATAAAATAAGACCAAACATATCGTCGAGGAAACTCGGGTAATTCAGTCCCGTAGTTGTGACGATACCTCGGTAATTATATCGATAAGTATCAATGTGATTCATTATTATGAAATCATTAATCGTATTTTAGCTATTCTACCTCGAATGAATTGTGTTGGGTTTTCACTTGTTGAGTTTATGTACGTTTTTTATGTTAGGGATATGAACGGTACGTCAGATGCACGAATTTATTTTCGTAAAACTGCTCCTTCCCTTGTAAAGCTTTCGTCCTCGAATGGGACTCATTATTAAAGTTTGGAAGTGAAATTCCTCAAGGAACACAACATATGATGGATTGATAAATATACATTCATATTTATTTGTAACCCAACAATATTACATGTAACAAAAATTAAAAAATTCATCAACAAAGTGTAGAAAATTAAAAATAAAGTTCATAGATACACAATATTAACAATTTACAAACCATACCAAATGACATTATCAGATTTTTAATGTTCACTCTTAGTCATTCCATAAGGTTGACATGCTTTTCTACAAGATGATTTCACATAGTTGGGGAAGTCTGTAGTACTCCGCCTCCACATGAAGTTGCCCGAGGACCTGTCGGTTGGTGCTTGCGATTTTTCGAAAGCTATTCGGATCCCATAGAGAGTCCATAATAAAATCGAAGAATCTAGGATTTCTGTCGATGAAATAGCAAAAGACGCCTTCGGTACTATGGGGTTTCACTGGGGAGCCATGTGCGACCATGCTGGCTAATAAGCCATTTGGAACTGAAATAAGTATTGGTGTACTTGTCTCAAATTTCTTTCCTTCCATATTCAGAACTATCCGTTTTGTTAGGCATTGTGCTAAGATTTCCAACGGGACCTCTTTTTTGTCTGTTGGAGTATAGGTGGGTGCGGGCACTTCGTCAATGGTGTAAGGAGTGGTGATGGCTTTGAAAATTTCGAGAGGCGGGTCTTTAGTTTTGGAAAGGGTTGTTAAAGCTGAAGTGGTTGAATCGTTAGAGGTGGAACTGGATGATGATGAGCTGCTCGAGGAGGATATGTGTCGTTTCCTGGTAGTCGTGACAGTTGGTGCTAAGTCCTTAGCTGGGTTGCTTGGGGCCTCAGTGCGTGGTGACACGTCCTTTGTGGCTGTTGAAAGGGGATTGACATCTGGAGGGACGATTATGGCAGCTTACGTCGTCTCTTCCTCCTGAGGTTGGACCTGCTCTGGTGGTGAGCGAGCTGTTTCCTTGACCTGTTTGGTAAGAGGAATTTATATAATAAATAAAATGTGTAGAAATCGTGTAAAAATTTTGTAAATTATTTGTTTCTGCGTTACCATGTATCTTTAAATTAAATATAGATACATGGACTAATAAACCCAACATCTATCTAAATTGAAATAGTAAAGATTGGGCGTATCTTAAGTATCTTTAAGGGGAAGGAGTGGGGCTTCTCAAAATAAATTAAATTTACTGGAATAGAAAACAACACATACCTAAATTTAAAAATGTAAGGAGTGGGGCTTTTTTTAAAAATTAAGGATAACGTTTACTCAGAATGAAAAAAAAAATCCACTGATGGTGATGAAAAACCATTTTTCGTATGTTATAGACCTTCTATTGTAGTGTTATTTTTCACTTTTGAGTTAACGGTCATTGAATATTTTTTTGAAAAATTAAGGAATATCCCTTAAAATTTTACAATATTGTTGAGATTATCTTTATTGTGAGAAAATTTCAAGTACATAAACTCATTAAATATGGAATAAAATTTTTGCATTAAGCATTACGTTTTCAGTAACAATTTTAAAAAAAAATTCCAGTCCGAAATTTTTTTATCAGTTTTCAAATATCTACCCCTTTTTGATTCAATTTAACAAAAATAAATTGAATAATGATATCATCAAAACATTTATGATATTAAACTACTTATTTTGACCCTATTCTGCTTATTCTGCATAAAATTTATATGACGTAAATGATCAGAATTTTGAGATATGGTGTCTTTTATCGTTTTTCAGCATTTTTCAATATTTTTGCATTGCATGCCATACGATTGTCTTAATGAATAAGTTAGATACAACTTACAGAAAATACGCAAAACTTTATTGACTAACAAATAAAATCTTAACTTGCATTATTATGATATTGCTACCAACATTTTTTGCGGAAAAAAATCTTTAAAAAATTTAGTCCGAATTTCGTCTGTTTTGCTTATAAGTCCGTTTTTTATTGAGCTTAGTTCCTTAATATAGTTAAAATATCGAATTTTATGTTAATAATTCATTTTATAAATACTTTTTGAGGTTAAAACAAATCTTGCTCATAAACAATCCGAAGTTGACAACACAATCCCTGAGTGAACAACATCCTTAAGTACAAGGACCAAAAACAGGTTCTGATCGTTTGTAAACCGAAAAAGTGAAAATTGTTCACGTGTATTACATTTGTACTTATTCCAATCTATCGATCTACACTTATTGCAGTCCTTAAGCTTACCCAATTGTAAATAAAGAGGATTTAATTGTCTCCTCGCGCAGCTTGTTGCGATGGGCATATAGCATCCCTGCTGTGCGTTTATGTGATGTATGTGTGTCTATTTCAGCCTTTTAAGGAAGATTCAGAAAAAACCCTTGCACCAATGTTTATCAAACTTAGTACACTTCTTAAAGGAACACACCGTATTAAATTTCAAGTCAATTGGTTAAATATATATTAAAATATCGTTAAAAAACCACGATTCAAAACAGGAATTTTATGTACGACTTGACAATAGACATGTCCGGTAGTAAAGTCAACCAATCAATCAAGTTATCAATCGTGGTAAAACAAATAAAGTTCAATGGCCAAAATAATGCATTTCCCCCCAAAAATGTTTCATGTCGCGAGGGGATGCTCCGCTTAGCGGTGCCTTTGTTCTTTGAAGATGACGCATTATTTTTGTTTCTGTCCTGATATCGAAAATCCATGCATAGAAGGTGTAGTTTCTGTAAGAATTAAATAATATAAGATATCGAAATTAAATTAATATTATATCGGCTGTGTTTGTAAATTTAATAACATATAATAACGAGTAAATGGCTAACCTGAAAATTACTCGAAAATGGCTTTAAGCTCCTCTATCACTGGCAAGTTTCTTCAAATAAATCCATTAATTCTTTTTTTCATTTTGAAGACAACTGTGCTGAATAAAAGAAAACACTGCTCTGATGCCAGAATGTCTGCATTTCTCCTTGTCACAAACAAGTCTTTGGAGAAGTTCTACATCTTTCTTTTCTGCATTATGTGCATTATAAGTCACATCAAGCAAGGTCCCTACTAATGTTTCTTGCTTGTAATTTTTCATTCCATTTTGCATTTGGTACATGATTTTGAACATAAGAAGAGTATCAGCAAATCCAATGACTGTTTTACAAAATTCTTCCCATAGATTGTTTAAGTGTAGTTGATTAAAAAGTTTACGCACCACTGAACGCATTAAAGAAATATACTTTTTTTTATATCACAGTTTTGAAAATGCATGACTAAATGCCGTTATCTGCACTGCAATGCAAATGATACTTGGCCTTGTAACATAATACTGTAAACAGCGATCTAAGGTCTAATGGTATAGAAAATATGCGTTCTCCGATGGTTTAGTCGCGTGAATTTGAACTCTGGAAGTACTCACAAAACTTTCGTCAAATCCGAATAGAATTTAAATATTAGGAATACAAAACGTGTTAATAATGGCATTAAATTTTAACAATAATTAACAGCACAAACATTAACAATAATATTACATTTAACGATGGAAGGGGTTAGTGAATTTATTAATTTTTTAATAACTGCAGCAGAGAAAAAAAACGGTACACTGATCATGAACCCAATACCCACACCTAGTCTTATGGCACCCCACCCAGTGTCCGCGTTCAGATGTTACATGTTTCAGCCACTTTGGTTTTAACTGGCTTAGTCTGCGACGATTTCTCTGTCATCTTCCTTTTTCTACAGAGTAATGTTTCTCTGGTGGGGGCCCGGCGGGAGATTCAGGGATAGTTGTATTTTCCGTGTGAATTATTTTCCGTGTGAATTTCAGCTTGAACGGAATTTTTGGAATAGAAAAATTTAGATTGGGAGGGAAATGGGAATGAAGGCTTTGGAAGGGAAACAGAAGGGGTCTGTGCAGAAGAAATTGCAGTAGTATTAGGAGATGATGTGGAAGTTTTGGTAGTAGAAACGTCCGTAGATAGAGGTACAGATAGATTAGTTGAGAGGGGTCAGAAGATTTACCTTTCAAACTGCTACCTTGCAGCACGGTAGATAAAGTCTGAAAACGTAATTCATTAATACAGCCATTATTTCCAACAAAAGGACTAAATTGAACTTATTAAAAATAATAAAAACTGGAAATCTCAAATTTGTAATTCTTATAAAATACCTCTTCAAAACAAGGCGAGGCAAAAGTAGAGAGAGGTCTTTCCTGTAGGGCTTCTAATTATTACTAATATACAAAACTTGGTCATATTTCCAATTCTTTTGCCTATGATATACATTAAAATTAAGAAATTTAAACGTAAACTTATTCTGCGATTATAAAATATAAAAGTGTTAAATTATACAGGTGCATTTCATATATGAGTTCTTGTCTATAACAGATTTTTAGTTTTGATTTTTAAAAAAGTTTAAAAACAACTGAACATGAGGGATGTAACATATATCACACGGATCCTTAGAATGAGATACATCAGTGGCGAGCAGAGATTAAGAATATCATCAGTCCCCATTTGATGAATAAGAACACACTAGATTTTGAAATAAAACAGACAATGAATTGATAAGGTTTTCGGAAAAATGCAAAAACACCTGTTCTCTCTTCTTACAGGAGGCTTTAAAAAGGATTCTTTAAATTTTTCTTCACTTTCATTAGTCTTATAAGAGCCCTTTCTTTTCCTCGACTTGCAGAACTACTTTTCATTCCTTTGAAAAAAAACCAAAACATCAAACTTCTTTATAATTACCGGTCTTGCTTGAAGAACTACTGGATCTTGACTTTGAAGTTGGTATGTATTGTAGAAACATGAATATGATATGAGAATATTTCATATTATATTATTGCATATACGTGATTCAGGAACCTAAAAATTTCATAAAGCTGAAAACCGCTCGTAAATAGGCACTGTCCGCCATATTTCTCTTTCATCGCCGCTATCCCTACAACCCCTATATAAGCTGCAGACCTCTTAGCATTTTAAAGTATTTCGCTGTAGAGGTCTCACCTGTGTGGACGTACATCTTGTCTCGCCGTGTTACTCGGTCGCGATGAAATTATCAAATGTTACGCACTTTTTTTCAAGCCAGGAAAACACTAACATCAAATAAACAGGTCAATGCATTATTTACCAACAGAATATGCACATAAAATAAGAAATAAATGCATAAAATCCAAAGACCACGAAAGGAATACTACACGTCGCCTACAAGTTTCAGGTGTGCAATCGGGTGTATCGAAATCGAAGGGTTTATATACCTGTGTGACGGTGCCTATTTACGAGCGATATTCAGCTTTAATGAAAGAAAATAAATGGAATAAAGTTATTAAATTTGGCACAAAGGATCTTTATATACATTTTTATAAAGAAATTGTCGAGGTGTCGAACACTGTACAAGATACAAGGATAATAAAAGGTGAAATTTATATTATAATTACGATTATAATTATAATATTTACATTTTAATTATGATATTTTTCCTCTTGTATATACATTCATTTCTTCTTTGGTCTTTAATGAATTCAGTTATAATTTCTTTTTTCCTCTGTTTTCCTTTCTTTTTTGTCCTTTTATATTTTTTCCCTCAAACTAGTCAAAGTATTAATCTATGCTTTAGTTTTCAAAAAATTCAATGTTTATTTTAAATTTAAAATATGTAAACATAATTTAAAATAATTGATTAAATTAAATGTTTTGTTCCTAATTTCAAATATAATTAAATACCGAAAGGTAAAGTGTTTTTGACATTATTCTTCCGTTGATTTTTGCCTGAAAGATGATGATTCGCCTGAATCCGCATCTGATATTAAGTTCTACAGCACAACTTCCGGTATTAAGGAAGGAATTATCAACGAGGAGCATTCTCGCCAATTTGTCAGTGTTATCATATATTTATTTCATTTTACTTGCTACCAAACTGTGTCTCATATATATACACATCGCCAAAATATATAGAAAATTTATCAAAATTTAATGATTGATTAAATAGGCGTTATTATTATAATTTCGATAATCAGATTTTCGTGTTTATTGTTTTCCCTTGCAAAATTCGTTGATAACAATGAAGTCAGCAATATTTAAAATTTCGCCTCGGGAGACGCGGGTTTTTTTTTTACCTTGGTTTGTGTTTGTGAGTATTTCTTGCATACTTATGTAAACACTGACAAAAATCAGGGTGTTTTGCGATTTTTTAAATTCTATTTTTAAATATTTTTATATTCTTGTTTACTCTAAAAATACGTTTTTCATACTTATAATTAGACCATAATTAATTACCTTATTGTCTACGGACTTTTCCGTTTTTTCCCGATTACGACAAAGAGCACACGGCGGGTGTTACCGGTTAGCAGAGGATGCTCACTCCTCCTAGGCACCTGATCCTACCTCTACCTTTTTAGAGGTCCGTGTTGCTCTGCTTTGAATTTGTATTTCGTTTTATCGATTTTTGAGATGGTTGACTGTTCGTTATTGTCATTTTTCATCTACTTATAAATTAAGACTTTGCAAATAAACTACAAAATGCTTGCACCAGAGTAACTGCTTATACCTATTTCAACACGTGTAAGATGATGTACGTAAGCTGTAACTGAATTTTACCTGATAAGTAATTTTTGTGAATTTATTTAAAAACCTTCTTTCATTTTCGATAGTCCGAAATAGCAAAAACGAGAGTAAGGTGGTGTACACTGTCACAATCAAATTCTAGTAATGTCTGTACTATACGTTATTTTATGTTAGGGATTTATCCCGTACTGAACCCCAGTGTTTTGATATAATTTTTTTTATCCCGTATGGAGCCTCATGTTTTTCAGTTTGGCATTGGTCAGCGTAATAGACTCAACCTGGGTCATTCTACCCGCATTGTTAGGGCTTATAAGGTTTGAGTTTTGCAGTTCTAGACAGAGCGCACGATTTCCCCACACGAATCTGACCACGTATATTTTGTTTAGTAATTGCCTGGTAACTAAATCTCCAGACGGGGTAAGTTTGCTTTTTATTCATTTCATTTTCATTTTTGTAAATCTTAAAGCTTATAAGTGCTACTTTATATTACTGTAAATAGCGGACAAGAGTTGCCACGTGAATGTTACCTTTGCGTTGTATGTTTAACAGTGCCACGTGTATGTCGCAGTATTTGTGCATTATAGTCTAATAGTGTTATGTTATGTTTAGATATTTAGTATATAGTGTAGTTTAGCTACCTGTGCCGTTCGCTACGGTGTGTAAACATATATCTAAGTGTCGAGAGTTCACTCTGTTTAAATGTATTGTACGGAGACCGGTTAGGGTCATTAATACATTGTACTTATGTAAGCATTATAATTAAAGGTTCCCGGGGTTAGTCACATTCTATGCATGGACGAGGCTCTATGTATTGGCCTGAGAGGTGATGATGGTGACTGACGGCCTATGGTGGACGACCGGAAGAGTTTCCGGAAGTTGATTACCTGGAGCAGGTGAAGTAGTGAACTAGTGGACACAGTGGACAATGGCTAAGGGTAACATGGTGATTGGTGGAAACGAGAGGATTGGAGCTTAAGGACCGTCACGCGTCGTATATGGCTGACATTTTGTATATTCATAAATATTGGATATAAATATTTTATTGTATATAGAATTGTTGTTATTACTGATCAGAAGCCCGGTCATGGTGACATACACGCTTTGGCAGATCCAAGTCAGTGAGAGTTAGTATCAAAATGTATCCTTGCAATGAAATAATGTTGAATAATTACATAAATAAGTGAATATATTTATTTGGGACTTAGAATATACATTGAAGTTAAGTTTTGACAAATGTTAAATATACAAAATAAGGAAATTCGTTTCTTGAATGCGCGATTTTAGTTTTGATAGATAGATGCTTGCGAAGCACAACCTATGGTGAGAGAATTGGATAGAACTTTTTAGAACGGGGTACACAAAAGCGCGGGTGGACTAATTAACGTCATGGCAAAAAGTGTAGGACGAGTTCATTGTGCATCGCGGGCAAATTGACATTTTCGGAATACCAGACACCCGACTGCGGACTGCTGACTGCGGACCGCAAACAAAAGACTGTTCTTGTGGAACGTATCAATTTTTTCAATTCAGTTTATTCACTCAAACCATGAAATGGTACATGAGGTCATTCAGTATAATTATACATTTCAAAAGTCAGAGGTACATTTTATAAGTGAATAGATAGGTAGTAAATAAATAGTAAATAAGCATAAATATATAATATATACAATGAAAGTAGGAAAATGTAGAATTGTGGAGGACAGACTATTATATTAGACTATAAATTTTTATAATGAAATAACATATTTTTTTCAGTTTTGTAACATTATTACAAGACATAAGCTCACAGAACTTTATAGTGTTTGGTGCTGAACAGTATTTATCCTCAAGATATTTATGTCTAAACGTCAACAACTCTTTACATTCAAGAATATAATGGAATTCGTCAGCAATTTGACCAGTATTACACAGTTTACACACTCTTTGGTTTAAAGGAATATTGGACCATCTCCCAGTCTCCACTGGGAGATGGTGGTTTGCTGTTCTAAATTTCATGAAAATCTTTCTGAGCTTATGTGGCAATAAATTAATGTAATTTTCATAACTAAAATGTTTCTTAAAAATCTTGTATATTTGCCCTTTTGACGAGTTATGAATTTCACTATACCAGTTTTGGATATATTGGTCTTGTAACCTTTGTTTTACAATTGCAGATAACCATTTTACATTTACAGCATTTTGTTCAGACCAGACATTTGAAAAACCACACATATCTAAAATATTTTTAACACATGCAATCCAGGAGTTTGACATATTTCCCATTTGATATTGCAAGACCAAAAACTTATATAAAACAGATACAATTTTGCTTTCAGGGTTTGTAAATAATTTCGACCAGTAGGAAATCATTCTGATATATACATTTATATATAAAGGGAAACGGCCTGTCTCACCGTAAACCATGTAAGATGGTGTACTACTTTTTAAATTAAAAACATATTTTAAGAATTTCAAATGTACACGTTCAATAACTTCTATATTTTCGTAACCCCAGATTTCACACCCATACAATAATACTGGAATTACAATTTTGTCAAATAAGTCAAACTGACAATCGACTGGTAAATTGAATTGTCTTATTTTTCTAATAACACTGTACATTGCTTTCTGTGCCTGTTCACACAGATGTTTTTTAGCTTTAGCAAATGATCCTGCTCTTGAAAAAATAATACCCAGGTATTTAAAATCTTTCACATTTTCTATTGCAACCTTATTGTAATAAAACACATGTTTTGGCAAAGGGCCTTTTGAAAAAATCAAAAATTTTGTTTTGTCAGTATTGACTTGTAACTTCCATTGATTACAATATAGATAAAATTCATTCAGTGCATTTTGGAGATCTTCGGCAGTCTCAGCCATAATTACAGTATCATCAGCATAAAAAAGGATAAAAAGCTTCATATACAGAAATAATTCGTTTTCTTTAGCAACAGAAATACTCTTAAGACCAACAATGCTTTTATCTAATAAGAAATTTTCCAGATCACTGATATATAATGAAAACAAAAATGGTGATAAATTTTCGCCCTGGCGAACTCCAACATTGCAGCTTATAAAATCAGATGTGATGCCATCCATACTAATAAGAGATTTAATACCCTGATACATATTTTTAATATATCAAAACACGTTTTTAAACTTAATTAGAATTTACCTGTTCACGCCGCCGGTTTTTTTTTCGTTATTTTCTTAGATAAAATTGATACATTAAAGGAAGATTTCGTGCATTGTCAGCTCTATATATTGGGCAAAAAAGGTTTGTGTTTCATAAATATTATAATAAGTTTAAAATACTTATAATGCAGTTGTGTATGCATAATTTATGCATTTATTAAGAATGGACATGGTGTTTGCTTAAATCAGAGATGGTATTGTCTACAAACAAGTCCTGCTACAATATCTACAACATATGCCAATTTTGTTCTTGGATGCCGCCATACACTGCTTAAAATTTTATATTTTTTCAACTTACAAATTGTTCGTTCTACAAGTGTTCTATAAGATGATACAATTTTATTAAACTTTCGGCGCTTTCTTTGTTCTTGATGATTTCTTTTAACTATTTGGTGTTGAGAAAAGGGTGTTATAATTGGATATCTGTTTGGATATATTTTGTCACCTAAAATGAAAGTCTAATGGGAAAGGGAGCTCTCTTCCAATTTTATAGGACATTAAGGAATACTGCTGAGCGTCGTTTTGATGTCCAAGAAACCCACTTTCTAGATGACGAATCAACCCCGAATTGTCAATTATGATTTGTGCATGTAACGCGTGATATTTTCTATGACCAGAGTAATACAGTCTTTGTGGTTCCGTTCTGGGACAATATATTTCGACTGATGTTCCGTCGATTGCACCAACTGCATTTGGTAATTTTGGCCAAATATGTATCATATCCCGCCATTCATCAACTGATGGCCACGTGATAAATGAATTTGCTACAGCATGGAATGCAGGCATTAACTGGTCAATTTCTTCATGAATTGTTGTGGTACTTACATCAAACAGTTGAGACAAGAAATTGTTAGATGGATAACATCTCAACCAAATCATAAATAAAAGCGTACGGTTTTTTGGTGACAGATTATGGCCAGTCATTTTCCTACCCATAGCGTTAGTTATTTTCTGCACAAGGTCTAGAAAAGTTTTAAGACTCTCGCCTGTTATCTCATAAAAGCCATAGGAATGGTCTGAAAACATGCAGAATATATCTCTTCCTTGCCACACACCTGGTTCACCTGTACAAAGACGATGTCGCACATCCACCAAAGGATCAGGTGGGGGTTTAGTGATAATCATCAATATTGATAAAAATTGTTTAACAATAAAACAATCGGGCGGACACGAATCAAAAGCTGGGAGAGCTGCAACCACAACATCAAAATCCATGTTTACCTGAATTTGAAACAATTCTTAATAAAAATTACCTGTTTTATATTTCTATAGTTTATATTTACCGGGGGATTGGAGGAAGGT
>WFKH01011925.1:22087851-22099417 GCA_016163765.1 Magallana hongkongensis | reverse complement strand
ACTTCCTGTTAAATGACGACTGTTTATTTTTAGCCTAAATTTTCAAACAAATTTTCGTCAAAGATTTCTCAGCAACTATTTATTGCAGATGCTTGAAATTTTAAAACACTAATTGTTTAGGCATGCCATATCGTGGGATATATTTTTGTACCAATCGGGCGTCAACTTCCTGTTAAATGACGACTTTGTTTATTTTTAGCCTAAATTTTCAAACAAATTTTCGTCAAAGATTTCTCAGCAACTATAAATTGCAGATGCTTGAAATTTTAACACACTATTTGTTTAGGCATGCCATATAGTGGGATATATTTTTGTACCAATCGGATGCCAACTTCCTGTTAAACGTCAACTTTGCTTATTTTGCATATTCACATCAGAGCGGGGGTATCACTAGTTAGGATTGGCTCACAGATATCTTGTTTATTTCAATTTAAAGAATATGTTAAGAAAGCAATTAAGAAATATTTTAGACAAAGAATATACAAAAATAGACCAAAAAAAAAAAGAAGAAAAAATATGGTTCAACATATTAAGCATTGTTAAGCAATATAAATTCCTGCGCTTGCGCGGGGTATCATCCAATAGCTAAAAAACAGATTTTACTGGACCTGTTTATATCCTTTTTATATATAGGTATATGCCACTGTCAAATATAAAAAAGATCTCAAATAAATGACATTTAATTTCAGACATATAAACAATGTAAACATAAACATAAACATTCTTTCTCCCTCTGTGTATGCCTGATTATGCAGGCCTGTCCTGGGAAATAGAATACTAGCTATCAGTTTGTGTTTGCATATTAATTTCAATTGTAAATAGATTTAAAATGAAAAAAAAAATATTGGGACAAATCATACAACAGTTTTAGTTTACATTAATGAAAATTATACTGAGTGACTTAGGTGACCTTTTGCATTTGATCTTCGTCCGTCAAGTTGACATCTTTAACTTCTAGAATACTACAAGACATATTGTTACCATTTTTGATGTGAAGCACCATTTGGGTAGGAGGAATCTAAATTTTGGAATTCATGATTTATAAGCCCCATAGGCAGGACCAAAAATGAAGAAAGACCACATTTTCAACAACAACAAATTCTTTTCTACTTTCATATTGTAACGTGGATGAGCCAGGCGTTCTCCAAATAACAGTTAAGACAACTTCAGGTTTATAAATTTATTTACAAAACAACAAATGAAATATATTTACAATATCACTTTCACATCCACACTCGCTCACACCCCAGACTCATTCAATTGGCTGTAAATAATGACCCTACTTTAACAAAATTATAAATATATATATATATATATATTTGTGTATAAAAAAAACTTTTTGACAGACAGACGTACCGGTATATTATATGTTTCTTTAAATTCAAAATATGGTTGTTTCGATGATTACTTATTTTCAACTGTTCACATATCAATCACTAAATATTCTATCACTTGTGTTCCAAGTCACGCGATCACTTATCTCGACCTCTAATATCTGCTTGTATTTCAAATCATCGCTGATGTCACGGAGTGGACTTCACTTCTCTCCAGTATCCCCACCATGGAATCCTTTCAGGGCTGTAGTTCTGGAACTTACATGTAGTTACCGTGGTGGTGTTAAACATCAGGGTGGTCCTCCCCACTGGACCTTCACTGTTGTATGACAAAGTCAAAACGCTACAAATTATTCCAGTAATAAGCACATGTAGGCAACCTGAGTATGGCAACATTTGATGATACTTTTATAAAATAACTAGTAGACTAATTGTTCTCGAACAATTGGGGGTTTTTCCACCTTAGTATTTTTAATAAATTGCTAGATTGCCCGATAAGTTATACAATAAAATATTATACCTGTGATATATATTGTACTAGAATTTTTTCCCACTTACTCTGAACAAAACTGATGTGCTCGCCAAGTGAATATTCTTTACACATTGTCAAGCATATAAAGAGAGAACCTAAGAATAGAAGAGCGTGTTCTAAAGGCTAGCTATCTTTGTACAATATGAATGGGTTCACTGTAAAAACAATTTCCACTCGAGTAACCACAGGACTTGATGTGATACCTGGCTGACCTAATTGAATACCTTATTGCGCAATCCAACAAGCTATTGAAACCCTTACTATAATTCTGTATTTCAAAAGATATGAAAATTCATTAATTAACAGATTTTCAAATGACCTTGACCTTTGACCTTTATATCATTTTGTTCGGCCTAGGTAGACGCTCCCATCCCAAGTGGTTTGAAGTCTCTGTGATAGATAGAAAAAGAGTTGGAAGCGATTTTATCGAAATTTCAATACTTTCAGGGGCAATAACTGCTAGAAGGGGGCCTCAGATCCTTTCGGTATGAAAAGATTGAAGAACCCTCTAAATGCACTGAAGACATTGGTAAAATTTCCAAGTCTCTATCTCTTATTGTTTCAGAGGAGTAGTGATAACAAGCATTTCGTACAATAGGGGCAATAACTCTGTAATTATTCAAAGGTATGAGCCAAGGGGCTATATTTTAAAATGTCTTAAGATATCCTACTACATCCATGAAGAAGTTTTTCTCTACCACCCTAAACAAAAGAGATATAAAAACTCATTAATTAACAGCTTCTCAAATGACCTTGACCTTTATGTCATTTTGTTCGGCCTAGGTAGACGCTTCCATCCCAAGTGGTCCGAAGTCTCTATAATAAATAATAAAAAAGTTGGAAGTGATTTTATGGAAATTTAAATACTTTAAGGGGCAATAACTACTACAAGGGGGCCTCAGATCCTTTTGGTATGAATAGATTGAAGAACCCTCTAAGTGTACTGAAGACATTGGTAAAAGTTCCAAATCTCTATCTCTTATGGTTTCAGAGGAGTAGCGATAACAAGCATTTCCTTCTCAAAGGGCAATACTGTAAAACGAGAAAATTTGGCGCCTACGTATTTTAGCGCAAACGCAAGTGCCAATACATTGGCGCAATTTAATTTTAGCGCACGCACCTTTTATTTTAAAAAGGTTAAATAAAATATGTTTTTGTTTGATCAACGGTTACGCTTAAATCTAATTCTGTGTCACTCAAGCACGTAAATACAGCGATTTTGATTTCTAACCTGCAAAACGGTAAACTGCCGATGAGGACAATATACACTTCGTTTTGTCCAAATCGTCAATAGATATCTATAAAACTTCATTTATTGTCGATGATGTGTAAGTTTTTGTTGGTAAACAAGTTTGAGTTATCGGAATTTCAATTTAACGTACCTACTGAGATAACACAAGAAGAGTTCCGAAATTAAAGTGAAGGAAATCAAATGCCACACTGTACCAGTAAGTTTCCAATAAGCGAATCTTTTTCACAGTAGTTTTACAATAAAATAACACAGAGGTATCGTCTACTTATTTTTAAATCCGCTAATCAGAGAGCTACAAATTAATTAATCATGGATTGTCAGCGTGGACGATCGACACGCTTGGTCACATTTTCGCCTCGAGGCACTAAATGGAAGTGACACGGGGATTCAATTCAATTCAATTCAATGGGAGAAGCCCAGTTTTAAAGGTGCTAATGACAGATATTAATAAGCAATAAAATTGTATTTATTAATTCTTGTTTTACTCGAATACTCATGCTATTTACCCGGGCAATTGTGTAGTGTAAACAAGCAGAATTTACCGTTCATAATTACGTCAGCGCATACTCTTAGGATAAGAAGGACTGGAGATACCGTATTGTTCTGTAACTTGAAGATGTTTAATACACATAGAAAATCGTTGGCGCACTACTAATTTTAGCGCTCAAGAGCAGTTGCGCCAAAGGCACTAAAATTTGTAGTGCGCCATATTTTCTAGTTTTACAGTAACTCTGTAAGTTCTGGGAGTTTTTTGACACAGGGTCAATTAGTACCATAACTTTTAATGACCAATTACATAAAGTTTAAATTGTTTGGATAACTCTAATAAAAAAGTCACCCCGAGCTAAATAGAAAAAAAGAAGAAGAAGAAAAAACAAAGAAAACAAGAGGTCTTTCACCTGAAAGGTGGAAAGACCGAATCATATAATAAGGGTTTCATAGCAACATGTAAATAATAACAAAATAAATATGGCGCACACTTCCGGTCAATCATTTTCGGTGAATCACTTCCGACAAAGACATTTAAATAAATCAGCAAGTTTTATCAAATACAAAAAATACGCATAGAATAACGTTCAAAGCTATACAATTCTAATACAGAGCTTTATCGATAATATAAAATTGGCATTTAAACTTCCACGCAAAAGATACGCTCGACTGCTCCCACAGGTAAGTTTAACAGGTGAACGCTGGCCAAGGTTATTTTTAGCTCAATAAATAAACAAGAATTACTAGTCGAATACCCAAAAATACTGCAAAAAACCGATAAAATATACTTACCACGGTCTGCTATCCGTGCCCACTTATTAACAAGGTTCATGCACAATGCATACTGCACCAATGACGCTCAGTACAGCAAATAAGAGTTGCCCTCAAAATCGTGTCTTGTCACACGGCAGCCAACCCGGGAATGACCAGGTGTCAGCGGTTCTACCTGACTGCGCATTTGCAAAGAATTATGGGTAACCCGTCTTACAAAATCAAAGGGCCACGAAGCTAGCCTGGTGCTATTATTCAAGTGATTGTTACACATATTTATTTTAAGAAAACTAAATGTATGGTTATAATGTCCCCCTTGGTCAGGAGTTCAGACCCTAGGGCAGGGCCAAAAAGCCATATAGTAAAAATGCATTAAATGTTAGATTACTTCTTCCCTACTCCACATATATTTGAGAAAAACTAACTGCATGATTATAATATCCATGAAGTCCTCTACCTAAATTATAAAATTTATAGTACCTAGGGGTTCAGCTGGCCCTAGGGCGGGGCAAATATGACTACATAGTGAAAATTAATGTATTAAGAACATTTTCCTCAGAAGTCTTTACTATCACAGTCGTGGGAGATAAATTCATGCATTGCTATTATATCCATCACGTCTTGATGTTAAATAGTGAAACTCACTGCTTAGACCATGGCACAAAAGTTGAGGCACTTTATCTGGCCCGGGGGGTGGGGGGGGGGGGGGAATATGGTCACATATAGAACATGTATTTTTACTAAGAGTAATTCTAAGTGTCATCCATTAACATTTTTAACTTCATCTTGAAATGAAAACTACATGGTAAATTGTCAAATGGCAATATTGATTTGAGAGACAATGTCAATAATCATTGAGCTTTGTCCATATTATAAGTGGAAAGTGTAAAATAATTATTTTTCCTTGATGTTGTGGTGTTGATTAATATAGGTAGGCAGTATTTTAGAAGTATGGTATTTTTGGCCACATGGTCATTGTTTCCATAGCAACAACCAAAAATAGGACAAAAACACTGAAATAAGAACGAATCATCAAATACGTAGAAATAACAATGCATATGAACATAAAATTTTGTTAATTTAAAAAAAAATAAAATTGATAACACTACATTTTGCATTTATTTGGCAATCAAAATGTCAAAGTATTATTTTCCAAATTGCTTATTAACATTTTTCATTGTAAAATTTGAAGTATTTTTAAAAATTAATTTCTTTAAAATGCAACCTGAATTTGTTCTGATTTTATATTAACTAAAACATTCTTACATTGGTTTATAAGATTCATTAGTAAAAAAAAAAAAAGGGTAGCCAATGTGTATAAAAGAAATAACATAAAAAGCAAAGTAACAAAACTTTGATTTTGAACATGTGACATCATGCCCCTTTTATGGAACTCTTTTGCGGCGGAGGTTCAATTAAACTAACAGGAAGTGGAAACCAAACATGTTGTCTGCTCAGTTGGTTGTAGTCTGCTTGAATTTGCAGAGGAATTACAGCAACTTGTAATGGTAGGTGTTATTTTATGAACATTTCTGATCAATGCCAAAAATATTTAATGTAAATCATCCATAATGCTTCATAAAAGGATAAAAAAAAATTGACTATTTGATTGAATTTACAGGGAGTTGTGGTTGCTTGATGTTTCTTTAAAATTGCAGAGGAATGACATCAACTTGTAAATGTAAGTGTTGTTCCGTCAACATAAGTGATGAGTTTAAAATAATTTCAATTAAATTGTTAATCTGTAAAATAAAAACAGACTCTTTACCAATCTTTCACAGATTTTAGAAAGAATTGGAATAAATTTTGCCAGAAATGCAGCATATTTTGAAATTAAGTGTATTTTTGTCGGTATGTTGGATGTGAATTTCAAATAAGTTACCAGTTATAATGTAAAGCAAAGCAAATTTATATGAAAAATACATACAACCCCCCCCTTCTTCCCCACTAAACAGATTAAAAGACAGAATGTTTATTATACAATTTTTACGAGATATTTCAAAGTCGGTTCCTGTGACAAGAGGTGGCCTAAATGCGTTATTGAGCGAGTCTACAATTCTAACATAATTTCCAATAAATGGTACTTGTGTATTTGTAACTTGTTATTTCCAAAAAAATTCAATCTTTTTAACCTCCTGTTTGCTGATTCTAAAACTTATCTTTGTCACTAGTCTTGATGTATTTGCCTCGAACGGTAAATGATTGTGTCTCAGATCTCAAACCAATACCGGGATAAATAACATCTCATTAATCTCTAAAACCTGTTTAAAACAAAAATGTCGTCTTCTCAAAACAAATTTAGTAAAATGTCATCGTTAGGTAAAGTTTTATTCAAAATATAAATATCATTGTTTTTACCATCTGCTAGATAGGAACCCATGATGTTAATAATGTAGGGCCTAACCATCTGGTACAACAAACATCACTGGTTTTACAAGAGTTAGGCCTTTGAACATACTAAAGGATCCTCTCTAAAAACTATATTTGGCGCCTTTTAATGTACATTTGTATGTTTCATTAACTATTAAGATGGCAGTATCGTGTTCACCAGATACAAGAAGTTCGTGCGCATATAATATCGTATGTTTTGCTATGATTTCTTCTCATGTAATGTGACTTAAGCCCATATATTTTGAGACAAATTGATCAATTAAAACAGTTCCTGCACGTTTAACAATTTGACAAATGGATTTGCTTCTGTTGATGATAAATATGGTTTTAAGTACAGTGCTGGAGAGGCCTGTTCTAAGTTTAGTTAACAGAATTCTTATAAAAGTTTTCTTTGAAAATTTCATTCGTCTCAGTTCATGAATCTGTGAACATACGAGGGTCAATCAAAAAATACGAAGACTTTTGCCATAGCTATGTTACTTGACGTCATATAATTATTAAATTTAGTAGACATAATTAAGCAATTGCTTCAAACAATTTGAAATCCAAAAAGTTAATATATTCCTTTATTTCGAAGAATAATTTAAAATCTAATCCTGCAAAAATGAGGTCACGGCGCACGGTCAAAATTTGTGTTATGACAACAATAAACCATATTATGTTGAAAGCGATATCTCTATAAATTGGGCATAAAACCAAATAATATTGAAACCTGGAATAAAGAATTGTCATGATATTCTATGTACCAAATAGCGACAGGATATATAGTTTTGTTTTACAGATATCAGTAACAAAAGACAGATAGTCCTCATTAGTTTTGACCAAAAACGTTGACATCGTCGGATGTCACAGCGCAACGAAAAGTTATACAGTATGGATTAAACTGGGGTAAAAGTCGATAAGAACTGTGAAAGTGCTCAATGGTGGAAAAAATAAGTCAAAAATTATTTGTACGTTTCTGTTTAACTGTTATACATTTTTTTAGGGTGGTGGTATTTGTATTCTGAATATCGAACGTACGAAATAGAGTAGAATACCTGTAAATATTTGGTCAAAAGAATAAACAACGTCATCTGACGTTCAGGGCTTTTCTTACAGCAAACGAAGAGACATACGGTAAAAAAATTAAAAACTTCGAGGAACTAACTTATGATTTTTGAACAAATGGGAACAAATTAGATGTCAAGTGATATAGTGCCGATTTCAATTGTGTTGTGAAAAGCACAAAAGACTCAGGGTGATATAAAGATTGGGTATTTCTATTAAATGTGCGTGCGTCATCTTTACGTCATGTTTTCAACGTTACCGTGCGCCGTGGTGACGAAACCTGTTGTTTTAAAATTCGGATATCAAAAATACTTTTTCATCAAATAGAATGAAACTTCGTATATTAATAAAAGAAGTGTTGGTACATAAATTAATCTTTTGGTTATGACTATTATGAAAAATATATGATAGGCAGCCACATTGTCTTCGTTTTTTGATTGACCCTCGTAGTGTTTCAAAATCCTGATTATATATGCCAGTGAAGTTTATATAATGTTGATCATCATGAAATTTTATTTCCTGTTAATAAGAACAGAGATAAATATTTGTTCCAATTAAGACAGGAACACTTCTGTTGTTTCATGTGTTTGGTGCAATAAGAAATAAACCATCCACACACACTTGATCATTGTCAATACCATTAGCTCTAAGAGAGCACTTAAATATAACCCTTTTCAGGTCTTTATTTTCAAAAGTTTACAATTTTTGGCATCTGGAGCTAGGGTTTAAATAATCCGCGATTCTTCCGACTTCTCTGTTACCTATTTGAATATTTTTTTTTCAAACATGAAATTCGGATTAGGGTTAAGACTCTAAAATGAAGCCTAACATAAGACCATCCGACAAGTCAATCCAAGGACTATGGTACTTAGTTATGTGTCAAAGTATGTAGGCCCCTTGTTTTTAATAAAGAATGTACGTGCTCAACACCGGATGCTAAAATGGTACAGTCATTGACGGATATCTTTGTGACCTCTGAATAAAAAAGCAGCTATATATTCAGTTTGTTATAAATCGTTATTTTTATACTGTGTCTGAGTTTGACAACAGTCTTGATTTACATCTGGCAATTCACACTTCACTTTTTTTTTTATCTATATGTGCACTTATATACTTTCTGTTTTTCATTTATCCTATTACATCGTCAATCTGGCTTCAGTAACACTATTCGACAGTGTTAAAAATTTATTTCTTTGCGTAAGTTGCACAACAGTGCGCACATAAACTCCTCGCTCACGCAAAAGCCCTTCTGACTGTAGTGCTTCCAAGTCACATTTTTTTTTAATATTTTTTATTAAGGATTTTTCCTTTTATTTTTTCGTTCTTATTAATAACATAGTGCCTTTTGCAGCTACAGACAAGGGGAAAGGGTGGCATTTTCTATAATACAATTATGTATACATCACATTATGTTTAAATTCCCCTGCGCTTGCAATATTTATCTTTCAGCCCAACGATTAATTTTATAGTAATGTTAAATCTCTATTTTTTCTTCATCTTGCCCTACTGTATTTGTAGCTGCAGATCTGTAACTGGCATTAAAAATAGGGATATACGACAATTGAGCAACAGTTGCATCCATTAAAGTCTTTAATTTATTATGCAAATATATTTTAGATATATTTATCCTTATATCTCAAAGATTTTCTTTAAATGTATTCTTTACTCTTCTAGAATAAAAAAAATGCCTGCAAGTAATGCACTGTGGCCGTAATGTACCCAAATGGTAGTGCAGGGGCTTAAATTTTGAGACCATAACAAGCTACTTACCAAAGAAGGCCACTGTTCTGCTGGTCCGATTACATCTTTGATCATCCAGCGTTCATCAATATTCATATTCCTCGACATTTCTTCTTTTTGCGATCGTTAGAACGTTGGACTATAATGTATGTTCACTTGAGTTTTCCGGAGAACAGACTACAGATCGCAAGGTCTTGTTTAGCTATGTTTTATATTTATTATGAAGTACAAATGCTTGCTTTTTGTATTCGTCTGATTTAATGCTTAATGTATGTCTCAAAATAAAGCTAAATTACTTACCTTTAAAACATATGCGATGTATTTTTGCTAGTTATAAGGATAACTCTGCAACCACGTAAATGTATCACCCCTTCCCCATAAATGTACACACCTTAAGCCTGGGGATAGGGATAAAGGATTTATTGTTAAATTAAAGTGGTTTTAAGATACTTGAATCATAGTTACTTTCATCACGGTTATATGCATAATATATGCCCTAATTTATTTTTACAAAACAAGTTGGTCTTCTCAGTTACATGTATGCAATCAATAATTACATTGGGGTGTCCAAGTAGCGTAGTGGACAATGAACTCGTTTATCACCATTGCGACCCGAGTTCGACAGAGGAAAATGGCTTTAAGCTGCTCTATCACTGGCAAACTTCTTCAAATTAATCCATTATTAATTTTTAGCTCACCTGAGCTGAAAGCTCAAGTGAGCTATTCTGATCACATTTTGTCCGTCGTCCGTCTGTCCGTCCGTCCGTCTGTCCGTCTGTAAACTTTTGTACATTTTGATCTTCTTCTCTAAAACCGCTCGGTGAATTTCAACCAAATTTAGCACAAAGCATTCTTATGGGAAGGTTAATATACATTGCAAAAATAAAAGACCGATCTTTATTCAAAGCGGAGAAAACCTCGAAACTGTAGAAAAATGGGGGTGCATTTTTAAAAATCTTCTTCTCAAGAACTACTGAGTCAATTTCAACCAAATTTGGTACAAAGTATCCTTATGGTATGGCGAATATAAATTGCAGAAATGAAAGACCGATCTTCATTCAAAGCGGAGAAAACCTCGAAACTGTAGAAAAAGGGGGGGTGCATTTTTAAAAATCTTCTTCTCAAGAACTACTGAGTCAATTTCAACCAAATTTGGCACAAAGTATCCTTATGGTATGGTGAATATAAATTGCAGAAATGAAAGACCGATCTTTATTCAAAGCGGAGAAAACCTCGAAACTGTAGAAAAAGGGGGGTGCATTTTAAAAAAATTTCTTCTCAAGAACTACTGAGTAAAATTCAACGTAATTTAGCACAAATAATCCTACTGGAAAGGAAAATATAAATTGCAAAAATTATGGGCTAATTCTGTTTCAAATTTGAGTAATTTATGAAAATAATAATAAAGAGATAATCGCGGTCAATCAGTTAATAACTTCGGGTTCGGTATTCCATATCTCGAAAACGAAAGTTCTTTCTTGGAAGCAGCCATGTCAACGGGTTAAACTGACAAAGATGAATTTGCTTGTTGTGCAACAGTTTACGTGCGAAGGGAATATTTGAAACATGCAAAATATATTTGTGCCGATTTTGTGAAGTAAATTGAGGTTAAATATTTCAATGCGTTGACATTTTAACTTGTGACGGTGGTTTTAGCTAGTTTTGATTTTCGTTTCATTTTCGTTAATTATGCTTTTTAACATGAGGGGAACTATCGCCTATATTTTGGAATTTTTGGAAATTTTAATTAATCACTAGAAATGTCTCGCTAAACGTTGAATACTTGTACAGAAAAATTAAAAGGATCATATGATATGCTGTTACTACTTTCTGGGGCCTCCTCCTTATACGATGAATTATATGAAATCTACACCAACTTTGATGGTTTTTCAGACACAATTAAATAAAAACGACCTCTTTAAAACAGTTTAAAACATTACTGTTACGGGGATAAATGTATTATCGCTTGAATAAAGATGAAAATAAAGGGTGGGCCTTAGTAAAATAGAG
>WFKH01011925.1:22043189-22057105 GCA_016163765.1 Magallana hongkongensis | reverse complement strand
GAAGGTCCCTGAGTTGTCCCTGATTAGAGTCTCCGTTGAAGGCTGGGTTGAAGGCTGATCAGGAACAGCTGGTCCAGGTTGAACCGATGGAGACTCTTGACTTTGGAGGTTTCTACTTTATAGACACTCCTTCACCACCGACTCAATTACTGGTAAGGCCGCAGCCATACATTCTTCCACCAGAGCTTGTGTCTCTGTCTGACTAGTCTGGCTGGCTGTTTTTCTTCTCTTCGGACAGGAAGCCATAATCCTGAAACCATAACATAGTTAAAAATAGTACAAAAAAAAATTCAGATAGATCCCACTCAAGAAAGGTAGCACACATCAACAGGACATGTACCAAAGCAATAAATTAGTAGGCATCTGATAATAAATCTACATTGCAGCCAATGTGATGTAATTGCCTCGTCAAAAAATTAACTATTCCCTGAAAACAACTGCCTTAATATAGCCTGAGCTAACAGCAGAATAACATTAATATGTAGCCAGAGCTACACTGTGTCACCCTTAAAATGTCCTATAAAAACATGCGTTTGTATAAAAATCAGTGCTAAATAGATAGCATAACTAACATCATAGCCATTGCATCAAAATCTTAGCCATTGCTTAAAGTCATAGCCATTGCTTAAATTCATAGCCAGTGCATAAAATCATAGCTATTGCTTCAAACAGCCAGTGCTAAGGGTGACAAATTAAGAGACATTGTTGCACTATTACATAACATAGCCAGAGCTGAATTAGTTAAAAGCATATATACCTGATAGTGGGTGGTTTATCACTGTAATGTATGCAGACAAAAATGAACAATGGCAAAAAATGGTTGCTGAAAATAAAAGAAAGTAATGAAAGTTAAGTAAGCAAATTAACAGTTATACTAGATATCATGACAGTTACATTCATTGTAAGCAGAGTTCTGAAATAATTGATATCAGACATACATAACAATATTTCTCATAACTAATTTGTATAATAATAACAAGTGTAGAGCAGATTGAAAACCTGAAATTACAAAATATATAGAGAAATCACAAAATTAACTGTGAATAAGCATTACTATAATGCGACATAGCCAGACGCACCTATCATCATGGCTAGCCAAATATAAGAGTAAAGTTCAATAAGCACTAGTGTTGTTGTTGTAAAAAACTGAGGAAAATTCCTCGCAGCTGGCGAAAATATTTCCTCATCCCTAAAGAATTAAGATGGACACCATCTGAAAAAATCTGCCTCCTGCTGTTTGTAAACCCTTTCATTCTCCAATACACAAGTCCAACTTGTTGGCACTGAGATTTTAACTTTGTGTTCGCTAAAACAACACGCTCATTATAAGTCTGAGAGTCTATGTTTCTTGTCCTTTCGCGGGGCATGAATCGCATCACTGTTATACGAAGAATGTTGAATTGAACTTGAATCTGTGTCAAAAATGCAGTCAAACAAACACAACATTGTCAATTGCATTTCCCCTACTGTCCAAATCATTGCCACCCATGTTCATGACAAGGCATGAGGGACGATGTTCTTGGATCACTGCCAAAATGGTCCGCAAGTGGCGTGGATTTGTCACTGCACCTCCACTAATACAAAAAGGGCCACTTGTCGAAGGTCTTCAATTTTAAAAACATCGGCAGAATCTTGTCCGTCAATAAATGCACCGAAACGCTTCACATGATAATCGCCAACACACAATATTGTCATCTTGTTTTTCAAGTCACGTGATCCGTTGTTTACCTCCGAACAAGGCGAACAATGACTGACAGATTAATATATATAAATCACTTGTATCAAATAAGCCTGAAGGCAGAACAAATGGTTTGATTAGTACACAGACGGTGTTTGATCGAAGAAACCCACAAATGTCCTAAGTCCGGCCAATACACATACAATGAAATGCGCGTGGGTCTCGCCCTCGTCCACGACAACGTCCAATACAGTATACAAATTAATAAACACAAGAAAGCCGGATAAATTACCTCGCTAGTGCTGCAACTAATATCCTAAAGTCAACAGAAAATCCCAGAATGGTTAACAAGTAAGACGCATCGGTGAAAACATCAAATTAAAGGAAAAAACTTTCCGAACTAAATGTAAACATTGACTAAAAAATGGCGAGTGACGCTAAAAAGTTGCGCATGCACAATAATAAACTCTTTATATACAGATGAAGGCGGGAAATATGAATCAGTATCCATAAATGTTTTATGTTCATAAATATATTATATATTCCAGTTGAAACAGCGTCAATTTCACACAAATAGAGCGGACTTCTGAAAATTTCATTCCGATTTCGACAGTCTATGAATATTGATGAGCTTCTCTTAGTACTCAAGATTTGATAGCGTGTTACTACGCTATGACAAAAGTATTCGCGATTTTTCAAAATGGCGGACGTAAACAACGACGCGCTTCGTAAAAACAAACAATAAATTGTGACACAAATAACTGACTTACCTTTCTTAATACTTGATAAGGTGGCCTTTAGACTTGATTACAGCTAAAAGTTGACGGGGAATTGATTAGTACAGGAATTTGATATAGTTTTTATCAAAGGAGTCCTAGATGTGTAAAATCGTGTCGAACAGTTCTTCGGGAGTCTTGATATGTTTGGAGCTTTTTTTTGCAGAGTTCTTTTAATTTTTAACCAGAATTTTCTATTATATTAATGTCCGGTGATTGAACTTGCCTTAAAATTGTAGGAATATCATTTTTGTTGTTTGCATTTTTAAGCAATACGTGCTCTGTGGACGGGAGCGTTGTCGTCTTGAAAACGGTTTTGTTGAGGAAATGTCGGACACTGACAGGCCATAGTTGGTGTATATATACAAGACATATTTACTTTTACAGTGGTTGGAACAATTTAAGGTTTTTTAATAGTGTTAAACCAAAAAGCAGCGAAGATATTCTACTCCCAATATGATTGGTTTCCCAACTGATAAATTCTAAAATAAACCTATGAACATCAATTATTAAAAAAAATATATTTAGTTTCTGAACATTATTTTGTCAATTTTTGGAAAGAAAAACCAAACAAGAAGTCAAGAACTGAAGAGACAAAGAGATCTTTGAATATAAAGGAAAAGGATGCTTTCAGACGTTCCAGTGGAAAAAAAGGTATGCCATGTTTACTTACTTGATGGTTAGAATAATATATAGGTTTTTAGATACATGTTTGTCCAACCATCAAACCGAGATAGCGGTGAAGATATCATTTGTTGACCGACTAAAATTATTTAATTACTATGAGTTAATGTTTTGCTAACATTTTATAGTTTCTAAGCACTTCAAACGTATTTTTATAACATTACATTTTATAACATTACTTACGTCAGCTTTGAGTTTTTAGAGTTATTTCAATGTTTGTGCTCATTATATATGTATATATCTATGCAATGTGTATCGTTCCGATCCTCTCAAATTGTCGTTTAACTGTATTCCACCTGTATCTCAAACGAAGTGTATTGCGCGGCCATCGCGCTAGGTTCCGTTCGCCATCGAAAGCAAGATTTTTGTCTTGCCTAGATGGCCGGATGGTTAGCGCGGTGGCCGCTCACTGCCAGGCGAATGGGTTCAAGAGGTCGTGAGCTCAAGCCTCAGCCGTGGCGGAGGTGGAGGTCCAGTAAAAGTGATTTCCCTGTGCTTTTTATATATATATATATATATATATAGATAAAAATTAAAAAAAGAAAACACGAAAAACGTTCAATATAGCTTAAGCGCTTTCATTTTAAAATCTTCAGAAGCTATATAATGGTAACATAGTAACGTGACGTCAAAAAACTTGAACGTTGAACGGCAATGGCTATTATGACGTCATAGCTAGATTTAGCGGAAAAAAAAAAAAAAATAATATGCAACATAGTAGATAATATACAATTCGATACATGATTATTACAGACAGTTCAATTTGGGTTTAAAAATACGTATGAAATGTTTTTCTTTTTCTCTTCTTTGAACATTACTGTCACTCAACAGTTTGTAAAACGGAAATATTTTAAACTGTTTATTGCCGCAAATATCCAAATGCTCACTTAACGGTATCTGTCGATATCCCGGGGTGTTTATATGTTGTTTATGCACCCGCACACGGGTCCGAAGTGGATTGCTCGTTTCGCCAATATAGTACTCGTTGCAGCCTGGACATGTTATTACATATAAAACATTCTTAGTGTCACACGACATGTCCGTCTTTACGATGAATTCTTTTCCGTTGAAGTCGTACTTAGATCCCTCTGTAATATGGTGACAGGTCCCGCATCGTGGGTTTCTACACTTAGTAACTGTGTGTTTGTTATCAAAATGGGAAGTGCACAATATTCGTTTTAGATTTTTAGGCTGACGTCTGCTGTTAATGAAGTTCACATCTTTGTAAACTTCTTTCGTGGATTGGTCGTTGATGAGGATATTATTAAACTGATGAATTATTGGCGTAATGTTCTGATTTCTTGGATTAAAGGTATGTACAAATGGAATAATATCAATGGTTTTTTGCGGATGTTTACTGGCTAATAATTCCGATCTATCATATTTCCTGGCATTACGAATTCCGTCGTCAATGAGACCTTCGGGATAACCTTGGTTAGTGAGGTAATGTTTGAGTTCCCTGAGGCGTATGTCTTGGGTGTTTTCATCGCTCACAATGGTACAAATACGTCGAGCTAAATTATATGGAATAGCGGTTTTAGTATGATGAGGGTGACACGAATTAAAATGAAGATATTGATGTGTGTCAGTTGTTTTGTAGTATATATCAGTAAAAAGTTTTGAATTCTTCTTTATAACTAGAACGTCCAAAAATGGTAATTTGGTGTCACTACTTTCTAAAGTAAATTTGATATTGGGATCAAGGTTGTTCACAAGTTGATGAAATATCTCTAAATTTTCGTCACTATTATTCCATAAAATAAAGCAATCGTCTAAAAATCGTTTCCAACTAGATTTAATAGATCTGGCTTCTTCTTCTCCCCAGAGTGAAAGTATTTGTTCGTGTAGCTTTTCTTCAAGGTATCCAAGAGTTAGAGTGGCGTATGTTGGTGCCACCTTTGTCCCCATTGCTGTACCTTTCACTTGTAAATAATGATTTTTTCCGAACGCAAAGGTGTTGTTTTGAAGTATTATACGTAATCCTTCGAGTATAAACTCTTTTCTAAAGCGATCTTGTAGAATTTCAGGATGCTTGTTGATCCAATAGCTCACTGCTTTTATTCCAAGCTCTGTTGGTATATTAGAATATAAACTTGTGTCATTTGACGTGGTCAGTTTATATTCTAATATACCAACAGAGCTTGGAATAAAAGCAGTGAGCTATTGGATCAACAAGCATCCTGAAATTCTACAAGATCGCTTTAGAAAAGAGTTTATACTCGAAGGATTACGTATAATACTTCAAAACAACACCTTTGCGTTCGGAAAAAATCATTATTTACAAGTGAAAGGTACAGCAATGGGGACAAAGGTGGCACCAACATACGCCACTCTAACTCTTGGATACCTTGAAGAAAAGCTACACGAACAAATACTTTCACTCTGGGGAGAAGAAGAAGCCAGATCTATTAAATCTAGTTGGAAACGATTTTTAGACGATTGCTTTATTTTATGGAATAATAGTGACGAAAATTTAGAGATATTTCATCAACTTGTGAACAACCTTGATCCCAATATCAAATTTACTTTAGAAAGTAGTGACACCAAATTACCATTTTTGGACGTTCTAGTTATAAAGAAGAATTCAAAACTTTTTACTGATATATACTACAAAACAACTGACACACATCAATATCTTCATTTTAATTCGTGTCACCCTCATCATACTAAAACCGCTATTCCATATAATTTAGCTCGACGTATTTGTACCATTGTGAGCGATGAAAACACCCAAGACATACGCCTCAGGGAACTCAAACATTACCTCACTAACCAAGGTTATCCCGAAGGTCTCATTGACGACGGAATTCGTAATGCCAGGAAATATGATAGATCGGAATTATTAGCCAGTAAACATCCGCAAAAAACCATTGATATTATTCCATTTGTACATACCTTTAATCCAAGAAATCAGAACATTACGCCAATAATTCATCAGTTTAATAATATCCTCATCAACGACCAATCCACGAAAGAAGTTTACAAAGATGTGAACTTCATTAACAGCAGACGTCAGCCTAAAAATCTAAAACGAATATTGTGCACTTCCCATTTTGATAACAAACACACAGTTACTAAGTGTAGAAACCCACGATGCGGGACCTGTCACCATATTACAGAGGGATCTAAGTACGACTTCAACGGAAAAGAATTCATCGTAAAGACGGACATGTCGTGTGACACTAAGAATGTTTTATATGTAATAACATGTCCAGGCTGCAACGAGTACTATATTGGCGAAACGAGCAATCCACTTCGGACCCGTGTGCGGGTGCATAAACAACATATAAACACCCCGGGATATCGACAGATACCGTTAAGTGAGCATTTGGATATTTGCGGCAATAAACAGTTTAAAATATTTCCGTTTTACAAACTGTTGAGTGACAGTAATGTTCAAAGAAGAGAAAAAGAAAAACATTTCATACGTATTTTTAAACCCAAATTGAACTGTCTGTAATAATCATGTATCGAATTGTATATTATCTACTATGTTGCATATTATTTTTTTTCCGCTAAATCTAGCTATGACGTCATAATAGCCATTGCCGTTCAACGTTCAAGTTTTTTGACGTCACGTTACTATGTTACCATTATATAGCTTCTGAAGATTTTAAAATGAAAGCGCTTAAGCTATATTGAACGTTTTTCGTGTTTTCTTTTTTTAATTTTTATCTATATCTCGCCGACCACTGTGATTTTTATTGTGTTATATATATATATATAATTTATTCATTTAATAAAAGAACACATTTCAATATGGCTTCAAAATTGATTGTGCAAGTACCCTTTTACCGCAAAAAAAGTTCTTTGAAATGTTAATGAAACTAGTTGGTATTGTTTCCCCCCCCCCCCCCCCCCCCAAAAAAAAAACCCCGCCCCCCCCCCCCCTCTTAGGTTGTAATATGGGGCAAATTAAAAAAATTAAAAAGTATGATGTAAGCTAGTCTAAATGTCATATCAGTATATCAGTGCAATCAAGTTAAGCGCCACGATCTTTTTAAAATTTAACCTTGAAAATCTGAAAAATATGTTGGGTGAGCTATTTTTTATATCATCCATAAATAGTACAAGTCCTTATTTAAGGAATTCTTATGTTCTGAATTGGATAATAATTTACAAACTATAAATGACCCCAAGATTCAAAATAAGTCAAGGTCAAATATTTAAGGTTAAAGAATTGCTAGATTTAACTCTTCATTACATCATCTATCCATGTTTCAAGTTTGTAGTCTTTCAGTCAAAGTTAGAAATGGGTAACTTTCTTTCTAAATCATCTAACCATGTTCAAAGTTTGAAGTCCTTGAGTCAAAAGATTTTGAAGTTATGGTCTGAACAAATTTTTTTTCCATTATTTGACATTGAGTTAAGAAAAGGATCAAGGTCAAATATTTAACAAAAGTACATCTCAGTGTATTATTATTGTTCTTTGTTTAAAGTTTGAGTCCTTCTGTCAAAGTATAATTAGGAGATGACTATGTTTTTTTCTAAATTGAGCGTGAAATAAAGATATTAGGTCAAGGTCAGAAATTGTGGAATGGTCCAGCTAGGTTTTGAACTATTTGTCTTTGATACAAGTTTAAAGTCTGCAAGTTTAAGAAATTTGTGTTATTGCCTGGGCAATATTTTTCAGATCATGCTTGACCTTGAAAACCAAATGGGTCAATGTAAAACAATTAGGTGGCGTGCACTCATTTTCAATATCATCTATCTACGTTCGATGTCGTTTTATGTCTCAATGTCAAAGGTACGGCCCGGATAAAATTTGAATGACGATGAATAAGAAAATCGACAAAAACAATATATCTCCCCTTAAAAGGGGATACATAATAACTTAAACGCATCAGATTGTGCTCAGAATTTCCCGTTCAAAAGCAAACATTACGGCATTTCAACGGCCTAATTTTAGAAACATGGATTCCGAGTTTGAGGTAAAGTTTGAAGAATCTAAAACTGATGACGATTGATTGTGAAAAATGTTCTCTTAGGTCCTGCGAACACGCTAATGACTGATGTTCCTACTGTGGAATATGTTTATAAACTTACAATTCCAGAATAAGAAAGAAATCTTATTGAAATAATTGTCAAAGATACATATAGATAATTATGCAAAACAGTTTTATTAGTCCTCAGTATAACCTGAAGCCATTTTAAAGACCTCTGATATGGTATCACACAAATGCTACAGAAATGTCCGCCATCAAAGACTTGTAACATTCTATGGGAATAGAACAAAAACATTACATAGAGGCATATTGGCAGGTATCAGAACAATCTCATCTACTTCGTTCCCTTGATTATGCAGAAGTCATGACGCAAGAGTGAGGGTTTAAATTTCTGCACTACAATGATTACTTAACACAAATGCCGGAACGACTGGAACAACTACGTAAGAGAGGATTGAAAGGATTTTATTCTACAAACAAATGAAAATAATGTAATCGGTTGTCCAAGCATAGTAGTTTTAGTGGATGTTAGCAAGCTTCCAAAAAGAGAGGCAAACTGATCGATGGAATCTGGGGGTCTAGAGCAGGACTCCACAAAAACTGTTTCTTCTGAAAACAGAAATGTTGACACCCTTATTAATATTTATTTGATAAAACAACACATTAAACCCGAATCGACAATAATATGTAACTGCTGAAGGGCACATAATTCTATGCACAATGAGGGTTTTACCCATTTAAACTGTATACATCTTCGTGGATTTTGTGGACCGAACTCGGGTGCTCATACAAATACTATTGAGATCATTTGATTATTTGGCGAGCCTTAAAGCAATCTTTACCTATCGACGGTACCAAGATAACTCTATACGAAAGTTATTTCTCACAATACTGCATTTGGAAAATCTACAGTTACGATTCTACAGACCCATTTACATTTTTTTTTAGAAATAACTACAAAAGTACATAACCTTAAACCATAAAATCTGACGTAATAACCGCGTTTACCACGAGAGAACCAGCCAAAAAACAACGACCTGTCCTTGGTGACCTCCCTTAAACCCCAACAACAGTGAATGGTTTTACTACTACGTGTCAAAATTTTTACGAGTCTGAATGTTGATAACTTTACGGTAGATTCTTATTTTTTTAATCACAAATTATTTCCTCATTGGTCAGTATACTACGCTGTTTTGTACCTCTTGTTTTTAAATCCCTTTTTTCTAAACTGGTTAACTTAAATCAACAAAACGGACAAAGCGTTTAGGAAAGTTGCTTTCCAACCTGTATTAATTGCTACGCAACACTGAAAAAAAGATTACAATGACCACGCTATTTATTTTATCATTTATTAATCAAACGTGGTGGTGCAATGGTAGAAACCTATTTGTACAGATATCACCAACTCTTATGTAACCAGACAAGTTTTGACGGTCACCTGAGTACCATAATATAAATTGTTAACGGACAATGCACGACAAACGACATTTTAGGTGACTCAAGTGACCTAAATACATGCAAGTTCATTAAATCCCCCCCCCCCCAAAAAAAAGCCATGAACCCCTATCCCATGGGCAGTGAATTTCACAATTTAAGAGGAATATACATGTATGACTAAAAAATACATTTAAGTTATCTCTCTCGACTGTGAAAGTATACAGAAAAAATATTTAGGTAGAGCCTTCATGAATATCATAATCAATCATTCTATTTATTTTTAACCAATAAGAAACAAAGATTTTTTTTCTAAGATTCAATAGTTTTCACTATTTGTCCTAATGGCCCCGCCCAAGGTCTGAACCCCTGAGCTAGGGGCTATAAATTTCAAAATTTAGGTAGAGGGCTTCATGGACATTAATTATAGTTACGTTAGAGGGATTCATAGTTTTTCTCAAATATGTATGGGAGTAGATAAAAATATTTTTCAAGATATATACATTTTTACTATTTGGCCATATTTGCCCCACCCTGCACTCCTGACCTAGGGGCCATGAATTTCACAATTTAGGTAGGGCATCATGGACAGCATTTTTTTTCTCAAATACATAAAGGAGCATAGGAGTGGAGCAGAAGATTTTTTAAAGTTTAATACATGTAAATTTTCACCAAATGTCCACCCTTGGGACTGAACCCCTGACCAGGGTCCATGAATTTCACAAGTTAGTGAGATTGTTTTATGGACATCATAACCATGCATTTTCTTTTTTATCCAGTAGAGAAGATTTTTTTAATTTTGCCTTTTGTTGCATATTTGCCCCGCCCAGGATACCCCGAGGATTGTTAGGTCATAAATCTCACAATTTAGATTCCTCCTATCCTAGAAAATAGTAAAAACTGGCCTTGTAGTTTTCAAGAAGTTAACATTGTTAACGGAAAACGGGCGTCACACGATGCACGACGACAGACGAAAACTTAATGCGAGTAACCTGAATAACCTAAACAGCAAACAACCTTCAGTAGAGTGTTCCTCTGCTGACAATTCGAACCTAGATTAAAGTTTCAACAAGCAATTTTAAGTTTGACCTTTTATTTAAAAATCATTTACATAGTTTATACCGGTAAACGTCAAAGAATTACGGCTATGATAAATATTTTTTACATAAATTGTTTACGTTCGGTTCTTGTCACTCATCACTACATAAAATGCAAATACATATATATATATATATATATATATATATATATATATATATATATATACACACCGAAAATGTGTCGTCACTTTCAGTTCACACGTACTGACATATTGAGATAATTTTTCCAGGCATGTCCATAATCAGAATTAATATAGTTCTCGTTTAGTATCGTATTATTTTCACTTTACCTGTGCAATTTTCACCTACAAAGAGATCGCCTGATTTGTCTACCGATAAACTTGAAGGGCGATCTAAATGACAATTGTCAATAAAGCAAATGAAGAGTCCATCCTGATTTAGGATGTGTATACGGTTGTTCCGTAAATCTGTAGTAAGGATCTGTGCTTGAATGTCTGTAGTTATGCCATGTGGATCAAATGACCGTTTGGTTTTAGAGGGAGGACCGGTGTAGGTAAACCGGAGTTTCCCGTCCTGACTGACCACAACTACTGCACCAGCTCCGTTGTCGGCCACACATATATCATGATTAATGTTCTCACATATGTATATACTGTAGTGACCAGATGAAAAGAGAGGTTTCCCTTTATCATCAAACTGAATGGTTTGTTTCAATTTCGAACCAAAGTAGCGCACGACTTTCGTTTTTGTCTTATCATTACTTATCATGACAACCAGGAATTCGTGAGAAGTAGTACAGACAGAGTAAGGATTCCATCCCTCTAATCTGATCATTGTCTGTATCTTTGATTTTTCCACTATGTTTACCGTCTCGTCCATGGGATCAGCATAAACTAATTCATTAGACCTTGTCAGCGCAATATCACTTGGCCTTTTACCTGATTTTGTTTGGACTGAATTCACCAATTCTCCCTGAAGATTGTAGAGTCTTAAAATATTGTCTTGTCCGCAGGTCCTTACCTCTTCCTCACTCAAACAGGATACACTGCGTAATAAATTGGACAGTCCATACTCGGTGTGTACATCTGCAACAATCCATGGTTCATCAATGTACGGTCTATAATTTGGAAAAATTGTTTCGCCTGTAGTATTTATTGTGTAGTCGTGATCATCTGTTTTGATGTCTAAAACTGACAGAGAACCAAATTGTTCACAAATATGTTGGCCGTTTATTTCATGGTGTGTAAAACTTGGCAAAGTATGTGTTGGTTCTGAGGGCAATCTTTTAAATTCTGCAATCCTTGAAGTGTAATCAGAGACAAGACTGACGTCTTTAGAGTCAAGTAATTTCTTCAGATCAGAAATACACTGTGTGATTGCAGAAATGGTGCATCTGATCTTTTCTTCCTGTTTAGTAATGGCATCAAGCTGTTTAGAACCTATTTCATTAAAATCATGCTTTAGTGTCTCTATAATTGTATTAATTTCTTTATGCCAATCATCTCCATGTTTCGTAATAGCTTTTATAAATGTCTGCGAGTTTTTATTCATATCTTCTTTCTTCATTTGGATCTCCAATGCAATTTCTTGGTATTTAGGATGAATTGATTTCTCCAATTCTTGTAAATCCCTCTTTATAACTTTTTTCTTCGTTTTCACAAATTCCAAAATATCATCTTTTACATGTCCAAAATGTTCACCTGAGGCAACACACTGCACACAAATTGGAAAGTTACACTCTTTGCAATGCAGCTGACATGGATTTTTGGAATGTTTGAAGCACTTTGGGTATGTTGAGATAGATCCCCGCTTTTCAAATAGCACCACGTTGTGTTGTTCTGATCCATCAAAGAGATGTTCCCCAACACACGGTTTGCAAAGACGTATTTGACATATGTCACAGTACATAGGAGGGGCCGGGATTTTACAGAGTTGACACCGTAAAACGTCCTGGGCACTTAGGTGGGGATCCATTGTCACTCACCCTGTTGATTAAGAAAAGATTTTAAATGTAAGCAAAGCGTACAAAATACTATCACTTCGCGACAAATAGTTATTTATTATCTGTGTGTTAAATGCAGTGACCTTTGGTCTTTCACGCAGCACTGTCCGAGTGAGCCATGTAAATACAAGTTCATTTTATTGGTATTTATAGTATTTACATATGAATCGTTTAACAATTAAAAACATTAATCGTGCTAGGAAATTGCTTGAACCGCCCTTCTATATATATTAAATGCATCAAATCCATAATTTCATTGCGATTACCGAGTTGTTTACATTTAATGGTATTGGATTTAAATCACTTCAAAGCAATTTTATTTCCTTGCTTCTTTTCCTTTGCCCACGGCGTATAATTGGGTATTGCGCGAATGTCAAAAGAAGGATGGAAATTCAAACACAATAAATATTGGCAACACCCTTACAGTGAACAAAATTATCCCTCTACCCCCTCCCCCGAAACAAGTTATAAATCTGCGCATTTTTAAGAACTAAGAATAGCAAAAATGCTTGTAAAAAAAATGACATAATTATTTTGACGTTCTTTACATGGCTCTTCGTTTAAGGTTTACTACAGGGTTTTTTAAAAATTATTTTGTTTTACAGGAATGCTTCAAATATTTCAAGTGCATGCTTAAAAATTTAATGAATTTGTTCCATTAATCAATCCGCGTTATGTTTTTTTTGTTTTGTTTTTTTATAAATGGTAATATAGTAAAACGATACGTTTTCTTTGCTAGTAAAGATAAATACATTATTTCATATTTTGAAAATAATAATGATGTGGGTTATCAACTTAAAACGTGACAAGTGATCTACCATAACACTCGAACTCGAATAAAAGTCAAATATCAAAACTTTATAATTAGCAAATCTCAACGTGTTTTTTTTATGTGCTATAGCACATGCTAGAAAGAGAGAATAAGATAAGGCACAAACCTCTAACATCGAACAAACTGATCCTAGCAGTCACCAGTCCACGTATTGCTGCATGAGTTAACTTCCCATGATAAATCTAAGCATCTTTATAGCTTACTGTTTGCCAGGAAAATCCAACTCATATTTTGACACATCCGGACGTGAAAGATTAATACAAAGTGTTTGAAAGTGGCCTGACGCAAACTTAACAATACACTTCTTTCTCTACATAAATCTGCTTCAATATTTTATTTTTGCTATTTACTTCAAACCTCGTTTTGTAATGACGACATTGTATGTAATAGTCTGGAACGGAACAACAACAATGGTATATGCCATATTTCTTTTTATTTGGCAAGTGTTTTTTTATTCAATATTAAATAATTTTGTATTGGTGATAAGAAACTGATGTACATGT
>WFKH01011925.1:21991046-22016924 GCA_016163765.1 Magallana hongkongensis | reverse complement strand
TTTTTTCTTAGTGTCGATGGATTCCTCATTATCAACAGTGTTATTGTTCACACAAACTTTTGGGGTTTTCACTGTCTTATGAATTTTTGCCGCTCTCTCATCTTCCTTACTGGCGATTGTACATAACCTCTGGATAATTTCTTCCTCATCAATCTTAGCAGCATCCAAGAGGGGCTTCAATTCGGCTCGAATAACATCATTGCGAAGACCTGTGTACACTGCACGGCTAAACATCCGGTTCACCAGCTTTTCTTCATAAGTTACTTCGGCCTCCTCCTCTTGAGATGAGAATAAGATCTTCTGTCTGATCTCCAATGCGCGAAGAAGAAATTCCTGTGCCTCCTCTGTCGAGCTTTGAGCTAACTGTCCAAGTTGGTTGTATAGTTCAGTTGCTGATTTTTCTCGATACTGGGCCCGCAATATTTTCCGCAGTGACGAAAGTTTTAGCTCTGGTCGTCCTTCCAAGTAGTTACGAAGGCCAGATCCCAATGGAACAGCTCGGACAACACCATCAACAATCTCCACTTCACTATAGCCCTTCTTTACACCACTGTCTATCTGTCTGGCTAAGCTAACAAAGGACAGTCCCTTTTTAGGTTCAATGGAGCCATGTATCTTGAATTCCTTTCTAAAAGGATTGAGTTTGGCTGCCTGAGGATTGTCCTGTGACCTTGGTTGCTTTCCAGGTGAAGTTTCTAGAAGTTTCGAATTGCCGGAATTGGTTTCTGGTCCTAAGCACTCATTGATGATGAGGTACGCTGCTGTTCCGCCATCTTCCTTCTTCTTCTGCTCTTCATACCAATCAGTGATGGCTTTCACAACAAGAACTCTCTGCGATGCCTTCTCAGGGGCCATCTTCAGATCTGCCACAGCCAATATAACCTCTAAGGTTCCCAATAATGCAATATACAGCTTCGAAAGGAGCCGAAGTTCTTCTTCCATGTGCTTCATCACTTCTTTCTGTTCGGACACCATCCCGGACGAGCCCCCAAAATGTTACCAGAATTGTTGTTGGGCCTGGCTCCTGAAGATAAGAAGGAGACATCAACACATGTATTGGCGATGGCAAATTTATTAAACTTTGTCTAATCACCGTGTCACATGTATACAATGCACAACACATTCTAGGCAATAATGCCTTGTACTGCAAGCCATAACATTTTGTACTTTAAGTAAATGTGAACACAACTGGTAGATCAACTGATAAGAACAAATAAACCTTTCATTTAAATGACTAGAATTCAGTAAAAGTAGACTTCTGTTTATACTGTAATACTTTCAAATGACATGACATACTATTCTGTGACCTTGAAGGTAACTTGAAGATTGTTTGTCACCACCAGAAAATGTTTGTGGGTACAACATAAGAGTCTATTTAAGAAGCTCAATTATTTTTATCCAACAGAATCATTTTGTGTATATCCCTGTAACTATTTTTAGAATTGGTAGGACAAAGTAGTGCCTTTAAGCAAAATAGTTCGTATACTTGTGTCTATACATTTATTGGGACATTTTAAATCAGAATGCTTGGCACATGTCAGCAAAGAGATTTGCAATTTTAACAGCAAGTGTCAAAACTGAATTATCATTTGAGGGAAGGAATTGAAATTGTTTGATGTACATCCTTTACAAAACTCTGAAATTCCCTACTTTTGCTTTCATTTTCAGAGTTTTTCAATACAGACGCATTTGGCCGGAAAACGAATCTGACTTCACACCACGAAAATCAAACAGGAGAGAGAAAAATTGTTGAGCATTCATTCATGGGGTCCCTCGTCGCTGAACGAACATTAGGGCCGGAGCTATGAACCCTAACTATCGCCTATGGAAAATGCATTAGTGGACTATATCCATTTACAGCGATATTCAGTTTACTTTAAATAGAACTCAAAGACCAACCAAACGTTATGTAAAATGGAGTTTTCTAAAACTGACACATGTTCTTGCTATGGTAAGAGACATTTTTATAAATTAAAATATTGTCCTTTTCCTCATATATCATTTTATATGTGTTTTTTATTATTATTTATATGCTTAGGCTCTCTGGCTGTTCGATGTGTTTTTGCGCAAAATAGTTACTTGACAAATTGCATTCATATTATGCCGTCATAGCATATGGTTCAACATTGCTATGTTTAATAAGCACGACTGATGAAGACCGGTAACAGGGTCGAAATATTTCAAAAAAATTCTTGAAAGTGTTCTAAAAATGATTTATATACACTTCAGTTTTTGTTCAATTCTAAGGATTAAAACCTTGGGGTTTTTTTTTTCAAGCGCCTTTCATATGGAGAAATCACGTACACTTAACTGATGAGCTAAATTCCAAGTGACACTGTTCTCATTAATATTCATGTCTTCAAATTGTCTCCCTTACGAATGAAAATTACATACCTTTTATGTATGAAATTGGTGTGATTACGTGAAAGCTTTCATTTTTTAAATAAGAACACGTGTTGGGGTAATGCATAGATTTTCTGTGTATGTTTTTGTCACAACAATCGGCAATTCACACTTCAAATTCGCTTTAAATGCTTCCCTATTCAACTATTAGATTATCTAAAAATAGGTTTATACCGGCTAAAATGAGTATATAAATACATAAATAAACATTTTAAAAAAATCAGCTTGGAACAAGATAATATTCTGACCTGAAAAATCTTTTTCAATTTATAATGATAATTCTTATAGAAATATACAATAATGATTCAATATAAAGAATAAATGCCTAGTTGCAAGTCCGATAGCTTACTGAAAAAATCTTGAAAAATGCTAAATTGAAAGTAAGAAAGAACCGACAAGACTTTTTTAATTTGAGTCAAGATTTCTGACACAATTAGTTTGCAATAAAAACTTTGTAAATACGTGAGGAGCAACTTTACCTATGAATGGCAAGTATTTTAAAAATAATTCCCAAATCCCTTCATGACGTCTTTCATCACTAAAACACACTTTATTCCTACAACGCCCCGCTTCAATTTTTCAGATTCAAAAGGAACCGCCATCTCAACATCTCATGTAAAGAAAACATGCACGTACTAAAAATCGCCATTGTGATAACAATATGGCCGCTATGCAAATTAGTAAAATGTACACCATTTCTCCATATGTTCTGATGGAGTACGTAAGTGAGATATATTTCGCATTGAAATAATTTTTTTTTCTAGTTTTCAAACAATTTTTAAAAAAAAGTTTTTACATTAGAAGAGCTGTTGACATACATTTCAATACGATGTGTAGACGTCTGCCTAATGACTATATTTTCTTTAATAGAAAGTTTTATGCTTCTCCAGCAAAACGGTTTTCAAAGATATTGACTTTACAATATTTTGTCTTGCAACGAACTGACCAACACATCAAGTGATGCAAAATAGTACGTGGATACCACCACAATTCATCATACTGAGAATCAACCTTAAAGTCCTTTTGCTAAATGGCCAATCGTTAGGCAACTGCTAATCCATATATTAAGATAACTTTGAGTTTTGGTCCTTGATGCCTAAAACTTCTTCATTTAAGCTCTCCTGAAGTTTTACATGTAGGGTGAGTTAACCATGCATCGGACACATACCTTGGATCGGACAACTTTGTATATAAAAATATACAAATAAATGTGCATGCGCTCATGTGTTGTTTCGTATATCCCTGGATTAGAACTAATAAACTTTATCATTATTAAGAATTTGACAGTCGCATTGTACAAGAAATAGCAATATAGGCATCGTAAAATGACGTGAAATACGCCATCATTGAAAATTTAGTTACGAAAATTTACACAAAAGCATTACTTGAATGTTGTACATTTGATTGTGAATTAGTGAAAATGCACCCTCTACCTAAAATAATTAGAAAGAAGTAAGTTTTGAAACAAAATTTGATTAAAAAATTTGAACAATTAATGTCAAGGTCATTTCTGCTCCATATATTCATTTCACCATGGATCGGACACAAATTAACCATGCATTGGAAGTTTTCAATGCATAATTTTTTTGTAAAAATTAACATGTTGGGTGCCCATTCCTTGTGATATACTATAAATGTATATATAGTAAAATAAAAAAAAATAATTGGTACAAACATTTTCCTCAGACCACTTAAAGTTCGAGTTTTATGGATACTACCTTTTTAATCCAAAGTTCCTGTAGGTGCTGGCACCATAAAGAACCCCTCATGATAAATCTTCTTTTAAACAGAAGCACTTGTCTAAATCCCTGCCAGTAGATTGGAGGATTTACATTAAAAGAAATCTGAATAGAAGTTGAATATATTTATTTTTCCGAACCTCTGTATGTTCGCATTAAAACCAGAAAATTTTGTTATTTTTAATCTCTACTGTATAGCTGTCCGATGCTTGGTAAATATAGTCCGATCCATGGTGAAAAAGTTCAACACTTCATTTATTTGCTTTATTTTCTGTTTTTAACACTTTTACTATTTTTCTCCAATTATTAAGCAAGGGGAAAACCTTATATATTTGGACTATAATTGATGCGTTATCAAAGAGAAAAATCCAAGGGTGTCCGATGCATGGTGAAATCACCCTATATATAAAGATCATAACTGTTTTAATCAATATTTAGCTTACATTCTCAACAATAACGAAAAGATAATATTTAATAATTACTTTTGATCATTGTTAACATATCTTTTACATGTTTGCGAAGTAAATATACGCAACGGGCATTTTGTAATGCAAGAGACAAGGATGATAACGTTGAAAATTATGCGAGGTTTTCCGAGTGATTTTCAAATGGAGAAAAAATGTGAACATTCCCCATCATAATTATCCGTAAAATAATTTTTGTATTCGTTCCTGTGAATTTTTCCCGAGTAAGAAATGAAAACGTGTGAATAAAATTATCTTGGATACTTTACTTTTTATCTGTTTCATTTGCACTTCTTTCACAACTTTGTGTATTTTTATTTAAATTCGTCCAAATTTGCTGCATAAATATCTTGACACAGACTAAAAAAATTCCATTAGTTATCTATTACAATACTCCTTTCATATTGTTGGATTAAAAACCGTTGCTAATAATAGTCTAGAGAAGTTGATCATTGCAAACAACGTGAACGACGGACGATAACGCTAATAATGTACGCGAGCTGTCCTGAGTGACAAATATATTTATTATCATATCCCTCAGAGATTCTCCGGGTATAGGAAGTAAGCGATGACGTGTCGTTGACGTAATATTGAAAGAAAATAAGCGAATTAGTATAGGTTATAGAAATAAAGTACACCAATTTATCATTATGAGTCCAACAATCCAAATTTTCTACAATTTTTAAGAGATCAATATTACTATACTTAACTGACGTGTCGTTACAGGCCGGTTTATAATAAATTTGTGCATCGAAGTCAAAAAAACCATGAAACTTAACAATTTGTGGTTCTCTATCTTGCTAGCACCTACCCATAGGGGTTCTTTATCGTTCTAACACCTACCAACGGTACTTTTGGTTGATTTTTTTTCCTGCTACATCTGGATATTCAGTAGTCCGAAATATCCGACTTTACTGGCATGTTTTACGATTTCGATATTTTACTGGTTGGCAACTTCATTAGACGGCACGCCATCTTGTAATTTGACACATCTCTAGAAAACCATAAAATTGAACCGAAAGGAATTTACCGCCTGGAAATGATGGTCGCTGTAATTTTACAAGTTATTAATGAATGAGGTGCAATGCTATTTTGCGCCGTATTTTTAATTGAACAGAGTGAATATTATTTATGAAAGGCAGAATAGTTCAATTTTTAAAAGGAATTTTTTTTTCGTGAATAGCGAACAAGGGAAACCTTTCATTGGCAACATGCTTGTCTCAAAATACGGCAAAAAACTGAGATGAAAATGAATACATAGATTTGGTGACATTTTAAAAGATAAGTTTGCCATGTATATCCAAACAATGTAGGACGCAGTATTCTACAACTTAACGAAAACATAAACATTTCTAGAGTCAGGTGCAAAGAGGATTAGGGTAAATTAACTCAAAGCATGACATAAGCTGGAAATACCAAAATTCTGTTAACAACCTACTTCAATCATTGAAATTTCATCATTTTTGCCAGATGACTCTTTTGTCATTTCCAAAATCAGAAACCATTTCAAAACATTGTTTCAAGTTTTTGAAGTCATTGTTTTCAACATCATGCTGATCATCATCGTCATCATTTTCATCATCATTGCTATCATCATCATTGCTTGCAATGGACACTTCATAACATGCGAAGTCAGGGATGAACTATCCAAGAGAAGCAGTCTTGTAACATGAAGTTAAAGAATTTGAGTGAGGATTACATAATTTTGTTTAAATTAAGAACTTAAGGTCCATCGATAGATGTAGGTCTTGCTACTTCCACCCATAGTTGGCCAGGTTGGGTACAATTCTGGCACATAACTCTGTTTAAAGACAGCCAGTGAGACTTGTCGATAGTTATTGCAAATGCAACTTTCAATGGAATCTTATTGCGTTTCGTAAGTGTTATTTTGTCGACTGGATCATAAGTAGTAGTAAATGGTGAATACTTGACATTAGCTGTTGATGAATGCCTACTAACTTCAAATTTAACCTTCACTAAATCTTCATATATACTAGTAACAGTTCCTCGCAAACCATTTTCTAGAGTGCCATGTATATTTTAATAACATTACTGGACATCCCTTTTTAAATAAGGTGATTGCTACCAAGAACTTATCAAAAAAAAAAAATTGATCCTCCATCTTTGACATTGTACAGTTTTAAGCTACCTGACATGGCTTGTACATATTTGTAATAGGGTCCGCCAGTAGATTATCTGCCCCTTACGCCGCTAGAGGCGCTGCTGTACTATGAGGTATAGCGTACGCGTCGTATACAGTATCGCAACTGAAAAAAGAATTAACAATTCGCGCCGCTGTTACGACTGGAAGAAAAACGGGCCTTATAGAAAGGTACGAGATTATAAATATTGGTAGTAGCAGTTCTATTTAATTAAAGAAGTCATAATATATGTTGTTTAGAACTGATATTCAAAAGTCAAATGCAATCGTTATCGTACATCGTAAACATGGTAAACGTGATCAGGTGATATATTTATGGTTTCATTTGAGACCGTCTTTGGTAGTTAAAACAAAAATAAAATCAGTGATCAATATGAACTTTAATTAGTCAAATATTTTTGTAAAGGTTGGAAGCATACGAGAGAAATTTAAACTTTAGCGGACCAGTGATAGACCTGCCTGCGGAAAGGAAAGTAGAATGGCCGGCTAGAGGGTATAAACAATTAACATCAGATCACTACGATGTCTTGCCACATGTTACAGAGGCCCATGTAGAAGGTAATTTCAAACAAATTCTTTGTAGACAATCAGTTCTGAACTGTTGAAAACTGTCGTGATATACGTTGCTTTAATATACATGATATATGAATAAAACTCAATCTACAATGGTGTAGCAAATTTATTTTAGTCAATATCAGATTCCGGCTTCTTAGCCTTTACTTGTTTTTAATTTCTGATTAGCTGTGTAATCTTATTAATTTGTAAGCAAGATCATTTCATTGCCTCTTAATTACAGTGATAGTAACAATTACATATCCATTGTATAAATAATAATATTATATACGTATTCCCTCCCCACTTTGAGAAGGTAGAGTTTTTCACTCCTCACATTGTGGAGGCTCTATATAGTATATAAGTGAGCAAAGTTGCCCACAAAAAAGACAGAGACGGATACAGACAGTACTTGCTACTGCTACCAATAATACAGGATTGTGGGATTTTTTTTTATGTATAATTGCATTTGGATTATTTCTTTACTTTTTTCTATGTGATTTGTGGATTATATGTAAAAATAATAGGTGTTGGAAATCTAAATTTACTATAATTAGTGAACTTTTATACAGACTTATTAGTCGTACACTGATACAGTACTATGGGGAAAGGATGAGAATTTTTTCTTCTTAAGCGAGAACCCCTCAGACAGAAAGTGTTCGAAAAAGTCAGCAGTTTAGTTGATGCTACAATGGTCTATTGCATCCATTATCATTCTATTCCAAGGTTATTTCCAGTACAGACAAGCTCTCGTCAGACAAATGATGGGCAACACAAAGGCTATTGTGAAAGGAAAACTGCTGCTGCTGGAGTCAGAGAGAGTGGAAGCATTGAGCATTAACTCTCAAGATGATCATGACAGCTTATTTTTGACTGGATTTGTTAGGGCAGCAATGAAGAAGAAGGTAGTGTATAAGTAAAACAATAACAACAAAAAGAAATTTCATAATTAAAAATTAGAAAATATAATTTTTTAGACAATTTTATGAAAATCAAATTCAAATTTGGTTATTTCAAAAACACATGACTGTTCGTCTGTATTTAACAGGTGTCTTACAATTACCGTGTAAGAATTAACAGAAAAACAGGAGAAATTAAAAATTCATATTGTGAATGCCCTGCTGGAAAGGGTCCCAATGGGACATGTAAACATATTGCAGCAGTAGCCCTCCTTTTGGTAAAATTTAGAGAAACGCGCATTATTCCAATTCCAAGGGGATGCACAGACAATCTCCAAACTTTTCATAAGCCAAAGAAGTCATTTCAAGTTGAGCAGTCTGTTCGATAAAAGTTTGTTACTTAGGCCACACCAATTCAATATCTTGTTCTTCGGACAAATGACCTAAAAAAAGTAGGGGCGGGCGAGCGATTTGATAATTATAATATTATTATTTTGTTTTGACATAATTTCCAGGCGGTACATAAAAAAGGTGGAGCGAGCGATTATATTTTTTTTTAATTTTTTACATTTGGAGAGTAAAAAGGACTAAAAATCTATATAAAGTTAAATAATCATGTAATATATGGAACATTAAATGATTTCCATATATCTGCACTCAATTATTGTAGATCAACAATACATCTACAACCTAAATTAATTATCGAGATTGACATGTTTGTTTTCTTCACTGAATTCAAATGCAAATATTGTTTGTTACAAACATGACTTTTATGATAATTTTGCCTTTTTTGGCTTGGCTTTAATGTAAAGTATTATTATTATTGTGATATACAAAATAAGTCTAAATAAATACAGAATGAGAAGAAACTATTTATTCAAAAAGCTTATAGATGAAGTTAGTCTTTCATGTTTGTTTGATCACAACTAGATAAATAATAAAATCCAAAACATTGAACAAATTTAAAATACAGAAAGACTTTGACTGATTCACAATGAATACAAATAGGAGGAAGGTAATGTCTCAGTGAAGCATTGAAGAAGCAGGTTTCCACATCTCAAGAGCAGGCTAAAGCTCTTCAAACCATTAAAACCAAGCTTTGAATTCTTTGTTCCTGGAACAAATGAAACACCAGAAGTGAAGTTAATCTTCCTCCTTTATATGTTGAAGATGAACCTTCTAACTGAAATATACCATATTCACAGCAGTTATAAATATGGTTACACAGTAACAATATAATCAAGTTTTGCCATTGAGCTATTGACATTGTTCATTATTTCATCTAATAATGATAGTTTACAATATCACTTACTTGGTCTATTGTCAATTTTTGTAGTTGTAAATGCAATTGCCACATTCTTGGCACAGGAAAATGTTCCAACCCTTTAGAATATTGCATAAGTCTATATTTTGACGACCAACTTCACTTTGAGAATTAATGACCTTTAGGCAACAATGGTATTCTACCCATAAACCTGTGTTAAAATTTAGAGAAAATAAAGTAAATGTACATGTGTATTGTCAATTCTAAGGCCAAAAAACGCAATAAAAAACATCTCTATAAAATTATTTATATATTCCTCTGACTCAACCCCTGCTTTATATTTTAGATGGAGTGTGTGTGTCTTCCCCACACGATATGCAGCAGTATGTAATAGAGAGGGTTAGAGCCAAAAGAATTTTTATATACTTACATCCAAGCGTATCCAAAATCTTATTAACTCCAATCACAGATATAAATAACAATAAATGTTATTTATGTCTCTGCTCCAATGTCCCAAAGTTTTGCTTCTATAAACTGAGCTGGTATATTGACCAATCCATGCTGTCATCCTCATTTCGATTACCAAGTCTCTCGAAAAGTTTTAACAAGTCGATAAGACATCGAAAGTCGTATTTATGGCAGTGCTTGTAGTAAAACACATCATCGTTTTCTGTTGTTTTACACTTTAAGATTTAAAAACAGCGTATGTTGTTCAAGATAATCAACGATTATTCTCTTACTACGAAGGAATAGTAAATTTCCTGTGATTTCTAAACGCAAATGAGACCGAGAATATAAAGTAAAAAATAAATTGGAGCGAGAAACGGAACGAAATTTTCCGGACGCGGGAAATTTAAAATAATATTATTTTTGCACTTTTATTAAAATACGAGCGCGCGGGTCCGACGAACAAGAAATTGAATTGGTGTGGCCTTATGACTGTTTACTTTTAACAGATCGCCAGATTATTTTCAGAATATTCTGTGTTGTTCTTTGATGCTATAATCACCAACAACTTTTTTAGCTTAATGCAATCTCACATTATTCTTGACAATGACCAATTAATGAATATCAATATTATTACATGCATTAAGTTGTGTGTCAGATTTCTTCGAAAATAACACATGATCTGAAAAAGAAAAAGTACAAATATTAAAGATTTGAAAGTTGTTTGTGATGTTTTATATTGCTCAGCATGCAGAGTTTTTGTTACTTTTACCCATGCTTCATTTTTAAATTGATGAATAAAGTTAAAATATTGCTGATTTAGAAAATAAGTACATGCATATATCATATTGACCTAAAGTTTAATAAAAATAGTTATTTGTTTAATTTATGTGGTATGAAATTTATATATATATATCAGTTATATTGTATATATTATTAATATTAAAAACCTTTGAACTCTATATCTGAAACAATGAAATTATAATTTTTGTTTAAGAATCAATATTCAATTTTGCCAATTTAATTTTACAGGCTCCCCAATAAAAGCTGAAGATATGCCCTGTCGATACAACCCAGATCTGAGTGACCCAAGGCCTCAGAAGAACAGAGACAATGGTGGATTTTATAGCCATGCTAGCAACATTGTAACCAACTACTGTGCTTCATCATCATTAGATTTGTCTTCAAATACAAAGTGCCTAAGGCATTTATCAATCTTGCGGTACTAGATCATGACTACTTAGACTTGCCATTTACAGAATTTTGGATTGATGCAGCTCAGAAAGTAAGATAATTGAAAAAAGGCACAATAAGTTTATTTGTTAAGGCTATTTTTTTCAAATAATGGTTGAAATGTGTATTTTAAAATCGAGCATTACTATTTGTAGAGGTTGCAATGAACAATCTTTTAACTCTAGAAGTGAATATACCAGTACTTGTACAACTTCTAAATGTATTGATAAAATTTATTGCATTGAGCAGGTGTCAGGGACGGATATTGCTCGCATTGAGTATACTACTAGGAAACAGAACCTTTCGAAAAATTGGCATCGAGAGAGAGAGTGGCATTTGACTGCTTCCAGATTTGGGGATATTTGCAGAGCTACTGATCGTCGCAACAAACTAAAGCTTTGAGCTAGCATCTTTACGCCTGTGAAACTGAAAACACCAGCTGTGTTACATGGACAGCAATATGAAGCTGTAGCAAGGCAGACATTCATGGCAAAAATGGGTCTAAAAGTTCAGACTTGTGGTCTTTTCATAGATTCTGAGTACAATTATTTGGCTGCTTCTCCTGATGGTATTGTTGGAGAAACTGCTTTAATTGAAATCAAATGTCTCTTTAACGGTAGAGATCGTAAAATTGCTGCAGACAAGTTTTTTCCTTTTTTGGTAGAAAATGATGATGGTGTATTACATGTGAAACAGAATCATAGTTATTACATGCAGGTTCAAGGACAGCTGAATGTGTGTAAGAAAGAGAAGTGTTTCTTTGTTGTTTACACGTTCTTGGACATATTTGTTGAGGAAAGCAACGTTGATAGAGATTACTGGTATTGTTGCATGTTACCAAAACTAGAGTTGTTTTACAAGAAACATTACAGAAAATTTCTTGCTGAAAAATTATAACTTGATGTATTTAATATGTATCAAGCACAAGAACATGTGTAAAGAGTTAGACAAGTCTAGTACATTGTATTGTATAAATTAACAATTATTGTTGTGTTTACTTTGTAATGGAAAACATTTGATCATTGACAGAAATATTTCTAAGTCAAGAAATAAGATTGCTTTCCAAAGTTATTCTATTTGTTAAATTTTGTTGTTGTTGAAATCAATGATGTTTTGAACTGGTACAGCTGTATTAAAAAGTGTAAATGCAACGATTGTCTAGATGAAATGTTGATTTTCTGCAAAAAGTGTCTTAAAGATGAAACAGAAATTGAAAATATGGAGAGTACATGCATAATATTGAAATCTGATTACAGTACTGCTATATAAATAATTTTTTCCACTGTTCATTGGTGTTTTAGTCCTTTATGAAGAATATTTGTCAACAATGCATGGTCTAAAGTTGAGTATGGAAAAACAAATAAAAATAATTATTGAGCCCAATATTGCTTTGCCCTGCGGAAGCTCTTTCTTTAAAATTTTGTATGTCTTTGCCAGGCCAATGATTCTTTCAATATGAATTCGCTTTGATGCTATTCTACGGTCTTTAACAACATCTTGTGCCTCAAGTTGACTTTTCCCTTTTAACATTGTAGGGGTATTGACTTGAACATTTCGTGAGGCAAACAAATCCTGAACCATGATACCCCTGTCAGCCATTATGCTGTCATGGTCTTGGAATTTGTCTTTGTCTTTTAACAAGTCGGATCTCTCAATTATTTGCCTGTCGCTTGCAGAACCACAGTAAGCATCCGAAATAAAACTAACAGCTCCATGTGGTGTACAACCAACCATTACCTTTAGAGTATTTTTGTTTTTGTAGCTAGAAAATGTAGCACTCTGGGCATTAACATTCTGGGGCTTGTTTATGGGTATCTCCGTGGCATCAAGAATTACCCTTGTTTTGTTAAAATTAGCAAAGAAGCCATTTGGCATGTATTCATCAATTACTGATCTAGAGGGCCAAATATCTAACTCTTTGAGTTGGAAGTACATGAAATTGATCCATGTAACAATAATATTTGATACAGTACTTTCACTAACTTCAAACATATAACTAAGTTCAATGTCATCTTTTGCTTGCCTCAATTTTATCATAACTAAAAACAGTTGATCTTGAGGAGAAAGCAAGTTACATTTAAAGTTCAAATCATGTGCCGCAGGACCAAGAATTTGAAAAAACATCATGAAATGGTCATAATTTTCAAACCCTGTGTAATATTTCACCATTTTAGGATTATTTTGTAATTTTTCAATAGAAGACCTGGTTGATTTATCAAAATCACCCTGTACAGATTGGTCACACTGCCCATTTTCATCTATCTCATCACTTTCACAATCAACACTGACTTCCTCTTTCACAGACTCCACCACCACTTCATTTTGCACACAATCGCCATCATCACACGATACAATTTTAAAACAGTCACTGTCACTCTTTACTCGTTTATTGTATCTTTCTTCCCTTGCGCTACTTTGTTTGCCCTTGCATGCAAAGAGAAACACCGATGGAACAGCGTCAGGTTTTAATATCTTTCTTTCCCCTCATTAAAACGAAATACATCATTTATTATTCTTTCATATTTTATTACTTTAAAAAAGAAACGATGTGTTTTAGTCCATCATGATATTTGAATGTTTATAAACAATTATTGTCGTATTTGGCTACACGTTGATGAGACGTTTAATTAATAAAGCACAGGCTAAAACTATTTTTAGATTGGGTATTTTCCAGTAGTTTCTATATGGATGATCGGTAACCTTTATTTACATTCTACAGAACCCGTTTATTTTCATGAATCAATTACGTTAAGAACCACAGTCGCGCTTAATTCCAAGATTTAATCATTGTTTAATCAAACAAACTAACCAAGAAGCGTAGACGAGACGTAACTATCTGGTGTAAAGTGATCACCGCATACGCGGTCATGAAAAGCCAGCTCCCACAGCTGTTTAGACTTCTCATCCTGCCTTCGAATCACGATTCGCCATTTCAGCTTTAATTCTGGGTTTGATGGAAACAAGTGTCCACCTTTTTTTGTTTTTACACATCGGTACACAACAATAGACCGTCATTTTGTCGTTCACGCGTATCCACGCTTAGCGAAAAGGGTAAACAATATGGCGACGGTTATACCTCATAGTACACTAGCGCCACCTGGGGGAGATAACCTTATGTATAATGTTTAGAGCTACTGTGTAAGGGTATCCATTTTGGAAGAATAATGCAATAAACAATAGTTTCCATAGTCTCCATATAATGCATTAGATATAGGAGTAGCTCCAACCAAAATGACTTGTAATCCTCCAAAAATCAAATTGTTTTCCGCATGTTTCTGCATAAAACTCAACCTTTGAAATCTCATCGATTATTAGTACATTTGTTCTTTCCATATTCTCATTTGCATGAATTAAGAGGTCATCAGACTGTACGAGGTGTAATATATATTTATTCATATGTCTTTCATTTTTAATACCACACCATTTATGTAATGTGCATGAATTAAGACCTTCATAATATGAGCAGCAAATGCAGTCCAACAGGAAATTCTGACTCGTTTGCCTATAAAAAAAATAAAACCAAGCAAAACAAAACATACAAAAGGTAGGCAACAAACCGTGTCACTAACTAAATGGTCTTGAACCCCTGTACTAGACTCAGGTACCCCTGTATTACACTAGAGGTACTGTGAACAAGCTCACAAATGATAAGAAAATATGAATTATAATAACTCAAGTATTTCTCTATTGGAAAGATTAAATGGATGCAGCATTATACTTTATTTTCTTATAGTGACCTTAAACTTGCAATAATGACCAAAGCAGAAGGTCAGGACGTATTTTCAGGTTAAGCTATCTCTGTGTAGGAAGCTTCTAATCATTTTCCAATAAATGACCTAGACCGGAATTATGCATTTTTTTATAGTGACCTTGAACTAGCAAAAATGACATTAAGTTATGATCATGGCAGACCTTTTTGGGTAATAAGCATTTTTTGTGTGAAATAGGAACTTCCAATGTTTCTCCATAAAGAAAGATGTAGACCGGACACGAATTATGCACTTTCTTTCAAGTGACCTTGACCTAGGAACTTCCACTCATCCTCAGTAAGAAAGATAAGGACCGGACACGATTGCACTGACAGACATAAAGACGGACAAGGTGACCCCCCCCCCCCCGGACCCCCCAAAAAACCACGTTGCCCAAACATTGATTTTTATAAAATGCACAAACGACACGGTGTCCTTTTCTAAATATGGCCTATTTCTTCTAAAAAAGTTGCCTGCGACTAAATTTATGCAGAATGACGAATTCCGTTTGTTGACATTTGAAACGACAATTCAATGATGTAAAATGTGAAAATAACACGACTAGATTTTTTTAAAAGCCACCAAATTTTAGTGTATTTTTTTTTTTTTTTTGCAATAACTTAATTCTTATAAAATGACCCATTGGAAATAAGATTTTAAACAAAGCTTTTATGGGCTATCCTTAGGTAATAATTATAATTTGTTAGTCATGTAATCTATATTATAATGACTGAACATATTGATCCTTATGAAGTTGCATAGTGCTGAGATAATGTCTGTTTTTCTATCTGTTATATTTTATATGGGCAATCATGGCAGTCAGTGATATATTTTCCTAAATAAAATGAAACGTATGAAACAAGAAATCTGTGAGCCAAAGCTCACTAGCTATACGCCCGCTCTGATATGAATATGCAAAATAAGCAAAGTCGATATTTAACAGGAAACTGACATCTGATTTGTACAAAAATAGATCTCAACATATGGTATGCCTAATCAAATAGTGTGTTAAAATTTCAAGCATCTGCAATAAATAGTTGCTGAGAAATCTTTGTCGAAAATTTGAATGAAAATTAAGGCTAAAAATAAACAAAGTCGTCATTTAACAGGAAGTTGACGTCTGATTGGTACAAAAATATATCCCACTATATGGCATGCCTAAACAAATAGTGTGTAGGAATTTCAAACTCATGCGATAAATAGTTGCTTCGAAATATTTGACGAAAAACTGTATGAAGATTTAGGCTAAAAATAAACAAAGTCGTCAATTAACGGGAAGTTGACGTCCGATTGGTACAAAAATATATCCCACTATATGGCATGCCTAATCGAATAGTGTGTTAAGATATCAAGCATCTGCGATAAATAGTTGCTTCGAAATCTTTGACGAAAATTTGACGGAAGTTGACGTCCGATTGGTACAAAAATATATCCCACCATATGGCATGCCTGAACAAAGAGTGTGTTAAAATTTCAAGCATATGCATCTGCGACGAATTGTTGCTGAGAAAAATTCGACATAAATTTTTGTTACGAACAGACAGAAGGACAGACAGACAGACACAAAAGGGTAAATCAGTATAACCCCTTCTCCTTCGGAGCGGGGGTATAAATACAGCAACCATCATTTCTAGTCGGTAAGTTCGTTTCTGATAAATAATGTTGGGATTTTCAAATCGTAACCTTCAACAAATTGTACACGCATATAAGTTTGCAATCAAATCCGTTTACTCTGCCATGAAAGTTAAAGCTGCTTGGTCCGATTTTTTTGGTTATTACAGTATCAAATAATTTTCCATACAGCAGAATCGGTCTCCTTTCAAAGTTAGAAATATTTAAAGTAAATAAAATAATTTCTTTTTGGGCAAACGAAAAAACAAACCAAAATGCATCATGGGATTATTTAGAAAAGGGAACCGTTTGGTTTCGTCCCCCGAATGATTGGGTTTAATCACCCCACATGTTATGCATCGATTGTAAACAAAGCACACTTCTGAAATATAAGCGAATAAAATGTACTCAGGTTAATTTTAATTTGCCTGAACTTTATGACCTTTATTTATAGTGGTGTCAAAGTCGTAATACAACCATGCATACCGGTCTCGACGTCAGGGGCGAATTTAAACATGAGGCGAAATAACGCGATACCCTTTTATGTCGTTTGTTTTGTTAACAAATTATGTACATATTTTTTTTCATTGAAATTTGGCTTAATTGACCGGGAAAACTACTGCAATGTCTATTATTATACGCATACTTAGCATAACCATCGTTTAAAAGCGTACACAAAATTTGACATTAAAATCGGACCAAGCAGCTTTAACTTAGTTTCTGCTTGTATACTGCATGGAACACAATAACGATAATAAAACTGTGATTGTGGTTAACTGCAATATACATCATTAACTTGAAGCTACACGAGGGCTGTTCGAAAATTATTAAGACGTTTACTCCAACTCCTATAAGAAAAAAATAAACCATTTAAATTTCACAAAAATGTAAACAAGGATACCACTTATTACCGTACAAATTTCCAATCAATGACACCATTAGATATTACCTGGTTAGCCGACAAACTTGCTTCATCCAGTGACCTGGAGCAACCGCAAACTCATCGCAACGGCATTTAAACGCGTTTTCTTGCACTTATGTTTTAAATGCCTTACAAATGAACGGAAAACATATATTATTCATTTTTCACATTTTGTTTTTACTTACAGATACCAACATTTACATATTCTCTCCAATCTTGAATTTTTGTGAAAAAAATGGGGTTATATCTACTTAAAAGTCAACTTTCTGTGAAACGTCTTTTACAGTTATTATGTACATATTTTAGAACTGTTGAGTGTAGACATTAGTGTTTAAAAAAGTACCAGATGTTAAGTCCCTTTTCTTTTAATTCTAATATATGTATATATTTTTTAAACCAATTGCTTCGCCTGAAAAGGTCTTCTTCCGAGTTTTCCACCAATCTGATGTATATTCGCTGCACCGCCTTTCTGTCAGATTTCTATTGCTTGGTAAATATATTTGTACTTTTTCCGTATTTCACTTCGAACACTACTGAAACTGGCACAAAAAGTTGGTAACAAGGAAAAGCAAAATGAACATTTATTCATTTATTTTCTTTTTTATCGATTGTTGATCTACCGACACTTAGTAAGTAAATGTTTACGTGTTTTAATCTCCGAGTTTATGCCTGCACGGGTTAACCCGACCCCCGAATTGTTTATGTCCCGTTGTTAACAAATTATTAAATTTTTTTTAATAATTCTTTGTTCAAAAAATTGTTGGGTTTTTACAATGTTTATACAGTGTACCTTTATTCATCAAAATTTGTCGCTTAGAAGGGAAATATTTGTATTGTTTCAATAATTTCCGAACAACCCTCGTATATTGAGAAAATGCTTTTCATCCTAGCTCTGATTTGCTAAACCAGAAAATAGCCATGTTTACACTTATCTTGACATCAGGACTATTTAAAATCTTCGTAAAATGTGCAGGATTCATCGGTTGAGATATAATAACAATATAAGTATTCGTTCAGTTTCTCTCTTTATTGCTACCTTTAATTAGAGACCGAAACTAAAGTACATGTTTACTTCAATGCGTTAAAAAAATCCGGATAACATTCATTATAGCATATGGATATTAAGTTGTAGCACATGAATTGTTCAGACAGTGCTTACTTGTTGCATTAATTTGTAATGTCTGGTCCAATGAATGTTTACAAATGATTTTGTAATCACAACCTGCAGTAGAAAATTTAGACTCGGGCTGGCAAGATGGTTAGTAATGTTCATCACCTGCTGGTTGCCTACTATAGTCTGTCCCAAGTTATTGCTTCCATCGCTTTTCGATGATTTGAAGAATAAAATACACATACCTGTGAAAGAAATACAGATGAAATCGATAAAAGGGAAAATATCCAAGATATCTTCATTGACACATTACCATTTTTCAATCATAAAAGTTCACAGGAACGAAATCAAATTTCTTACGGAGATTTATATTTTTCTATTATTGGACTGGCGTAATAATAGTGTCAATAATAGTCTAAATAATACGCCTGTCCAGTAGTTGAGCCCAGGTTATGCATTTAAACAGCTGTATAAAGCTGAGTTGCAGTGTTTTGTTGCAAATGTCAATTTCAATTTAGGAAAATCATCATATTACTAACTAATTTCGACCAATTTTCTTTTTTTTAAAAATCAAAACTTTTCCTTATGTTTAGTTGTGACATAAGCAAACATCTCAGGAGGAAAATCCATTTCAAAACAATGCACAATACAGTTATTGTATTTCACGTATCCATCGAATCCGTGTTCTCTTAACACGCCAAGTCCAACACTTCAATATTTCGAGAAACTCCTATAATTGGTTTCGACGTTGAATGGTTTATTCCTAGGGTAAAACAGTTAATCCGGAGAGGGGGGATGGCACTCTGTGTCACTTCCTCTCGGTCTCCTGAATTATGGATTACTTCGTAAAGAATATTTTCGTTAGCGTTTGCTGTATACTATCCTTCCTCTCCGACGAGCTCGTCCCAAATGATCTGAATGTATTCAGAGAAGTTATCACATAGATAATATGACGACTGATCATGACGAAACACACTGACGTCAAACTCAGTTTGCCATCCTCCGACAAAGACTTCGTAGGGTTCTCAAATTGAAAGTCGTTCTTGAAGTAGGCCACGGCTTTATGGACTTCAATAGTTATGTGATTCAATGATATTATTAAAGACACATTTATTTCATATTTAAATATGTGATAAGTAAATAATAAACAAATTCTGAATCAATACTTAACACTCCAGTAGGGATAATTCTGTTCTCTAGTTATGTCCAGTTATATTTCTATGTCATATGAAGTAGTACCTCAAAGAACTCATAAGATCCTTCATTAAACAGTATACCATGTTGCCATCAGTAACAATATCTAGCAGTAACAATGTAACACTACCTTCTGACTGCCTTTATTTTCTTCGTCTGACTTCTCCTTCTTAACACTCGGCCACAAATCGCTGGATGAGGATACAGGGCAACTATTGGCTTGTTCACTGGGTTAAAAAATTTGGTATTTTGTAGGTTGTTTCTTTTTCTCATCGGATGGTTTTCTTCATGTCTTCTTATTTGTAGATGAAATCTTGGTTGCATGATTTCATGATATTCAGTACCTGAGAATTTCGGCTCACCTAAATAATATTAAAAGTTGATACAAGCCTCGTTGCGAGCTTTTATAGCTCGGAGTAATTAAATTATATTTGAAAACCTCGTACTTATGACTTTTTCACTGAGCTGTTTTTTAATCTGCTTTATCAAAGTCTTTTCAGTTTTTTGTATATGCAGGAAACTTTTAGGGACTGTATTTGCCTTTAACACCTTGTCAAAATAGACTTTGCCTCCTATGAATACTATCGGTTTGTCGGCTAGTTTTCTACAGGACCCCTTGAATCCATGGTTTAAGGACATGTGATAAATTATAACATTATGTTGGCCTTCCTTACCTTCACGTGCCACACCAAATTCCTGCGAGGTTTCCTGGCACATTTTATGCCTGCTAGCGATACCCCTTGATAGATAAGAGGCATCCATTTGAATGATGTGACCTAATTTTTTATTATTTACCTAATGTTGATTCAATTTGTCATTGACATTGCGTTCTGTAGTTTCAACTTCTAGTATTTTCACCTACTTTATTACATGATTTGTACATCCCAGACCTTGCTGGGTGTGGAATGTCAGTACACAGAATAAGTCTGGCCTGGTCATTACCTATTGGGGTCTGGTAGAGACCTGTTTGTATATCTAGATTCATTTCGCAGCATTTCTATGACAATGGTTTGATGCTTTCTTGCTGTACAGTGTACATGTATATTGCTTTGATATAAAATTGCACCTCTTGCACCCAAATGTCCATGACCAGCCTAGACCCTATACTATTTCTAATTTTATTTTAAACTTACTAAGTAGGCATTTACACGCGGCATTTGATGCATACAGGTCGTTTATCAAAACAAAAAAGGTCAGACCCTTATCTACAGTCCTCATTTCCCGACTCTTGGGTCTGGTGACACTAGTCTTGAGAAAGGACTGGGATCATTGAGGCGGGGGCGCAAAACCTTATCATTGCTCGGACTTTGTTAAGCTCATACTAGTAGCTTAGCATACAATTTGCTATCAGTTGATACTCTAGTAATAATCTTAAATTGATGAGCTGTTAACTGCAGTTGCCTTGTTATAGTTTAATAACTCCATGTTCAACAAAACTGTATGCATTTCCCCATCCTTTTCTAATAAACTTATAAACTTCTCTTGGATGTCATCAGTACCTATAAAGTTTATATAATAAATGCTGAGATCATGCTTACTATCATTTTATTTAAAATATAGAACAATATATTTTTATTTGATCAGCATTCTACTTTCCACCTGTAGTTACAGCAGAATTGATTATGACGTCATGACATTATGAAAGTCATTTAATACGGGAAATTAAAATTCTTCATACAAATAAATATTGCGGGAAAAAGTTTATATCTGACACAAAATATAATTATTATGCATTTAAAACAGGTTGATATTTGTTAATGAACAGTTTATCTTTTGTTTCACGTTCGTTTTTCGTTGTGTCCCACATAAATTTGTAAAAGGGGAAAACGGTAAAATTAGGACTTTTATTATTGGCACAGTTTCCTATATGTTCACTGACGGGCGTACATTGGTATTTAGGTTCCCTGATTTGCTGTCTGTGTAAGGTCATCCTGTGTCTGAAGGTGTCTCCTGCCTGACCAATGTAATTTTCACCGCAACCAGCGCAACTTATCACATAAATAAGGTTTGAACTGGTGCACGACTTGGAGGTTTTGATAGTAAAATCGCCTCCGGTTTTGAAATGATATATATATATCATATATTTTGACTTCAAGCTCACATAAACAAACAACAAAGCAAAATCTAAATGCAAGATATGCCTCTGTAGTGGGCATGGATTCTTAGAATGCTGAACAAACGGAAACCACTTCTCCTGTAACCAACAATAGTAAAAAACATGGAAATTCCTCAACATCCAATAGACAAGGACGAGAACAACAATACGCCAGACAGACGCTATACAGGGAACAGAGAGTTGACTACGATAAACCAATAAATCAACAAACGGATTACCGCAGGAGAATCAATCAAAACCATTATGGCCTAAACGGCACAGACCATCAAACATCTACAGAGATGGGAAAACAACCTTTATTGGACGTGGAGTACAACATCATTTTTTAGGAGGAGGCAAGCCCAATCGAGGGCAAAGATACATACCGAGGAATCGTCAACAACGGACACAGATGTATTAGATGCTCGTGAAGCTAATATCACACAGGAACCAATGCAACATAATCCTAAAGTGTTCAACCTCGAGAACAGAATATTGAATGAAACTGAAATAAAATTATTATCAAAAGGTTTGAAATATGCACCAACTCCCCGTATGAATAACGAACAACTTAAAACGGATATTAAGGAATATACAAGAAAACTTCGACTAAAGGAATATTTTTACGAGGATGATGACGATTCTTCACAAAATCTAAATGAGGAACAAGAACAGGATCGCGTCAGAAACAAGTCAGATTTTAGTCCAAAACGGGGTAGAAATCAAACTTTAGATACAGTGTGTAATACTCTTGATAATTCCCAACTTTCTAACGTTCGAAGACAAACAAAGTAAATTCTATCGATAAAAGAGGAAGAAGCCTTAAAAGATTTATGTGATGATGACAGCATTGTTATCAAAGAGGCCGACAAAGGAGGCGGAGTTGTTGTAATGAATAAAGCATATTATGAAGGTAAAATATTAGATATGCTAAATGACCCAGAATATTATAAACATGTTGAAGAAAACCAAGAGAAAAAAACTCTGTCAAAAATAAAGCAATTTGTGAATGAAAATTTATCAAATATCACTACCAAAGAAAGAGACTATCTTATTAATTTCGATGCCCGAAAAATCAATTCTACGGATTACCAAAAGTGCATAAATCATTACAAATAAGAAATGCTGTAGAAACCCATAATGGAGATTATTTTTGCTGCCTAAATCCAGAAGACCTCTCTTTTAGACCTATTGTAGGAGGACCTAATTCATCCACCCAAAGATTAAATCATTTGATTGATATATTACTAAAACCCTACTGTGAAAAAGTTCCCAGTTTTATTAAGGATGATGTGAATTTTATAAACCAATTACCAGAAAATGTTTAACATACCGCAAAACTTGTGTCATTTGACGTGGTCAGTTTATATTCTAATATACCAACAGAGCTTGGAATAAAAGCGGTGAGCTATTGGATCAACAAGCATTCTGAAATTCTACAAGATCGCTTTAGAAAAGAATTTATACTCGAAGGATTACATATAATACTTCAAAACAACACCTTTGCGTTCGGAAAAAAATCATTATTTACAAGTGAAATGTACAGCAATGGGGACAAAGGTGGCACCAACATACGCCACTCTAACTCTTGGATACCTTGAAGAAAAGCTACACGAACAAATACTTTCACTCTGGGGAGAAGAAGAAGCCAGATCTATTAAATCTAGTTGGAAACGATTTTTAGGCGATTGCTTTATTTTATGGAATAATAGTGACGAAAATTTAGAAATATTTCATCAACTTGTGAATAACCTTGATCCCAACATCAAATTTACTTTAGAAAGTAGTGACACCAAATTACCATTTTTGGACATTCTGGTTATAAAGAAGAATTCAAAACTTTTTACTGATATATACTACAAAACAACTGACACACATCAATATCTTCATTTTAATTCGTGTCACCCTCATCATACAAAAACTGCTACTCCGTATAATTTAGCTCGACGTATTTGTTCCATTGTGAGCGATGAAAACACCCAAGACATACGCCTCAGGGAACTCAAACATTACCTCACTAACCAAGGTTATCCCGAAGGTCTCATTGACGACGGAATTCGTAAAGCCAGGAAATATGATAGATCGGAATTATTAGCCAGTAAACATCCGGAAAAAAAACATTGATATTATTCCATTTGTACATACCTTTAATCCAAGAAATATGAACATTACGCCAAAAATTCATCAGTATAATAATATCCTCATCAACGACCAATCAACGAAAGAAATTTACAAAGATGTGAACTTCATAAACAGCAGACGTCAGCCTAAAAATCTAAAACGAATATTGGGCACTTCCCATTTTGATAACAAACACACAGTTACTAAGTGTAGAAACCCACGATGCGGGACCTGTGACCATATTACAGAAGGATCTAAGTACGACTTCAGTGGAAAAGAATTCATCGTAAAGACGGACATGTCGTGTGACACTAAGAATGTTTTATATGTAATAACATGTCCAGGCTGCAACGAGTACTATATTGGCGAAACGAGCAATCCACTTCGGGCCCGTGTGCGTGTGCATAAACAACATATAAACTCCGGGATATCGACAGATACCGTTAAGTGAGCATTTGGATATTTGCGGCAATAAACAGTTTAAAATATTTCCGTTTTACAAACTGTTGAGTGACGGTAATGTTAAAAGAAGAGAAAAAGAAAAACATTTCATCCGTATTTTTAAACCTAAATTGAACTGTCTGTAATAATCATGTATTGAATTGTATATTATCTACTATGTTGCATATTACTTTTTTTCCGCTAAATCTAGCTATGACGTCATAATAGACATTGCCGTTCAACGTTCAAGTTTTTTGACATCGCGTTACTATGTTACCATTATATAGCTTCTGAAGATTTTAAAATGAAAGCGCTTAAGGTCAAGATCTAATATTTACATTTGCAAATATGCTTCCTTATATGAACCTATAGAATAGCGAAAATGTTCAATTCTGTGTGAACGGTACCGTGACGTCACAATGATAACCGCACGCGCTTATCGCTTGTCGCTTGGATTATTGTAAACATAAAATCTCGGTAATTTTAACAGTTCTGAACGATTTGTCTCTCTCAAACGTAAATATAAGTAATAAACAGCAAAGTTAAAAAGTTCACCGGGATATGAAGTTGGTTGGTACGTGATCAAATCTACTGAGAAGCCCTTCGGGCTTCACAGGATTTGATCACGTGACCAACTAACTTCATATCCCGGTGAACTTTTTAAATTGCTGTTTATTTCTTAAGTAAATGATTCCAGAGTGTCTCTTTGGTGCTAGAACCATTATGACGTCATAATTGATTTGAAGAATCTTTTTCCCGTACTTTACGGCTTACAGTTACGCCTGTTACATTCTTCCTTGATTTCGATCCTTTTATTTTTTGCTGAAATTAATTACGCCGCTTAATATATCACTGATTATGTTCAAAATTTATAATGTATACTGCCGTAGGTGTTATTATGTAAAATTGAAACCCGACATTTTACAATGTATTATTAAGACCGCGGAACATTAACTGGCAAGATTGGAAATATACACGTTAATTTCACCTGTTACAGTCAAAACATTTGAAATGGGCGGGAACAAATTGACGCGGACGTCTGAGAAAACATTGGATTGAAACTGTAGCTATTGGAAGTGTATTAGTGGCGACTGATTCTCTGAAGTCATCGGACAATGCTTTGCAAGTTAGGAACGCTGAGGTGGATTGAAAATACACTTCCTGTATTTAAAATTTACAACATGACACTAAACAATCTTTTACTGTATGTCTGTTATATCAATAGAATAAAGTAACGGTTTTTCCAACAAGATACGAAATTGTATTTTCGTTTTATGATGCATATCATATGATATATATATGTACAAATGGATTTTCGCACAAGATTCTACATATCTTGTCCAAGCGTGAATAATTAGAAAATAATTAGAAAATAATTAGAAAAAGCACCTTGAACAATGACGGAAACCGGGTGCATCAAGAAAAGTTACGCCATCTGTTCAAAGACGTCAGAGGCGAGTTCAACAAAGCGA
>WFKH01011925.1:21925352-21988530 GCA_016163765.1 Magallana hongkongensis | reverse complement strand
TATTTGTTTCTATATATACATGATGAAATTTATGCCATCAACACAATGCATCCGCATGTGTTTAACTCATGATCATCATAGGTAGTTAGAATCCACGATAGAAAGTTGTGTAGTTAATTGCATCAGATATACATTTCACCTTGTTTTAATTTTTTTCGTGAGTAAATGACACATTGAATGTATTTTAATGTAACTTTGATCTTGATTAAATTTAAATCAAATTATTAAAACGAGGCCTCTGTAAGAATTTGTTTGCTTTTAACAGGCTGTCTATTTAAGACACAGGCGCCATGCAGACAGCAAGCACTCAATGTAAACTACGTTTATGTTCCGAGTGTTCCAGGAACACAAAATTCTTTTGCATATCGTGTGAATGTGATCTTTGTAACCAGTGTAAAAAAAATCACGCGGATAATCTTAAAACAAAAGACCACAATGTTGTTGAATATCGGGACAAATTTAACTACACCCCAAAACTGAAAAGCTGTGTGAGACATCCTAACATATTTTATAAAATGTACTGTGATTCTTGTCAAGTGCCGATATGTAATGCCTGTTCAAAGCATATTTCTCAAAAATTCCCTTTCACTCTCCATACGCAGTTTGCGCATAAGATTGTTGGCATGAAAGAAGCTTATAGAAAAAAACAAGAAGAAAACAAAGATTTTTTTCAAATCATACAGAATGGCGCTGTCGTATATAAAGCTGTTCAGACAGGAATGAAAGCAGAATTTAAAACCTGTCAAAATAATGATCCCCTCTTTCAGTCACACAAGTTAATAAAAGCAAAGCGACTTAAGAGCCATATCGATATAGTGTTGTGCGATTTCGATTTCAAACACAGATGTTTAAAACAACAAACAGAAATATTCAAAAATATTCTCAGCCTTCAAAGACTTCAGGATTTATTTGAGTATTCAGAGTTCCGACCGGTACAATTCCTCTTAGACGTAAAGCAAACTAACGTCGTCCCCATGAATGAAGACAACCGTCGTCCAACAATCCACACATCTTTAAACATTACTGATTCACTCAACAAGGAGATCGTTAAGAACTTCTTGAATGAATTCCAAATTGAAAGACGTGGAGGATATGAGCGTTTTTTGAAACTTATATCTGATCCTAAGATATATAAATCTATTCCAGTGACAAGCGTACGTGGTTGTTATAACATTTCCCATGTTGCGTTAGACCGGTTCTGGGTCAATGATAGAAAAAATCTCATATTGACAAACATGACTGGTGTCGTTACTTTTCATAGTGTTGTGTATTTATGTAGTGATTTATATATTATATCACACACAGTTAACAGTCATTGTGAAATTATATATATAAATAAGCGTTACAAAATCATGAAACTGTCAAAAGATTTGAAAACAAGGACACTATTTATAAAAGGAGCAGGATCTACAGTGCGACCAAGGTGTGTGTATAGCTCACAACACAATGGGGATCTACTTGTCGGGATGTATATGGAAAAATCTAGGACAGGCAAGGTTGTCCGGTACAATCAGACTGGACAACTAAAAGATACAATGCAAAAAGCAATACAGGAAATGAACTGTTTAAAGATCCGAGATTTATAGCAGAGAACAATAATGGTGACATCGCAGTGTCTGACTTTGAGACTGTTGTAATAGTGACAGATCGTGGAGGAACATATCGTTTCTCCTATACAGGACATCCATTAGGATCAAATCTTATGCCACGTGGAATCTGTACGGACGCGTTATCACATATCTTGGTGTGTGATCAAATAACTGACACAGCACAGATGATTGATAGAAATGGTCATTTCCTTTCTTTTCTTTTGACAAGACCACCAGGTATATTGACGCCACTCAGCCTAAGTTACGATGTCTACACTCACCACCTCTGGGTCGGATCTCAGTACAACAACGTTGTGGGTGTTTACAAGTATATTACTCAACGTCAAAATGTAATAGGTAAGTCCTGTGATATATTCTGCGTACAAAAGTAGAATTTTTCTCTCGAGTCACTTTACAAAGAAAAACCTTTTGAAATTGTTTTTATTCTAAACTGAAAATATCCATATAAACACAATTTTTTATTAAGATACATGTATAAAAATGTGATTAGTTCCATGCTACATATACATCTTAATGCATTCATGAACATTTTAAAAACCTTAACTTGAATTAGTTAATCTATTGGTTATTGATTGGAATTGGAATTATTAGGATTTTAAAAAGTTACATGTTTATCAATTAAGCTTTTGATTTATCCAAGGACTTCAAACAGTGGGTTTGTTATTTAAATTTCTTATATGTACAGTAAATGCATACTAATTTGTTGTGATTGGCACTATAGATCAACAACAAGCAACTGCAGAAAGGATTGAGTTGTTAGGAAAAGACCTAATCACAGACACAGAGAACAAACAGGAAATAAAGAATTGTCTGCTGAAACTAATGTCAAGACTAGAATTAGATCGATCTCTAATTGTGAAAGACGCGTATGGAAGTTATCATATTTCCCGTGTAAAACCAGACGTGGTCTGGGTCAGTGATAATAAAAACAATCTCATATTGACTAACACAACATGTGACACTATATGTCATCTAAAAGATTTGTGTAAGGATTTATGTAGTGGCCTACACACAGTTAACAGAGAGGGTGAATTGTTTTATATAGATAGAAACTATACAATTAAGAAAGTGTCAACGGATCTAGAAACAGCCACCGCATGTATAAAGACAATAGACTCTAAATGGAAAACCCGAAGTGTTTACTGGTCTCCGAACTCTGAAGATCTACTAGTCGGGATGAACTTAAATAATGGGGATAAGGAAATAGGGAAGCTAGTCCGGTACGATCGGACCAGTCAACTGACACAAACAATACAATATAGCAAGACAGGAACCGAATTGTATTGTTCCCCTGACTACATAACTGAAAATAGTAATGGGGATGTCGTGGTATCCGACTCATGCAAAATGGCCGTTGTAGTGACAGATTCTAGAGGACGCGAACGTTTTTATTACAAAGGACATAGTTCAGGATCGGTGATATGGCCATGTGGAATTTGTACTGATGCACTGTCCCGCATCCTAGTGTGTGTCAAAAATACCGATACAATTCATGTTATTGACAAGGATGGCCGGTTCCTGTTAAGTTTTTTAATGGGACCATCGGGGTTAACCATACCATTAGGTCTCAGCTATGATTTTGACACACATCGTATCTGGGTCGGGTCAGAAAAAGACATTGTGTGCATCTATAGCTATATGACCATAGAGGATAATTTTTCAGGTATAACTGATTAATTTGCAGTAATAGATACGTAGAAGAATAAACTATAAAATGAATCGATATGATTTAATTTTATTTGATATAAATTTAGTACATTGAAACTTCTCATGCCGGACCGGACAAAAGGGCCGGTTTACAGGGGGTGCTGGTTTACTGAGGTTCAGTAAAAATTAGCCATTGTCAAGGAAATTTAATCTCTCTTTGATCCATTTATATAAATACAATACATGTATAGATATACAGGTATAATGCTTTTTGTATTACAACTTATTTGTATCTAATAGTCAATAATAAGATCTGAATTTTTTTTTATATTTTATTGTAAAAATGAACTATGCATATTAATAATAATTGTATAATATTTTACAGTTGATATGTAAAAGCATTGCGCAAACATGATCACAAAGATAGAACACCAACGTTGTACATGTACGTGTGTACAATGTCATGTATTTTCATAATCTTTATAATCTAATGATGTTCAGCTAATTATCGATAGAAACACACAAGCAGTAAAAATAACATAGTGGTTGCAAAGTAGAAACTGTTCACTTTGATCATGACGGTAAACTAGCGTCCCGTTAATTATCGCATTATCAAACGACCGAAGATACAGAAAAATAATAACTGATAACACATACATACGTAGTTTTATTTAAAAATTAATTTCAATCACAGAGGCATAGGCTATGTCAAATTCCCATTGAAAGGCCGCTTATAGCAACTTGAAATTGAACATCTGAACAGTGAAAATCTGTTAAAATATTATAGTTTTGGAAACATTTATCTGAAATAAAATTAAAATATTTTTTGTGTGAATGTTGAATAAAAAATCAAAGTAGATAAGACATATTAAAAAGTCTAATCAAGAATTTGTTATCTAAACAGTTATGCCGCCTGTATCATTGACGTTCGATTTATCGCCGAGTTCTAATCTCTACTCAGCATGCTCAGTGAAGTATAAAAAAGAATCCAATAACTTAATACGAATCGAATCAATGAATTAAAAAAAAAGAATAAACACAAAAAAACATGATTTCTCTGTCATTTAATATAACAACATTTATTAAACAACCCGTTATAAAGTCATGCATATTCAACACGCGTAATTAACACCTATCACACCGACACTCTGTGAAGTCGGTGTACCAGCTGTTTTCACACCTTCCGTCAATTACAGGGGTGTCGCTGTCCTCTGGCTATATGCCGGTTTTGTGAGGGTATATTTCATACGTTTGTTAATGACCGGCCGGTGTCCGGTATTCAGGGGGTGCCAGTTTTCTAAGGGTTTATATATAAGAAATAAAGAGAGAGCTGGCCGGGACTTTTTAAATCGGTCGATATTGAGGGGGTGCTGGTTTTCAGGGGTGCCGGTTTTGAGAAGTTTCACTGTATTCGTTAGTCCCATGTTCATGCATTACTGTTTTTCATTAATGAAGTACTATAAAACAGATTATTCTTTTGTTTTGGTGAAACAAAAGGATGAAAGGTTAGACTGAAATTTATACAATTGTCTGTTGGAATCAGTGTACTGAATTTTCATTAAATAAACATAAATTTTAAAGAACAAAGTATATAAACACAAGGATTTCTTATGATAAAAAAATAATGATTGGTGTTTTTTTGTTTTGTTTTTTTGTAGATACACATCATTCCCTTGAAGATTACGCTTTGTCCAGATCAAATCTAGCCGTTGAATTAGAACATCTTCAGTTTGACAGATTATAGCATTTTACTTATGCATGAAGTCGTTTGTTTTGTGTTTTTACGGAACCAACGAAGTCTGGTGTTAACAGCGGTCGTACATTGTGTTGTATACAGATGATAAATAAGAAATTTTCATCACCTGTAGAAGTCTTTTGGTTTTTATAAATACATCGTTCAGCTTAATATTTAATATTTTTTCGATTTCTCAAACCATTTTGTTCAAAGAAATATTCTCAAGTTGAAAATTTGTACCAAGATTTGCATATCCAATTTTTATTTTACATATTTTCTCGTTTCTTATGTGACCAGAAGGACTTGCTATAGCCTCTTTCTATGCTGTGCTATATGTACCAGAACTTGTAGGTTTATAGTTTTATTAGTTTTATAGTAATAGTTATGCCATAATATTTATCATAATGAAAATATTTCATCACCTAAGGTAGTCCTATACTCGGCACTGAATGGGCTCAATCATTAAAAGCTTTGCTTTAAATGATAGATATACATTCTAGCAATACATGTACATACGAATATATATATGTTTACATGCTAGTTATATTGTTATCACCTCCCAAACAGGTGTACTCCCTTGCGAAAATAATTGACAATGATGACCTTTGCCAGACGTCCATTTTTTCTAAAAAATAATTATCAATTTTGGGAAATTAGAACTGGATATACAAAATAGAGTATAAACATTTATTTAAACCATATCACATCAATATTTTTGCCCAAATTGTTGTAAGTTAGTACGCTTAATGAGCCTGATGTATCAAAATAGAATACAAAAAAAAATGTGATGCTCGTATCGTGTTTGGTCATTTGTTACAATTTTATGGACTCAAACCTAAATTCATTATGTTTATTCTATAGAATGATACCTTATAAAAAAGATTTGGTAAAATAAATCATATGTTAACGGATTACTTTTCACGCTATAAGCTATAAACCAAGTAGACCCTTAAGAAAAGTTCCGAAAAAATCACATTTTGCTACAGTTTTCTGCTTAGGACTGTCAACAATGTTAGATATCATTTGAAAAATAATTAATTTACGATTATTTAAAACAAAATAGTATCTGTATCTAAATTTTAACCGATTTTAGTAAAAGAAAAATGTGGGGGGGGGGGGGGAAGAGACCCATCAAAACGACGAAGATATAAGCGTATTTCAGATCCTGGTTATTCTGAACTTTCGTTTTTCCTTTTACTTTAACAAAATCTAGTTTCTCAGCATTAATCATTTCTTTCTCTCATTTAATACATACATTACCGTTTTAATTGCTTATTATTGTCATTGTTTAAAAAAGCGATGTAGGGCAAAATCAATACCGGATATCTAAAACACTATGCAAAAGTCGAACTAATATTGTAAAACCCGTATTATGACGTAGTGCGATACTCAGACTACTTTAAGACAATATATATATATATATATATATATATATATATATATATATATATATATATATATATATATATGGTTTATAATGCAATCTTCTCTATTTTGATGTCATCAGATTGTAGTACTCGACTATCCCTCGGTCTTACCGATCACCTAATATTATTTCTCTTAATCGGTAACTCGTCAAGAATATCAATAATTAGGGTTTATTTTTAATAGTTTTTTTTTATTTTTTCGCAATAATTATCTTTCATTTGTTGTTTAATGCACCATCTTTGATTAAAGTTTATGTAATTAGAAGTTCGAGCAACATGAATGTTTTGGCTTGATATTAAAAACAAATAGCCGTAAGTTTCTCGACCGGTGTATACAGACAGTTGATGAGGAGTTATAATAAATAATATGGCGGTCAATTTTGAATTGATGTCACTTATTATAAGGCTGAATCGTCAACAAATAATCAATAAGATATATCTTTATTTGTTTTTTAATAAAGCGGATTTGATAGAAGCCAATTACAAATATTTATAGTGAATGAAAATCAGAAATTCTCATGGAGATTAATAAAGTCTAAAATGGCGTCGACAATCCATTCCAGCTAAGACGCCGATTTCTTATAAATTAGCACTAAAAAATGAATGTTTTCATTAAGAAACAGTGCTCAAACAAAATATTTTATAGGAAAATACAAATCAGGAGTAGAGCAAACACGGACCTCTACAAAATCAGAGACAGGATCAGTGCCATGGAGGAGTGAGCATCCTCTGCTTCTCGGTCACACCCGCCGTGTGGTCTTTGTCGTAATCGAGAAAACAGAAAAATCCTTAGAGGATTTGCTGATTAACAATGGCCTAACATTAAGTATGAAAAACGTCAGTCAGCATTTGACATAGCGGAAGACTGTATTTGCTGATAAGGTCGTTGTATCGAACGAAATGATGGCTTTAATCGAGACTGTTGATAATCTTGTTTTATCAACTTGTTTGTCAGTAGTAAAAAAGGTCGGTCAGTATTCGACATAAGAGATGATTGTATTTGCTGAGAAGGTTGTTGTATCGACCATAGAACTTACCAATTGATGGCTTCAGTTGATAATTTTGTTTTATCAACTTGTTTGTCAGTAGTATATCTCGTTTTATAAATTGTTCATACGTAGAACATATTCTTGCGTATCGAATTAACTAATTAAAAGGACAAAATCTCCATATGCAAGTGATGAAGGTATATTGCTACATAAGTAAGGAACGTTGACGATAGAAAAAATTAAAGACCTCACGTTTATCATAATTTTTTTTGTAAGGTTACCATTAATGTCTTTTTCAAATAAAATATCAAAATAAGAAACATATGAATCAGACTCTGTGGTATCTTTTATTTCAAGTTCACTGGAATAACATCGATTCGACATAGGAATGAAAGTTACCATTGTTAATTGATAATATGTTGTCGATATACCTAAATGTCGAGTTGAAGGCCACAGTGAGTGATTTCTTCTTTTTTTTTCATGTACAAGTCGTTGAACGAATTCTGTTTCATATGGATATCAAAAAAGGTCTGCGAACAATGAAGCGCAATTGGTACCCCATTGGAATTTCAAAAAAAATGTTGGAAGACCTGATTTCCAAAAACAACGTGGATGTTGTCAATTTCAAACTTCAGTTACTGTATCTTTTTATATCATCTTCGGGGTACGAGTGCGCAATTTGATTTGTACTTAATAAAATGACGTCACAAGACGTTACTTTTTTTTTCAACAGGGCAGCACATACATGTATGGTAACCAATGTTTATCCACTTGACATTATATATATATATATATATATATATATATATATATATATATATATATATATACACACACACGCAAACCACTCGGCCATCTAGGCAAGAAAAAAATCTTGCTTTCGATGACGAACGGAACCTAGCGCGCTGGTCGCTCACTACACGGTCGTTTGAGATACAGGTGGAATACAGTTAAACGCCAATTTGAAAGGATCGGGACGATACACATTGCATAGATATATAGATATATAATAAGCACAACATTGCAATAACTCTCAAATTGACATATACTTGCCCATAGTGAATGATATAGATATATATAAAGCACAGGGAAATTCACTTTGATTGGAGCTCCACCTCGGCCCCGACCAAGGCTGGAACTCACGACCTCTGGAACCCATTCTCCTAGCAGTGAGCGGCCACCGCGCTAACCACTCGGCCATTTAGGCAAGAAACAAATCCTGCTTTCGATGACGAACGGAACCTAGCGCTCTGGTCGCTCACTACACGGTCGTTTGAGATACAGGTGGAATACAGTTAAACGCCAATTTGAAAGGATCGGGATATATACATTTATGATAAGCGAATATATATATATATATATATATATATATATATATATATACTTTATTATAAAAAAATCGATAAATCGTTTTTGATTTAAAGTGTTTTATTTAGAATATTTCTAATGAATATCACACAAATTAATATTGCATAGGTTTGCTTGAGCGCAGAACGGGAAAACAGATGAAATGTACCTACCATCACATTTTGTTCAAATTAAAAATCAAAAACTCAAAAATTTAAAGTGCTGGTTTTAGCAATATTTTGATAAAACTATGATATTGCTACGTAAAAAAGCCAAAGTTGTAAATAATTTTGATATATATTTGCTTCCGTTCTTAAAATTAATGAATATAATTTGCAAAAAAATTCCATCAAATAAAATAATTATTGCAGAATATTGAAATTGTCAACATATTTCATAATGCAAGAAAAGGGGGACATTTCATTTCAAAATATCTACCTTGGAAGGTAAGACTTTAGTCATGAAATAATATATGTTGAAGAGGACATCTTAATGTTTTTTAAAAAAGCCAAAATATTAATAGACAAGTTATTTTACTCTGCAATGTCCTGTTCCACCTTAAGGCGTCGGATCTGTTTAGTCAGGAATTTAAAACCGTTTGGGGATTTTACAGTTGTCAGAATTGTTCCAATATTTTTTGAAAACTATCTACATGGAAATATTTTGATCAAAGTGATCTTCCTTAAATTGATGTTTTTAACGAGTAAGTAAATAAGACTAGGTAAACAAGAATATTTTTTAGACGTTTTGCTGCATATCTGTTTTTGTTTGAGGATTGTTATTTTACACGTTCATGTCATCATTCAGTATTTATTATGTTTTAGCATTTTAAACAGATTTTTAATTTAACTGCGGCAACAAAAACAGAATATACATGTAACATTAGTCTATATTGTTTATTTATCTTTAAGGGAAGTTAAGGTAACGTGATAAAAAACACAAAACATTGTTATCTTAAACGTCTATATTGTTCCAGAAATATAGATCATTACATCATGTTCTGATATATGTACAAACTCATTCGTAATACATATAATAACCGACGATAATAACAAAATAACCAGTTCAATCTTGTTTTTAAAAATAAAATGGCCACTAAAATTTATATACTGCCTGTTTATTTACAAAGACTCACTTGCAATACAATGTAATAAAACCATCTCAGTATTTATGTACACTAAATATATATACGTGAATATCGTAAGGTTACTTATAATACTGGATTTTTTTCACTTTCCCTGATCCATTATCGGCCACAATGAGATTGTCTTTGGTATCCATACATAAACCATATGGATAGTTTAAGTTGCAATTGTCGATGTAGCGGAGGAACTGTCCGTCCTGATCTATAATATGGATACAGTGGTTGCCACAATCTGCTGTCAGGATCAGACTTTGGCTGTCTGTGGCAATGCCGACTGGATCAAATGATCCTTTAGTTGTAGAGGAAGGACCGGTGTATTTAAACCTAAATAGTCCGTCTTGATTGACCACTACAACTGCACTGGCTGTATAGTCAGATACACAAATATCAAGGTTTCTGTTCTCACTTATATATTTAATACCAAAAGATGAGTAGAGAGGTTGTCTTTTAGCATTGTATTGAATGCTTACTTTTGGGGTAGAGCCAAAGTAACGTACAACTTTGGTTTGTTTTCTGTCGTCACTGGTTACGACAATCAGGAGGTCACCAGATGAGGTACTACATACACCGAGTGGTCGCCAGCCTTCTAAAGTGATAACTGCCTGTACCTTCGTATTCTTCATTACGTTAACAGTTCTATCTTTTGGATCGGTATACACTAGTTCACCATCACTTGTCACCGCTATGTCCTGTGGCCTTTTCTTTGAGTTGGTTTGGATAGATTTTATTAGGTCTCCCTGAAGATTATAGAGCCTCATGATGTTGTCCTGACCACGCGTCCAAACATCATCATCGCTCAGACAGGACACGCTGTATAACCCGTCAGAGTCTCCATAGTCGGTGTCGATGTCTTTAATGACCTGTGGCTCGTTAATAAGGGGCTTGTTTGGAGGAGAGGATATGGCACCTGAAGGATCTACGGTGTTACTGCGTTCTTCTAAGTTAGTTGATGCCGCTACAAGGTGACCAAACAATTCGTTTATACGTTCGCTGTTGATCCTCTGAGGCATGAATTTTGGTAGAGAATATGTAAGTTTCGGAGGAAGTTTTCTGAATTCAGCATTTCTAGATTTGTATTCAGAGACTAATCTAATATCATTGGATACCAATAATTTCTTCACACAAGCAATGCTTTGTGTTACATCATCAATGATACTTGTAATTTGATCTTCTCGTGAATTTAGAGCGTTTATATGTTTAGATTCTATTTCATCAAATTCTGATTTCAGATTCTTGACGATGATATCAATTTCATTGTACCATATTCCTCTCTGATTGTAAAGAGTTGTGGTAAAATCCTTTGAATTTTCGAGCAGAAGAGCTTTCTGACCAGGTAAATCTAATGCGATTTCTTGGTATTTGGGGTAAATAGAATTCTCCAACTCTTGTAAATCAATCTGCAAAGTTTCTTTCTTTGTTTCTAATATTTTCTCAATGATAACTTGTTTGTGACCTAGATGTTCACCGGAGGAGACGCACTGAACACACGTTGGGATGTCACATTGTTTACAATGTAGTTCACATTGTTTATGTAAATGTTTTGAACATTTAGGATATTTAGTTGCTGATCCTCTTGCTCTAAATAGCACAACTTTGTGTTCTGTTGATTCGTCTGAGAGATGTTCCCCCACACAAGATTTACATAAATGTATTTGACAAATGTCACAGTACATAGGAGGGACCGCTATTTCACAGAGATTACAGCGTAAAACATCCTGGGCACTAATGTGGGGATCCATGATCAGACATCTTGATCTGCAAAATAATGGTTAAACTTATTTTAATTAGTAATATTTTCCATGGAAACTACATGCACGGATCAAACTATTGATACTTTAGATGGCAGACAATGATTTAAATAAGTAAATTTTTACTCCTACTTTCCCCAACATACAAACTTATTAATTGTCAAATTCTCTATACACACATGATATTTAGCTGAAAAAATTATACATTAAGAGTTTTGAAAAATCTCCTGTACATATCAATAAACTAATAAGTAAACCAACATACGATCTTCCATGGTAACTTTGATATAATGAATCATCCTTTGAGTTATAGCTGTTTGTATGGACATTGTAAAAATTATTATTTATATAGTCAAATGACTTTCCGCCAAATCAGGGAAAAACAGATTGAATATATAAACGCACCAAAAAACCATAACCGGATAAGAAAATTTTGTACAAAGTGGTCACAAGTGTAGGTTTCGTGGAGTTAATTAGTAATATCCTTTGTCGTGTGTAAAGCATAATCGGTGCATCTAAATATGTTCACTCTGAACTTTTCAATTTAAGTGTTTCAATATTTTTCATCTTCGCCTGAAATAACCAACAAGCCATGCTGGAAAGAAGGGCTTTAGGCCAACATTTTTTATTTTCCTGTTATACGGGACCGCCGAACCTATTTTGAGCCAAAATCAAATAAAAATAAAAGTGTCTAATACATGTTTTATTTTTCTATTTTCCGCCGACATCTTGTTAATGGCGATTTAAAAAATAAAATTTGTGTACGAACTGTTTTCACAGGACCTTTAAAAAGCTTTTTCTCATTGGCTGATGTCAAATCATTCATCCAATCAAAGAAGTACATAATACATAATTAGTAAAGGTCGGTTACTCTTATTGAAAGTATGGACAGATCTGAATATTTCAAAATAGTCACTATTAATGGTGAATCATCAAAATCATCGATAAGAAAGATTAGTTTAAGCTTCACTATTAATGATGTAGTTAATGAAATAGACGAAACTGTTATTCCGCTGAAGTGTTATGCAGAGGGCCATGTGGCAATTGACTGCTCTATAAATTTGCACGTCTTGAAAGATTTTGGGTATGTATCATCTTTAAAACTATATTTATGAAATAATGCACTCTGGAAATGATTTTTTTTTTTAGTTAAACGCAAATTATTTTGTTAAAAAATACGATTGAACTTACGGAGTAGCATGACAGAGAAAATTCTAGTTTTGACGGATACGACGATTGAAAATTATTCCGACTATTGTCTTGAAATTAAAATTATTGAAAATGCAAACACATCTTTAATAACTATTTATACTGGAAATTAATAGTTGTAAAACGGAAAATTGATTATGAAAATGAGCAATAGCAAATTTATATTTGTCCCTGTTGTGTAGTAAATATTCTGTTTAGAGGTAAAACCATGGTCTTTTGATGACATTTGTGAGTACTGCAGTGACACTGAAGTCATTGAAACAGAGGATATCTGTCAGTTACCTAAGGACTTCGGGATTGTGTGACCAATATGCCACTCATTTTAACAACTGCGGCCAGTGAAAACTCGAAGTGCCAAAAAACAAAGAAGAGGAAGTGAAATTATTAAAAAAAAAATGCTTATCATCATCGTTTATCTTATAAAAGACAGTTGTGCATCTAAATATATTCTCTTATGAGTTTTCTCTATCAAATTTAGGCAATTAAAAAAATAAACACCCAAAATTGAAAATAAAATTTTTGAACACAATTTTTCATTTTATTTTTATTTTTCTGACCGACTGCATGTATTTTAAACTTTTATTTTTATTTTTATTTCGTCCCCCCGACTCAATTTTTAAAAAAAATTCCCGTAAAACAGTACATAAAAAATGTTGGCCTTATATCTATTGACTCTAATCCCCTTGAATTCAACCTAAATGACAGTTTATTACTGTTATGTTGAACCCATTTCAAAACCTAAGTAATTTGATGTACGACGTTACACGTATACAATACATTGTACATTGGTGAAAGAATTGTCTGCATTATTTTATAAGTTTTTATATGATAACTCCAGATTTGTCCAAAACTTGATTCCTATAGGGTCACATTCCTTGAATATAAAGAAAACATCTTATCAAGAAATTAGACGTTGTAAGTTATTAAATTGACACAAAACTGGCTGAAGTGGTGTCGTTTACATTGTATAAGGAAGTTCTGTGTCCATACAGTCATACACATAGTTCTCAATAACCAATATTCTCTACATCCATGTCCAAGATACCTTTTAATTGGGCATATGATTGTATCCAGCTCATGCTTTTATTTACATGGCTTACAAAACTGTTGAATAAAATTCATTTACCACCACAAACTATGATGGGTTCTCCTTTTTTCAATTTTACTCTTTTCTAGAATATAAGAATACTGAGAATTTACAATGTACGATAATGATAATAAGTCTTTCTTTTAAAGCATTTTTAAAAATAATTTTGAATTCTATTATTCCTACAAGAGATGTTAAACTAGCTTTACTTAGATATTTATTTGACATTGGACAAAATCACAGTGTGATGGAGAAGCCAGAGAGGAATGAGTTTTAACAAGATGACAGAATCGGCTTTTCTAGATTCAACGACCTCACTCAGACGCATTAATATCAAGAACATTCTTACTAAAATAACACTGTCTAAAATAGTATCAATTTGATTTTTTCCAAACACTCTGCAGTAAAACTCTCAACAAAATATTGTGCTATGTTGTGTCTGATGCAACAAAAAAAAATGTCCTCGGTAATGACCTTTTAAAGATAATATCTTCCTTATTTTAATTTTAAACATTTTTTCTATCATCTAATTTTAAATTCTTTTTACGTAATATATGTTCTATAGCTGTTACTTTTTATAAACAAACTTATTATATTTTTTAGTGATTTACTACTCATAATCATCTCTATCGAATCACAATGTAAAGAAAATTTACGAAGTGAATTTGCTTCAGTATAGTTTGATGTTAAAATAATTATTGGCTTGCAAGAAGTTAAATGCTCCTTTTATATTTTCATATTCCAAAGGCAATTTGATATGTACTATTATATTTTTTAAATTAGAAAAAAAGATGATGTTTTCGATAACCATTAGTATAAAACTCCGAGATATTTCAAGGAAGAAATGGCTGTCATTCCTTTACAGCTTTAGTCCTTTTTAAAGTAGTCAAGTACATTATAATTAAGATACTTTCACCGGTTTAGAAATTTCAAATTTCACAATATTTAACCAAAAGATACGTTTTATGAATTTTTGGAGAGGTTAAAATTTTAAAATCCCCAGCCCAGCGAGATTCGAACTCATGACTTGCATATTCGTAGAGAAACCTTTAACTCACTGTGCTAAGCTGTTATGTGACAATTGTGGGAAAGAAACCATAAAATTACACTTGATTTTATTGATTATTTAGATAAACAGTTCGTCACAACATGGAATTGTCCCATAGCACCTTAACATATCACACTAAGCTACTGTAACATCATATATATATAGATTTAAAACACTTTATCATTTTTTTTTTCTCAGAAAGCGAAAGATATGGAATTGTTAAAAGTTTAAAGAGAAATTCGTGCACTCAAATAATAAAATGCTTTCTTTGGTTATTTATGCAGGTATAAACGTAGCGACCATATGCAGAATAAAATGCGGGTTATGGAATTTTTCTGCAATGCTCGCTACCTTCATAGCCAGCATGAATCATCAAAGAAAGCATGTTATTGTTTATTTTTACATCATTCATTTAATAAATCATTGAATTAATCATAAAGAGTAAGAAAACTTAACTACATTATTGTTAATGTTAATTGTATCAGTACGTTCGATAGAAGAAAGAGCAATTTCTTATTTGTATGGGAATTTGAGTTAGTCATTAAGTGCAGTCCGTAATTTTTTAGGTTGCTAAATGTTTCCATCGATTGATAAGCTGGTTAGAACTGGATCGTGTATATTTCAGAAAAAGTAAGTACATTATTGTTAATGTTTATTGTATCAGTACGTTAGATAGAAGAAATAGCAATTTCTTATTTGTATGGGAATTTAACTTAGGCATTGAGTGCAGTCCATAATTTTTTAGATTGCTAAATGTTTCCATCGATTGATAAGCTGGTTAGAACTGGATCGTGTATATTTCAGCACTGTCAGTTTCATACAGCTATGAAACACAATCGGTTTCATTTTATTAAGAAAAAGATTAGAAAATACTCAGCGGATGTAAATATAACATAATGAATTGCTTCCCGAATTAAGTGGATTCCTCTCATCGTCCTCTTCCGTAGCTGATTCTCTTCCTGAATCTCATCACTACAAACAATATTTAAAGTTTAATGTGTTATTTACAAAAGGTGTTAAAATAAACACCACTGTAAATATGTCTATGTTTATTTCTGATTTTGTCACACTAAATGGCGACGTGTATTCGTAATTGAAATTACAAAAATGTCTGATTTTCAAGCGCTCGATAAAAAAAAACAAAAAAACATGTATGTAAGTTTCGCTATCAGCATCATGTGCGTTATTCTATACAGCTCTAAATTAAATGCACTGTAGGAAATAGGTCTAGGTACGTGCAGTCCATAGCATACAGGGATTGATCTAGTGTACTGTATGTAGCAGACAGTGATTAGTCTAGAGCACAATCAGTAGCAGCCAGATGGGTTGTTGGTCTAGCGCACAATCTGTAGTAGACAGATGTTGGTCTAGCGCACAATTTGTAATGGACATAGATTGGTCCAGCGTACATTATTCAGCAGAGATTGGTCTAGCTTACAGTACGTGGCAGGCAGAGATTGTCTAGCGTACAATCTGTAGTGGACAGATTTTTGCACGAAGCTTGAATAGCCGACACGAAGACTGTTTTTGAGGAAGCAACATTTGACTTCTTTTGGGGAACGTGATTAGATGTAACTGGCAAGAAAGGCACCAACCCGTCAAAGTGGCCAGGGGATAACAAGTTAGGACTCATTGTGAAAAAGGTGGCGGCTGCTAAGTGTGGTAGAAGGCCTCGGAGTGTGTCTGTGCCAATGAAAGGAAACCAAAATGAAGATAACCAAACTAACTTGGATAAGTTCATCAGGGAAGCAAGGAAAGATGCAGGCAAGAAAAGCACTAAAACATAGCTTAGTAAGTGTACCAAACAACCACAAACATTATTGACCTTAATGAACACCAAACCGTTAACTTTATTTTCTTTAAATGCTAGAGGCTTTAACACTTATCAAAAGAGAATTACTGTATTTGATTCGTTAAAAGATGCACAGTTTGATATTGTATTTTTACAAGAAGCTCACTTTGTCAAGGAAAATGAGCGTGTTTATAATTTACGGAGGTTCGGTGAAAAAATATCATGCTCTGTCTCATTCTGTCTTCAGTAGAGGCGTGTCAATTTTATTTAGAAAGAATTTGAATGTAGATATTATTAATCATCATCAATCCGTAAATTGTAGAAAGCTTTTGATTAACGTCAATTATAATGAAAAAAAGTTTAGTCTTGTAAATGTGTACGAAAAAAGAAAGGATAGAATTTTTTAAAAGTTTACAAGCCTGGATTGGCAAATATACACTGAATACAGATGGATTAATATTATGTGGTAACTGTAATAGAAATTTGTAATGATAAGAGTGTAATTTTTTAAACATTTTGCTTTGAATGATGCGTGGCTAAAAAAAATGAAAAAAGATAGCAATAATGGTCTAATCTGGTGTGATGGAGAAGATATTCCCTAAACTAGAATTGGCGTTTTTACAGCAGATAATCTGTTATCAGTTAAGCAATATTTATCTACGTAAAGCACCGGAAGTAGACAATAGACGTTTTAGTGATCATTAAGGAATTTTATTTGAATTAAATACAATTGAAAATACCCGAGGATGTGGTTACTGTCTACTAGAGAGAGAAATTGATAAATACTATACAGAAAAATGCAAAGAGGCATAATAATAAATCGAGAGCTGTATAGATAGAAAAGGGCGAAAAAAAGCACATCGTACTTTTATAATCTAGAAAAGAGGCATCAGTCCAATAATTTTAATCAAATTCGTGATGAGAATGATGCAATTTACACAAATAATGATAGCATTATGAAATGCTTATATACTTTTCACAATTCGTTATAGACTAGTAAACATATTCCAGATAATGATATTGATAACTATCTGCCCGATATTAATTGTCAAACGTTAACAATCGAAGAACAGGAAAATTGTGACAAAACCCCATCTATAGAAGAATGTAATAAGGCTCCAAAATAATTCGAAAGACAATAAATCTCCTGGACAAGATGGTTTACCAGTAGAATTTTATAAATATTTTTGGGAAGAAATAAAAAAATGCATATTGTGCATCAGTCTCTAATAAAAAGTATTGAGAAAGGTACTCTGCCATTTTCACAAAGGAATGCTATTATCTCGTTAACTCATAAAAAGATCGACTAAAAAATTATAGACCTATAAGTCTTGCAAATGAAGACTACAAAATATTACACAAGTTTCGGCTAACCGTTAAAAAAATGTTGTAAATAGAGTTATAGGCCGTGAACATAGTGCTTATATAAAATGAAGATACATTGGCGAAAATGCCCGTTTCATATTAGATATATTTGAGTATTACATGGAAAAAAATTTTTAGATGATATTTTACTATTCCTTGATTTTGAGAAAGCTTTTGGCTCAGTAGAGTATAATTTTATGTTTAAGACCTTAGAAAAATTCAAGTTTGGTGATAAATTTATCAGTATGATTAAACTACTATACAATAAAAATATCTTTAAAATAAATAATAACGGATGGATTTCAAAATCTTGTGAAATGAAAAGAGGAATAAGACAGGGTTATCCTGTGTCTGCTTTATTGTTTATTTTCGTCGTCGAAATCATGAGATACATGGACTTAAATTCAATGAAAAAATTTGATAGAGAATACAAAATAATATAACATACGGATGATTGTACAAATGTGGAAAGAGGACCAAACTCTTTGATTAATGCTTTAGAAACCATACAACTGTTCAGTAAAGTAGCTGGTCCGAATTTAAATCTGGAAAAAAACCAGGGTGTCTTTTAAACGGTACGTTTATGAAAGCACATGAAAATGGAACTATGATTGAAAGCGTCAAAATAAATCGTAAGAGTATCAAATCCCTTAGAATCTATCTTGGTCATGACAAGGATGAGTGTTATAACAAAAACTGGACGAGTAAACTAGAAAAGCTATCTAGAATCTTAAGTGTTTGTAAAAAAAAAAAACCCAAAAACCAAATCCAAATCCACTTTAATCCAGAATATTTTAAAAATGTTTTAAATATGATACTTAACTTTATTTTGAAAAAAAAAAAAATAAAGAGAGAAAAAAAATACACGTATTCGGAAAATTGAGAAATGAGGGGTAAATATAGTGGATATTGAGAGTAAATTTTTAGCGGCTAAAGTATCCTTGGTCAAAAGAATAACAAATAAATGTAGTATAACATATGATAGCTTAAATGATATGCAATATGACATCAATATATCGATATTTGATTTTATTAAAATGACAGATACCAAAATATGCAAAATGCAACGTTTTCTTTTTTTTATTGGGAAGTCCTCTCTGCTTTTAATTTTTGTAAAAAGAGAAGAAATATTGTACTTTAAAAAGACGAATTTCTGTCATAATGTATATGGTGTAACACATTGTTTAAATTTAAAGGAAAGATTTTTTGTTTTGAAAACTTGATAAAAGATGGTGTTCTTTATGTTATAGATATTTTTGTTTCGAATGGAGAAATGTATGATATTTCTTATTTTTTAAAGTATATTGAGAAAGAGAAATAACATTCTTTGCGAATATGTAATGCTTAAGTAAGCAATGAAAGGAGGGTATAAAACCTTTTAGCTTTTCAAATGCAAAACATGTAAAAAAAAAAAATACATGTAGTGATTATGTTTTGTTTAAAAACAATGTACAATTGTCTATTCATTCTTTGAAAAGCAATTTTTAATATTCTATACTAGTAAATACAAAATTTCATTACCCATTAAATGAATCAATGTGGGAAAAGCTTTTTGGTCTTGATAATGATCTCACCTTGGAAAAACTCTATAACTCTAAAACTATTCAAATGTATGGAAATAATATAGCAGAATTAAACTATAAGCTATAAACTGTATTGTAAACAACAATTTGGCAGTATGCAAGAGGAATATGAATTCATCTCCACTGTGTAATGCATGTAATTTAATTGAAGATACACAGCACTTGTTATTTAGCTTTGGGATATTAAAATATATGCAACGAGTAGGAACTTCTTTTGCATCTCAAAATAACTTTGGAAAATTATAGTCCTGGGTTTTTTATAATGATATTAATAATCATACCATAATGTTAAACAATCTGTTATCCTTTATATGTTTTACCATTTTCAATTACAAAATGAAATGTAGATTTGATGATGTGATTATGTCGGAAGGAAACCTTATACAAAAACTAAAATATTACCTTAGTTTACAAAATGATATTCTGAAATGTGCCAAGAAGTTGAGATCTAATGATAATTTGTTTACTAACTTAGGAAATCATGTGATTAGAACATTTTGCTTTGAATACATGATGTACATGTTTCTTTAATATGATGCTTGTTTTAATAGAAGAGAAAATAAAAGGTTGTAATTGATGACTTAAAATAATTAATTTAAATAAAAAACTTAAAAAACTACAAATCAAACTATAGAAATGAATTAAAACACTGAATTTAGAAGACAGTGTACTATATAGTGTGAAAACGAGATCATTTTTATTGAGGATATAAGAATATGAGTGTGTGTACATCTGGAGAGGGAAAGTAGAAGATGACTTATGTAGTTTTGCTGGAATATCTGACAGCAGTGGTACATAGTTTTATCAGTACAGACTTTCAAAACTGCTAAAAGGAATCAGTGGAACTTCAATAATAGTCAGGTATGCCATTGGTGAAGCGTTTTCTCTTTTTTCTTGTGCCAAAACTTTTACATACTGATGATATGAGGCATTCATGATGTATCCCACCTAGATACAAAGGCATTATTATTAGAACATATTGTGTAAATGTAAATTATGTGTTGTAAGCTCTGAATGTGGAAAAAAAATATTTATAAATGATGTGGTAATAACGTGTTATTAATTTTTTTATTAGAAATTTAAAGCTTTGAAGAAACCTGGCCTTGATATTTTTCAATATGTGACATTTTTGGACATGTAATTAGCAATTACACCTTGTGTTATTGTGTTGATTCTTTCGTAATACAAATGCGAGTTATTCATTTCAATAATATAATTAAAACATCATTCCAAGTCAATATATTAATCTGCTTCAAATACCATATCACAAAGCAAAAGGAGCCTTATAGAGAAACTTCAACTAAACAATCAGGACAATTTTATTACCTGTATATACTTAACACCCCCCCTAAAAAATAAGGTAGAGTGCAAGCTAGAATAAACCGTTTACAATCAAATCAAAAAATAAGTGTTAAAAGCATGTTCTGCTTAAATCCTGTCATGCAGTTAATATCAGATTAAGAATTTAAAAACTGTTCATGACAATGTTGATTTAGCAAATACTACAAATAATACTTTAGAAAATGCTCTTAGTGTTCTCAAACTTTATTAAATAAAGATGTGTATGAGCAAATATTTTAGGAACAGTTAGTCTCAAGGTAGTTGTAATTCATGGTTTATGAAGAAAACAGAATATATTGGCATAGCTGTTTGCTTTTTAAAGGTGGAAATGAATATGTTTTCAACCAACAAATTCTAGGCCAGAGTAACAATTCGAACATCAATGTCGATTATTTTTAAACCGAATGGTAAAAGGATCAATCAATGGTTTCATAATTGTACATAGATGAACAACAGAAGTGTCAGAGAAATTTGAAATGTGATTAAAAGTTGCTTTGTGACCAGTAGTGAAATTCTATTTATTGGAGAATCACCTGATGGTTTGTATCTGCAATTGTTGTATGAAAAGCCGAATAGAAAGCATTTGTCAATTTCTATATGGGAAAACCCTATCTGTGAAGCTGTTAGCGATGTTGAATAAAATTACAATGGTACAAGTTACTAAAATAAAAGTTCGTTTTTTTTCACATTGGGATTTTTTTTTTTACATTCAGCGTTAATATTGATGCAAGATTGTCGGGAAGAGAACTGATAAACTAGTATTAATTTTTTTTTAAATGTTTTTTTTCTGACTTGAGAGCATTTTTTTTAAAAATAAAAACAGGAACAGTTGTTTCATCAACTCAAACGAATGGTGCATAAATATACACATAAATGTAGTACATGTTAGTGTCAAGTGGAGATATTTGCAATATAAACCATAAAGTTTGGTTACACTATGTCTTATCACTGGTGTCCACACATACCCTTTTGACCATAAAAATTAAGGTTATCGATGGAGCGGAGGAACTGTCCATCTAGATCTATGATGCGGATGCAATGTTAAGTAAGTGGTTCAATAAATTTGTCAGAACTTGGTTGTGTGAAGTGGTGCCGCGTGGTTTAAATGATAGTTGAAAGAGGGCTAGCATATGTTAACCGGAGGTTTTCAACCTGATGGACCTAAGCATGGGCTTACCCGTCAGACACTCATATTCTCTGTGATGAATTTACTATTAAGGAATCCACCAGATGAGTACAAAAATTGACTTTTTTCATTGAATTGATCTCCATCATTATCCATGTCAACCATAAGTTCACCAGAGGAGATAACTATGCTCTATACATGTAACCATACATTCCCAATTCTTGTCACTGCTATGTTCCGTGGATCAATCACTGACTTCAGTAGTTCCTCCTGGGGTTATTTTGTCATGAAAACAACTTCTTTATATAAATTTTGTTTAAACTTTGATAGGACACACTATGTAATCCTCTATACTCCGTGTTTATATCTGTGATGGTCCATGGTTTTCACTAATGAGCGGCATGTCTGGGGGAGAGAACTCGGCACCAGGTGAATCCATTGTGTAAAATACTCATCCTCGAGGGAATCCAGTTTAGCCATATTTTTCTGCATTGAAATATATCGCTGACAGAGAACAAAACTGTATATCAAGAGTTGTAAAAACCTTTGTAAAATGACTGTAGTTTATGAGGTTATTTTTTTTTTTTCATTCATTCCAAGTTATAATAGTGTATCAATTTTTTTCTTGACATTTACAACATGTATAAAAGCTTAAAAAAACAAAAACAAAACATAGACACACATACAAAAGGCGAAGGCTTCTTTAATGCCGTTAACACATTTCCGTCTGAATGGCATCGCTTCGTGTTCTTCTTCAAAATGAATTTCTTCACATTCATCACACAAACGTACGTGACAAATGTCACATTGCGAAGTTGGGCTCGGGGTCTCACAGAGAAGACACCGAACAACATCCTGGAGGCTGTACTCAGGGTCAATATTGTACTCAGGGTCCATGGTAAAAACGAATCTGAAAAATGTATTTTTAGATATATGTTCGTTGTCACTGAAGCAGAGCACAACATTAAATTCGTTGGATGTAGTAAACCGGTTAATCCATATAAACTAACAGCATTAACAGTAAGATACTGTACAAGTTTAGCTTTTTAAAAAAGTTTACCGTCTTTAATGCAAACTCTTACCAGCAAAAAGTTATCAAAGAAAATTTAATTCTTTTTTTTATATATAAAAGTCGCCTTCCTCTACATGCAATGGCGTGTACAACTTGTTTATATGTGCCTTAAGCGTGCATGAATAAAATTGAGAAATGCGTACCACTTGCTTGTTAGTTGAGATCGACTATTGTAGGGAAAATGATATCTTAGGAAGGGTCGTATTATTTTAATAAAATCAAAGTTAATACCACAGCATTCAGCAACTTCTTTTACTGATATTAGTTTTACCGTATCTAATATGCACACTTGTTTACTGATATTAGACATACCGTAACAAATTTTCACATTTTTGTATTTGCATAAACAATACAAAAAGAAAAGTACACAACAAAATCAATAGATATTATAGAATATTGCTTTCAACTAGTTGTACTGAAAAATTAAAGCCTGAATTTCATTCGTAGCATTTTCTATTGTTTTTTCGTTTTCTTACATTTTAAGATTAGAAATCTACGAAAATTGTTAAGTCGTACGTGAAAAAGATCATCAGAAAATTATCTCCCTTTTGCTGAACAGTTTTTCAACCAATGAAATAAATGTAAATTTTCACATCATGTATTTTCCACCAATCACCAAGGAGAGGAAGTGCACAACCCGGAGACTGTAAATTATTTCAACTCTTTATACCGTCTTCCAAGGAAGACGGTAATTATAAATCGTATAGTCTTCCACGCCAAATAAATATGGCACACAATCAAAGCAAATCTTAGTAACCTAACCTTAGTAACCTAACCTGAACGCCTGAACCTGAAGATTCCCTGCAATCGAATTCTATTTTTACAGATTTCTTTGCAGTTCTAATAATTGGGATAATGAATTGTGATAATACAAAAATATGTAGATAAACACAATGTTTTTTACTTACATTTTTAACAAACCTAGGTTATCCAAAATGGCGATCTCATAACAAACTTGAGGACATATTAACAGAATTACTAGACCAGAACCCAGATAGTCTTTTAATGTAGTTGGTATATATGTCTTAAAGGGAAATCGGCACCTTGAAATAACATTTTATTAAGGAGAGAGAGAGAGAAAGAGAAAGAGAGAAAGGGGTTTAAGTATGAAAATTGCTGATTTAAATAAACAAAGGTACATGTACATGTAATTTAAACACATCTAAACTAATAAACAAACAGTAAACTTAGATCCATTCCTTTTAATTCATACACTTGAACATATACTCTAAGGGCAGTGTTTGATCATGAGTTGGTCAGTTGATAATTGTGTTCTTGTTTTTTATTGGTTGTCTGTGTCAGGTTGAATTTGGTTGGTCTGTGTATTTTGCTGTATGGGTTTTACCGCCAAGTTTAACAATCTGTGTCTGGACATTGACCAGAGCAGACCAATGTACATATTGACTGAATTTTGGGCCAGAACTTGCTACAACTGAAAGTACTAATATTCTGTAACACTTCGTGATAATAAATAATTGATTGGCAATAATTTTGATCATGGCAATTCTTTGGATACCTGCCGGTCAGTCTCAATTCGACAAGTTTACTCGCTTACAACTTTTTTTCATTCAATTGCGACCTCTTGTACAGAAGATAAGGAACAACAAATCTTATTCCGGCTTTGTTCATCATTTTCAGGTATGCTGTAAATCTTGTATTATTTTGTTTTATGATATAGGTGAAATATTTTTAGTGTTCTGTGCTTTAATTTCTTTAAGGCTGATGTTCTTGTAAAAACTAAAAAATAATGTTATATAATTCAAAATGATTGAAAGAACTTGTTATTTTATCTAATAGTGACACAAATTTTTTTAATGTTAATTAATCAATTGTTGATTTTTGCCTCATTGTAAAGAATGGTCAGGTTAAGTCTTAAATGTGTTAAAAAATGTATTGTATCAGCTCCATTGCGAGTTCTTGTACAAATTAAACGTACTGACAAACTATGTTCAAACTTTGTTATTTGCTGTATATGCAACTAGTGCACCAAGACAATTTACGTCCCTTGCACAAACCAAACAAAGCTACTGGAATAACTTGCTCATCAATACCCTAATGTCAACAAGCCCAACACTAGAAATCATTTTAATTTGTTTAATCCACAAACAATTAGCAAAAAGGCATTGAACTATCAATTCCACCCCCCCCCCCCCCCCCAGCTATCAAATCAGACCACAAATCAAAGTCAAACCAGTGGACGGGCAACCATCAGTGTTGAAACTCTGCAGCCATGTGGAATGTACATTTGCAGCCACAAACGCCTAGAGTCACGGTCCACTTTCAACCTTTCAATAAATAAAAATCATCCATCGAATTGTGGATGACGTATACATGTCATGCACCAAGTTATATGTGCTGACTGAAAACAAGCGCTGGACATATTCCCCTTTAATGCATCATACTTTGTGACACATTTGTTCCTCACATTTAGTGATCGATTAAAAGTTAATTGGATGTATATAAGGAGGGTTCTTCAATGGATTAAAAGAAGACGAGTGTGAATCATAAAATTCAGAGAAGACGGCTGTGAATCTGACTTCGACACCGTCAAACAGAGGACGAAACATTGGTCGTATACTAGTACTTCATTTACATGTTCCAATAAGCATCAATGATATGGATTTCACTGAAAAGCATTTGGTTAACAGATAAATAAATTTTAAACAAATTGTGGCAAAGTTTTTATATTTTAAAGCCCAAATCAATGAAAGGACTGCAATAGGCTGCAAAAAAAACTTTGGAACGTTGACATTAACATCCTCAACTTCTGTGAATGTAACAGATACCGTTCAGGCAACTGTTAATGCTGCCAGGACGCAACTGACACAGCTGATAATTAACCACTTTAGAGAACTTATATGTTGCCAGACAAGTACATCCCCACAGAATCGTTCCAGTCGTTCCTCCCCTTCGACCACCCATTCCAAAAGAAGACACGTTATCCACAAAAGAGTTAAAGTAATGAACGCAGAATGCTTCAAATGCGTTCCTTTTGTCTCCCACTACACTTGAGGCCCTGACTAAGGGGCCTGGATTTCACAATTTTGGTAGAGGACTTCATGGACAACATAATCATGCACTTAACTCCTGACCCGGGGACCATTAATTTCACAATTTTCGGAAAGGGCTTCATGGACAGCATAACCTGCATTTAGCTTTTTTTCACATGTGTGGTAGTAGACAGGAAGATAATTGAAAATGTGGTCTTTATTTGCATAGTTGGCCCTGCCCATACTACCACCCGAAAACTAACCAAACGCGGTGCTTCAACGCTTGCATAAAAATGGGTTTTCAAATACCTGATGCTTTTCTGAAGCCAGGCCCCTGGTAGCACTAGAAGGGCTGAAGACCACGTCTATCCGCTAAGATGTTTTTGTCAGGTACTACACTATGCATGCTTTTTCTTTACTATTTGAGGTGTAAACGAGGGGCTCCCCATAGGGTATTTACTTGCATAACCAGAATTAGCCCAAGATATTTAAACAGAAGGGCTCCCCACAGGATTTATTTAAACATTAAAATGCTTTCTTTAGTGATTCATGCCGGATATGAAGGTGGCGACATTGCAGAAAAATACATAACGCAGGTTATGTATTTTTCTGCAATGTCGCCACCTTCATAACCCGCATGAATCATCAAAGAAAGCATTTTATTGTTTATATTTACATCTTTTTTTAACAAATTAATAAATTGATTGTAAAAAGTAAGTTAAATTAAGAAAATTACTGTTAATGTACATCAGTGCGTTAGCTAAAAGGAACAGACAAATCGTCTCCTGTGGGAATTTGAGTCTGGCATCATGATTATTTTGTGTAGTCCGTTATTTAGGTCGCTGTAGGTTTCGACCAATCGATAAACGGGGCGTGTAGATTTCAGTCCTGTCAGTTTCTATAGAGCTATGAATTAACTATAAGTTTCCGTACGAAATAGAGGGAATCATACTCGATAGATGTAAATATATACAAATAACTAGAAGAATGAACTTAGGGAAATTGATAAATAAAATAAAAAGAATAATTTCAGTTTGTTACAATGACAGTCCTGAAAATGTGAGAAGGAGACAGTTCTTCGAAATTAATTTTCTAGCACAAAGAACTAACGTAGGGATTAGATCAGACAAAAGTCATTGCATGAAAGAGTAAAGAATGTTCAAGCATTGGCATTTTTGCATTAACCACAAGGGTTTATAAGTGCTATCAAAATGTTCCAATGAGGCCAACATGTTAAAATACTCCACTTTAGTGTTGTTAACTAAACTGATGATTTTTGATGCTAACAGAAGGGTATCCATCGGGGAAGGGGTAACGGTAGTTTGTAGTGGTAATTGAGCGTAAATATTTACAAATGTTGATGCAACTGAAAGTAATGTGTAATTTACATGTGATTGTAATATAATTAATTTAAATAAAAGGCATGTAATTCAGATTACTTTTCTATTTCTTTGAATTAGATACACTGATGTTTAAAAATAAGAATGCTGTCTACCCATCCCCCCCCCCCCCATATAGTCCAATACATTTTATCAGTGTCGACCATTTTAATACGGTCCGGCGTGATCAAATCTATCATATATGTAATGCCCTCGGGCTTTATTGGTCACGATCAACCGTATTTGATCACCTCATAATATTCAAAGAATGATTCCCTATTCCTTAATAAAATCTGAAATATACACGGCTCAAAAAATAAAACATGGCTATTAGTGGTGGAATTTTGATACATACTATATAAATTATAAAGTGTTTGTAGAAAAAAAATTACAAAATACAAATATAATTCATTTGACAAATATTCTTTATTTATCAAAATTTCATACAAAATGTAATCCGACGATTCCATGTTAAAACTAGATTGCTGACAGGACGGAAAATGATAAACAAAAATCAGACCTAAACAAGAAAATTAAAAATATATTAAATAAATACAACAGAAAACAGGATGCATGGCTGTCTACAGTTTACAACATTAATAAATATGTTACAATTATACTATAATGCATTAATCTATTTATCCAATGCATGATATGCTAGTACTAAAATGTACATTTTCTATCACAGACTGAGACCAACATTAAAAACCTGGCAAAAAGCAAGAAAACAGAAATTACAGTCTTCTTTGTTATTGTCAACATTTTTTCATTTATTGAAGTAAATTGGTAAAATAAAAGACTAAGTTCAATTACTTCTTGTAGAATGAACGACACAGTAATTTTATAACTTCAAGAATAATGAAAGGCACTATAGTTCATAAAGGTATTATATAACTGTAAATGGGATGAGAACTATTTTACATCCTCCATACTTTGTTGTTAAAAAAAAATTCATATGACCCACCCTTCTCCCAACCCATTAGCCCTGAGGGGTGAGGGAGGGGTAGGCATTACCCACCTACAATATCTTAAATTAACAATGCGCCTATAATACAAAACAGCCGTATTTCTAGCACTTAACCTTTATCACAAATAAAGCAAACATTTCCCAATGAAATCACATTTAATGCATATACCAATATTTTAGTTAATACATCAGTCGAAAAATATCAATACCAGATCTATATGTACAATTATGTATAATTTATGTGTTTTCCAATTTAAAGCCCTTCCTAGCCAGTCAGAAAAGCCTTATCAAAAATCTCATAAATAATCACTACATATAGAAAGGAATATCACAAATTTTCAAAAAATAACTTTTTAGTACTCACATTTCTTTGAATGCCATTTAATAACTACTGGTATATGGACGGCAGTAATTCTCACACTATGAGACACTTTTCTACATGACCCAAGATTAGCAAAAACTTTGTATACAATTCATTTCAGAAACTTTTTTTAATTGTCTGAAATAATCGGAGATTTTTTGTATAATTCATAAACATTTATGTAAGCAAATATCAAATATTTTGTATACATTGTATGATAATTCAAATAGTTTGGATACATTAAATTATCCGAGATTTTTTGGATCTTATGTACATTATTTTAGATATTTTGGATAATTTGTATACATTTTGAAACATTTTTGTATATTATCTGGCACCCATTTGCTGTAATTTTTCCTCATAAAGAATGTTCTTTTCCAGTGCCTGCTTATAATTGTATTTCAGGTCCTCTATCTCCTCAAAGAAATCTGGTCCAAAGTTGGTTAACTCCTTCTTCAACTGGAAAAAAAGGGAATTTTCTTTATGATCATTGAAAGCATAATTTTACTAAATACATTGTTCTATGTTAAGTTTACAACATGTTGATCAGACTATGTGTGCCCCTTTAATATTTTAGATATTATTTTTTTCAGATTAAATAATTGAGTGGTTTTCAAATAGGCTATGGATTGATATATAACAATCATTTTTCAAATTTAATTTCTCTGATTTCAAAGAACTTCATTGTCACAATTAAATATTCATTTGACAGAAGAACAAGCAATATGCATATAGAAAGGAGAAAATGCTATCATATTTTCGATTTGAAAATAATAATGCCATTATACATGTATTTGAAAAAAAAAATTGTCAACTTTTTTCAAGAGGTTGGAAGTGTGAAACTCTTGATTAAATTTATCTATTTTATTATACAGTCGTGCATTTTAACAATCAAGAAAGGAGATAGGCAATTTCTTTATATCAAAGATATTTTTGCCAAACATACAAGTGAGAACTACATGTATTGTCACACGTATCCACGTAATGTTTGAATGTGTTGCAGAATATTCTTATAAGGATAATTTTTTCAGAAATAAATAATTTTTAAAAAATTTACAATAAACGTTCTCACCAGTTGTAATTTCAAATTGCTCTAGTAAAAATTTTGGTACAAATTAAATTATAAAAAAAAAAAATCATGAAAATATCCATCATGCAGACATTCACCAATTTACAGTAAATTTCTCTGATAACTCACCCTTTCCATCTCCAATCTGTATTTATCTTTCTCTGTCTCTATTGTCCTGAGTTGCATTTTGATTTCAACATTTTCATCCATTAGCCTGTCATAAGCCGTTGCCTTAGTGATGACATCACTTGATATCTGCAAGTCAAGGAAGACCTCATAATAAATGGCCTCATAATAAATGGCATGTTAATAAACAAATTTTTCTGCCAGAATCTGAGCAGTGTGTTTCTTTCTGGAAAAATTTCAAGGAAAGAAGTTCAAGTGGGTTGTCTTTCAATAGAATGCATTGTTTCAGTATTTTCTTGGATCTGATATTACATGTACATCATAGTTGGGCTTCCTCCACCATTGTTTACCTGAGTTCCTGAACTTTGCTGTTTATAGATATGGAGCTCATGTTGGATTTCTTTCTTCTCATTCTCCAGTCTTTCTATTGTCAGTCTGAAAATAGAATGAATAGAGATTACCCGGTATATCTTGATATCAACCTATTAAATATTGCACACTTGTGTCATCTTAAATTCTACAAATAACATCTATTAAATAGTATTTTCTCAACATAAACATTTTCGCATTATCATTTAATCCAAAAACTTGCTTCTCAACATTTCACTTGTATTGGGTAAATCAAACAAATTCTTTAACTTATCAAATCATTGCAAAAACTTAATAATTAGCATGGGATCCTCAACAGTTCATTATATTCAAATGAAATATATTTTTATCAAATATGAGGCAGAAACTCCTGATCTGCCATAAAGCTAACCTTGCTTGCTGGAAATCCTTGGTCAAACCTGAGTCAGACGTTTTAGCACCATGTGGGTATTTTTCAAGAATAGCATTCTGAAAAGTGTAGAAATTATCAACCATCAAATGCTTCTCTGTAAAAAGCATTTTAAAAAATCTTAATTGAGGCTTAAAATCAAATTTCTTGATAGACATGTTATCGTTAAAAACATCCTATAATGACACCTTGTCAAATGTTTAATGTTCATCATCCTTAAGTTCCTACTTTCATGTGAAAGAATACTTTGAATTCACCATACTAATTTTCACACAATTCTCAATTTCAGCACTTTTTTCCAAGAAAATATGAGAGAAATAACCCTTAGAATTGACAATGTACTAAAAAAATATTAGCTTCATCTCAGACAGAGTTATCTCTCTTTATCATAAGCTAATTGTACCTCAATCAATGACCCAGTTCTATTGACCTTGACCTTTGACCTACCTTCTGCTTGAGATCTTGGTTCTCGGTCAGTAACCTCTGTTCACGCTCCGCTGCCTCCTTCAGGAGAGTTTTCGTGTTATTTAGTAACTTGTTCTGTAAAATGTCCAGAAAAAAAAATTCAAAACACATTAGCATTTTAAGAAACATCATCTAATACATGTATGTGTGTACAATTATAATGATCAAAGTGTAATGATGGAAAAGGAAATTACTGTTAAAAATAGAATGATGGACAGGAAGTGATAACTCTAAATGGTCCAGCCACTTCACAATCTTGTTGCATTTCAGTGGTGAAAAATTTGTGTTTCACACACTGAAGAGGTACATGTCAGTACAGCTAGCAACACTTAGACCCTCCAATTTCTATCACATGTACACATACTATGCTGCCATGATGTATACCTTGATTTGATTTGAAAGTTGAATCTCGTCAGCCTTTATAAGTAAAAAAAATTTAGGCTCCACATAAAAGCCATTGAATAAGTAAGTACTAACAGCTAGCAACACTTTAAATCCTCCAATCTGAAAAATGTACACCTACACTGTAAATTTACAAGGCTGCCCTGCTAAATACCTTACATGTATTACCTTTTTCTCCAGTTCTTTCTCCAGGTCCTTGAGTTTGCCTTCGTACATCCGGGTCACTACAGCCGACTTCCAGCCCTTGGAGTCCATGTTTGCAGAGCTTCCCGGTCTCTCCCGCTCTAGTCCGGACATGGACCTGGATTCCTGGAGCTGGCTGTTCAGCTGTTCCTTCTGGACCTCGAGATTCCGGATCTCCATTCTCAGCTTCTCATTAGACTCGATCTCCTTTAATTCACGTCATAGGCATTTTTTATGACATATTTTACTTGACTGTGTACATGAATATGCAAGTTTTAGATACTTCTTATCAATGCTTTAAAATTTTGGAAAATGTGACACAGATCTTTTAATATTTTGTAAATATTTAGAAAATTGTGTTTTGAGAGCTTTCATTATTAAAAATACTTTCATTATCAAGTTAAAAAAAAGAAGTTAGAAAAACTTCTTAAGCAATGAACATGTAATTAACTTCAACTGATTTCCAAAACTTCTTAAATGGACATCATAATAATTTGTAATACATGCAACATATTCTACTAGTGTATCTCAACAATGCTCTATAATTTTGAAAATAAGACACAGCTTTTATGAAATACTGAAAATGAGATTTTGATTGTCTTTTTGTGATCTTTTCAAAAGTCTTAACTCCTTAATTATTTATCAAAAAAGGAATGAACTCTTTGTATATTGTACTTCTATTTGCCAGTCTTGTACCTTTATGAGGTCTTTCCTCATCTTCTCGTAGTCGGTCATCATTTTGGCGGTGCCTTTCTGTGTGCTGGTGTACCTCTCACTCAGGGTGGCTCCCATCTTCATTCTCAGCTCCTCCAACTGATCCTGTGTCAGAAAAAAATCAACTCAATTTAAAACATGCTTATATGATAAATGTAGTATTTAAATAAAATTGACTGTGTAATGAGGCCAGCAAATGGAAAGTCTTTAGAAATGCCAAAGTAATAGCTGGGCACAATTTAATTTTCAGTTAGGAAACTAGTTTCTGAATATGGTACATCATTTCACACAATGCCAGGTACATCTGAACTTTCTGTTCTGTACAAATCTCTTACATAAATGCATATTTACATCATGTCATGCATACTGCATTTTTTATTAAATTTTTAACTTAATAACAGGTATTTATAACTCTGTCAATCATTTCCTTCACACAAAGTGATAGTAATTTTAAGAAATATACATGTATATCCAAATGTGTAGAATGAAGTCCCAGTTTAATATTCAAGACTGTCACAAGACTTCTAAGCCTCATTTTCCCACCTTTAATCCTGCATTTTCGAGCCTCATTTTCTGCAGTTCATCGCTTCCAGTAACATGAGATGTTTTCTTCAGTTCCTCGTTCTCCATCTGCACTCGCTCGACCACTTTCTTCAAGAGGGCAATCGTCTTCTCCAATTCTCGCACGCTCTTTCCACTGTCACCAATCTGTTAATCATACATAAAAATAAACAGATTGTAAATTCTATTTTTTGCATGCAAGGTTTTAAATCTGTTTTATTTATAGTTAACATACGGTAAAAAAATAGTTAAAATTCAAAAATTTTAAGTTTTGTTCAAAAGTTAAAAATAAGATCTATCTAGGTTTAACTTAGCAGAAAAATTCATTTAGCAATAGATAAAGCCAGCTAAACATGATGTAATCAAAACTTTTTAAACTTATACAATGTCCAAAAATCATGTATGTATGTACACTACTGACCCGTCTTATCCCGCTGGACCCAGTAGAATCCAGAGACCTGGCTGTATTCCCCCCAAGCTGTGAATTCTCCTGTCTGAGGGCCTCAACATAGCTCTGTAGGTCTGATATCCTCTCCTAATTACATAACAAAGAACATGATAATTCAGAAGCTACATATTATACAGCTATAAATCCTCTTCTAATAATAAAACAAAGAACAGAGTGAAGCTATAAATTCTCCTTCTTGAGAACCTTAACCTAGCTTTGGAGGTCAGGTAACCTCTCCTATAACAACTTACATGTGAAATGTTGAATTCATGTATTTTGGAATTTCATTCTGCTACACATAAATATCATTAGACTTAATCTGTTTTCAAACTTGATGGCTTGAATTTGAAGTGGATGCAGAATAAAAAAATGTTTAAATACAAATTTAAAGGATCGATCCATTTTGTTGCTGTTGAAAATCTTATTTTATTTCCATTGATTTTTGTATATCATTTTATAGTATATTCACAAAACTAAGAACATCTCTCTTACTTTTCCCCTTCTTACCTTAATTCAAATTCAAACAATACTTCATAATCAGTAAAATTTTCCCCTTACCTTGAGTCGTGGAGCATCTTTCCTGTGCTGCTCATTCTCAAACTTGAGTTCAATGTTCTCCTCAGACAAGGCCAGCATCTGCCTCTGTAGAGACTGGTTTTTCTCAAACAGAGCTTGGTACTCTCTGCCCCCCGCCCCCTTTGGATCCGCCCCTGGCTGGCTGGAGGTGGCGGATACTCTCTGCGCCACCACTTGTTCCATGGACTCAAGTTGTTCCGTTAGGTACTTGTTCCGTACCTCTACTTCCCTCACGGAGACATCTTTGGCCAGAGTGAGCTCCCTCTGGAGTTTACTTACCTGTCAAAGACAATCAATTTGATGTTGTAAGCATGAATTTTTATTCATGCCTCTATGTAAATATTTCATATGAAACCATGGGGATATGGATCAATCTTTAAATTACCAGTTGATTTATAGTATTCTTCAAGATTTATTTTAAATCTGTGAAAAAGGAGTATTCGGAGTTTTAAAAATAAAATACTGTTAGTCATCTAAACTTGTGTGCAAAAAGATTTTGCTAGATTTGCCTCAGGCCAATCCTTTAATGTCTCTAGTTCTTGAATGTTTAAGACAAGGTCATTAAAATTAGTATAAACTATTTAATAAAAGTTGGTTAACAATACATTGTTAAGCATGCCCAGATCACACCCTACCTTCTCCTGGAGCTGGTAGTTCCTGGACTTGAGTTCCTCCACGATGTGGTCAGGTCTGTCCGAGGGGCCCCTAGGGGGAGGCACTGGTCCCCTCTGAGCATTACTAAGCTTCTTCTCTGTCAACTCTCTCTCCCTAACAGCTCTGTAGAAAAAGACATACGAAAATAAATAACCTAACCAATATAATATTTACTCTAATTAATAGCCAATCTGATAACATCAGGCTATAACCCTCTACACTAACTTTCTTTACATGTAGATCTTTTATCTTGTTTATCTTAATATCTTCTTTCATTGCCTTGATATTTCAGCATTCTATTTCCTCCCTCTCTCTCTCTCTCTCTCTCTCTCTCTCTCTCTCTCTCTTACCTGTCTAGCTGGTCTTTCAGCATTCTGTTAGACTTATCCAGTCTCTCCACTTCTGCCTCTTTCTCTCTCAGAGCTGTCTTCATCTTCTCTACAGTCTTCTGCCATTTTTTCTTCTCTTCCCATTTGACCAGCTCCTCCGACTATAAAAAATAAAAGAGTTAGAATTTACATTGTTATTGTCATTCAATATTAACTTATTAAAGCCATTAAAGTTTTACTAAAGATACATCTTATATTTTTAAACTAGGTACTTGATCATGATATTATTATTCCTTAATCACTTTCTCATGATTGTCCACGCAACTACACTACATTACACTATTTACTAGATTTCTAATTTTTTAAAGCATTATCATTTATTTTTTAGAGTTACCTTTTCCTTAGTGAGCTCTCTAATAGGAGGAGTTTCCTTGGTGATCTCGTAGGGTTTCTCTGGTTGCTGTTGTTTACGTTTTAACTCCTCCTCCAACATCCTCACTCTTCGCCTCATTTCCTCATACTCTCTCTGTTTCGTCTCCTCACCTATCCTCTGAAGTACACACATATAAAGAACATATGAAATGAATCTGAGATTTTTTGATGGGGAAGAAAACCTTTATTAATATGACTGAGCTAATTCATAAAACAACCATCTGAAGTGAATCAGATGTTTGTTTATGGAGATGAACCTCACTTGCTATACAGCATTTGACTGAAGTTTAACCTAAATTCCTAGTAACTAACTTAAGTCAACCCATTATCTGACATGATAATTTTACCTGAGTGGCACTGCCCATTTTTCTGTATGCTTTACCTTAGTGCCCATTTTTTTGTATGTTTTACCTGAGTGCCCATTTTGCCCATTCTTTCCACCTTCTTCTCTAGTTCTTCCACTTCCACTTCTAACCTCTCCTTGTCCGATTTGTAGCGCCTTACATTCTTGTCCTTACGAGCTATAAATAAATAAATAAATAAATCAATCAATCAATATGTTTATGATATTAAACCATCAATCAATCAAGTCAAGGGGCTAAATGATACATTTTTAATTACTTCAAAAAACAAATCAAGTTTGAATGTTTTTCATGTGGAAATTTAAATTATTAAAGTGTTGGATAAAAATTGTATCTTCCTAAAGCTACATTTTTTTTAAAAGAAAAAAAAGAATGACCAAATCTGCCAAATGAGCAGACAGGGTCACTCTGCTGACTGACCGATTTCCTCACGAAGGTCATCAATGTCTGTCTGTAGTGTGGCCTCTGTGTCCCTCCGCTTCTTGATCTCCTTCCGCTGTCTCTCCAAGGTCGCCTGAAGGTCATCCACTTTCTCCTGTTCATGTAAAAATTTACAGTTATACATAGGAAATACACATACAATTATATTTACATCTACCGAGTATGATTTCCTCTATTTCTTACGGAAACTCATTGTTAATTCATAGCTCTATAGAACAGCTGTAGAAACCGACAGGACTGAAATCTACACGCCCTGTTTATATATTGGTCGAAACCTACAGCGACCTAAGAAAAATCACGGAATGCACAAAATAATCATGATGTCAGACTCAAATTCCCAAAGGAGACGATTTGGCTGTTTCTTCTAGCTAACGTACTGATGTACATTAACAGTAATTTAGTTAATTTAACTTACTTTTTACAATCAATTTATTAATTTGTTAAAAGAAAGTTGTAAATATAAACAATAAAATTTATTAATTTGTTAAAAGAAAAATGTAAATATAAACAATAAAATGCTTTCTTTGATTCATGCAGGTTATGAAGGTAGCGATCATTGCAGAAAAAATTTACATAACCCGCTATTTTATCTGCAATGTCCTACCTTCATATCCTGCATGAATCACCAAAGAAAGCATTTCATTGTTTAAATATTGACAATACAATATGCAGAATGAATTTGTTAGATTTGGAAATAGGAGATCTGTATCATTGCACAGAGGATGTTGTCTGTCAAGTTGGGGTCTGTATAGGCATTTTAAAACAATTCCAAGAAACTGTTAGCCTAAATTTTTATGCAATGGTAAATGTCTTACATTTAACTCCCTGGTGTGTGTATCTATGATCTTCTGGATGTTGATTTCCTGTTCCGCTTCAGTGGCTTGGTGTTTCACAGTCTCCTGTGCCTGTTGAACCATGTCTGCTCTTAGTTCTGTCAGGGCTTTACTGAGGGCCTGTTAACAGAAAACACAGAAGTACAAAACTTGTAAACTTGTTGCCTTAATATACAGTCATGCATAATTATTAAATTTCCTCTTAACAAAATAGTTTTTTATAGGTTCTATTTTCATGTTTAAATTTTTTTGGATATTCAAGCTGTATGCATTGTTATTTATCAAACTATGGGAAAAATATACCACAACTGCAAAAATAAAAATGATTCCCCTACATTATCCCTTCTATTATCTTGAAACCATAGCATTGTAGTCATTGATTCATTTCCATGACAATCACCCTTAACTGACCTGATGTTGCTTTTCCTTCAGGGCCAGCTGGTTCTTTAGCCTCTCCACCAGATTCTTCATTGTGGTCGTCGGAGCGCGACTGTTCTGCTCTTTGACTGCGTCTATCTCTTCGTTGAGGACCTCGATATCTCGCTTTTGTTGTTCTATCACTTTTTTCAGTTCCTGAACCTCAGCATCTTTCTTCTCCGACTCTGACTTCAACTCTGTTCCCAGTCTGTCAATAGATTTAAAGTGGACTTTGATATACCATTTCGTATCAATATTTTATATAATGGAATTGCCAATAAGACTCACCTATATATCAGACCTATATGTTTTGTCTACAGAGAGCTGTTTAGATTTACCTGTCTTTGTCTACGGAGAACTGTCTAGACTCTTGCTGTAGTTTGGCCCTTAGGCTGATGATCTCCTCTTCTCTCTGGCGGATTTTCTCACTCATGGCAGCCATTGCATTGTCCTGCTCTGCTAAATTATCCTCCAGTTCATGAATTCTAGCAGCCTGAAATTTAGATTTAAATTGTTATTTTAGAGCTTTGAATTCATACAGGTAGTTAATTTTAACCTTTTTATACAATGTTAAAATTGACTCTTATATCTTAACTACCAGCTTAATCAAAATCAACAAAAAATATTCAGCGCATATTTTAGGAAAGAAAGTGGCAAAGTCTTTGAAGCTGTAGAACTTAAATTCCACAGTTACACATTTACACCATGATTCCTCTAAATATGGTAATAAAGACCAGAACTGTATTAATCAATGACCTATTTTTGTACCACTGACCTATTTTTGTACCACTGACCTGTTTTTCCGTGGCAGGCTGTCTGAGCTGCTGTTTGGCCATCAGGTCTCGGGCCGCCTCCTTGAACTTGTTGAACGCTGAGTCGGTGTTCTGATGGATCTTGAGCTGCATGTTCTTGAGGTCTTGTTCGTGCCTCTTGTTCATGTCCTGCATGTCGTCACGAGCCTGCTTCAACAGCTCCTGGTACTTAGCAATGGTCTCCTCTTTCTGCTGAATTCTGGCCTGAAATCATAAAAGCATCAAAAGGTGAAACTGAATTAGGGTGAAACATTCCACCTAAATATGGTTGATTGGGCACATACAGTTTATCTTTGAACTATTTCGAGGTAAACTGTGTAATCATAAATAGAATGTTTATCCTTAAACTTCATACATTCCCTCTAATCTGGATATGATAGAGAAAAACTTTTATTGTAAAATGCATATGATGAAATACAATTTACCAGATGAGTGAGCAAAGAGGGTATGGTTTACCTCGTAGTTTATTTGTAGAAAGGAAATAAATGACAGAAATCATGTTACCTGTAAACTGGATATGGTTGACTGAGCAATCTTGATGGAGTGTTCGGTTTGGTAGTCCTTCTCCTCTGGTTTCTGGCTCATAGCAGCATTGACCTTGGAAGTGGCTCTCAGAATGATCTCATCTCTATCGGCAGTGGCTGGCATTCTTAGTCTCAGCTCAGAGATGAGTTTATCTCGAGCTATTACAATCTTTTCAGATTCATGAAGCTCTTTTTCTAGCTGCTCATTTCTCTGTCAAAATCAATGGGAAAATATAAACATTAAAAATGAACATTAAATATTCAATTGATAAGACATTTAAGGCCTTCTTATACAATACAATCTAATTTAACTACACTTTGTTAATATTTCATTGTGTATTACCCCCACCTTTTTGAGGACTTTGTTTTCTCCCTGTATATCTAAGATGACCTTGACATTACTTTTGATGGTGGTTATGGCTTGTTCTAACTGGTTGGCAACAGGAAGTCTTGAGTCTGGTAGAGAGCCAAGCGCTTGCTCAAACTGTAACACAGAATATCAGGCTTAGAACATACAGGTACATTATTGATTAAGAACATAAGTTGAAATTCATGCGTCTTCTAATATCGTTTAATTTAAAACTACAAATCTCTTTCTGCCTGTTTGCTTGGTTTTAGTTTTTTGAGTCAATAGTTATGGGAAATTTTTTGAACATAGTTTAATTCAATAATTTGATGCCTCACTGTCTACACGCATTTTCTTTCTCATGCTTACCTTTGATGCTGCACCAGCTATCTGCTGTGCTTGGTTCTCCATCCTCTGCAGCGTACGCTCCAGTTCTACCTCTCTATGTTCCCACCTCAACTGCTTCTCCTCACAATCCTAAAAAAGAATGACCAACTGAACGATTCTGCCTCAAATTTGTATATTGGATCTTTAATTTTATTTCTTCTTTTCCAAGTTTTAAAAAAAAATCTTAAGATTTAAAGTCTTGTATTTGTTTTTCTTGTGTCTGTGTAAAGTTGAAAATTCTAAATTTTCAATGACAGGGTTGTCCCCCCTGTGGGAACTCTTCATACCTTGGTGACTCTGACACTCTCAGCCTCAAGGTCAGCAATGGTGGCCTCGCTGGTCCTGATCACCCCTTCCAAATACTTAATCTATGACAAGATATGTTGAACATCAAATATTTCATAGTCTATGGTGTAAAACTGGTTAATATGTTTTCATCATCAAACATATATAAGAGAGAGGTCTCTTATTCTCATGAGATACTAAAAACTTTTAATTTACCTCTGAAAAATAAATCTTGAACTGACACTTACTTTAAAGAAAACTTCTTAATTTCTTTTTTATTGTTTGATTTTCAGTTACGAATAAAAATTTTCATGGTTGCACATGCCACAAAAAGTGAGTTTAAAAAATCTGGATCCATGCCCCACTTTGGACAAATTCCCTGATCCTCTCACCTGGCCCTGTAGTTTAGTGTTGAGTCGCCGCTGCTTGAGTTCCTCCAGTCTCACAGCATCCATCTTACTGTGCCACTCCACCACTTTCGCCGCACCCCGCCCATCCTTGAGCGTGGCGATCAGCTCCTGTAGACTGTTGTTTTTCAGATTCAGCTCAGCGAGTTTATCCTCTTCTTGATCTCGATGTTCTCGAGCCTAAACAATATAGAGAAAATATTTATCAGTGAGAGTCAAATTAAAATTACAGCAAGACTTTTTTAAATTGATACTTCAATAGACATGTTCAGAAATTTACACAAGAGAAAAGCTGTCAATGTGACAGCAAACCGGGTTTTCTTTTGTGTGATCAGTATCCATAATCCATTTGTCATCCCTGAATTGATAAATGCTACCTATCCAGAGAAATACTATATTTCTCTAGGGGTACTATATATCGTGGTATGCAATATTTTTCAAAAAAAATAATTAAGTTCACCAGGTGGTATTTTTTTCATAAATTATCAAAAATCAAAATCCAAGTAGTATGCACATCTCTGATATATGTACAATTGATCTGCAAAACAACAACTTCCTATCTTGAAAACTGTAGGAGGAGTTATATATACAATAGGGGTAGCCTTTTGGCACCCGCCCACCATTTTCCCAATTTCAATAACCAGATTTTTCCTTTGGAAACCCCGGTTAACAAAATTGCATCAATATCTAAACACACGATTTTCAATTTGATTCACATATATTAAAATAAAAATCAAGTTAAACATCAATATTTATATGGATGGACAAAATGATCCCCACTTACTGGCAAATAATTCATTTAATCAATACATCACTTGAAATCCACATATAATGCTTTCCTAAGATAACTGCTGATCACTCTGACGATGAATATCTGTGTAAATAAAGATGTTAACTACACTGTAAACTAAGCCCCGCCCCCTACCTGTTTCAGCTCTATCTCCAGTTTCTGTTTGTCCTGCTGTAGCTGCATCATCTGTCGGGAGAACTTCTCCTGTCTGGACAAGGGCACTGCCCCCGCAAACTGTACCCTCAGCTCCTGTACATAAAGAACCAGGCATTTACTTACAAATCATAATTTAAAAGGTTACTGGGAACTCAGAAACAGGGAATTAGGTTAAAATATACTCATATACAACTTTCTAACAAGAAAATTACAAAGAAATAATGTCTCTCCAAACATTGAAAATTTGGCATGCTTACTTTCTCTCCCCCTCTTATTATCCCCTTTCTCTCTCTCTCTCTCTCTCTCTCCTCTCTCTCTCTCTCTCTCTTATACCCACTGGCCCTCCCTTTCTATTACCTGTAGATTCCTCTTGAGGTGGTTGATCTTGCCCTGGGCCTCAGACTTGTTGTGGTAGACAGTCTGGTCCTTGTCGTCCAGTTTCTGCTCCAGCCTCAGCACCAGCGCCTCCAGCTTGTTGACCTTCTTCTGACACTCCTCCAGACGCCGCACCGCTGTGCCCTCGCTCACCTGGAGCTGAACGATGTGACGGTGTAACTTTCCTGTTAAGTAAGTTTATGGTGATCAAAGGTATACGGTAATAGTCCTGCAATGTGGTGATGAATCACACAGTCATACATGTACAGTTAGAATAGTGAGATAATACACATAGATTGATTTGTCAAAATCACAAAAAAGTACTTTTTTTTTCATATACATGTAGTAGCTAAAATATCTCAACTTAAAGGATTATATATAGGGTACTGGTAATTATCTATTTTAAATATCCTTTTTACCATTTAGTCTAAAAATTTGACAAATTTTTTCATGAATTGGTTTCAACTTATTTCTAAGGCACAAATATACAACTTGGACTGAGCGCAAGTTCAGAGTCTTAGACTGCTCTCTCTCTAAAATTTTTCACAAATTACATAAAATTGTACAAAATCTTAATGTTGCATCAGATAAATGCATTTTTAACACAAGTCACATGGCGATGCAGGGAATCCAATTACACCTTTTAAACAACCAAAGAGCATGTTACATTCACAATTAATCAATCGTATGACATCCTTACCAATAATAGTTTTCTCGTCACTCTGTATCTGGAAGTCCAGCAGCTGTTGCCGTAGTGAGGCGTTCTCTTTCTCCCGCGACAACTGGACCATCTCCAGCGTCTTGACCTGAGAGGTCGCGACCTCCGAGATCTCCTTCAGTTTGGAGATCTCGTTTCTATGGGCTACAGCTGACTCCTCCAGCTCCATTATCTTCTTCCTGTCCGCCTCTGATATTTCTTTGGTTACTGAATCTGTGTAATACAATGAATGAACATTTCAATTTCTTTGACTATATAGTACATGTAAATTATCTTTTATTCTAGATTATAAATCTGATTTTTGGCAGTAAAAAAATGAGATAATATAAGGAGGTGTTACTTATTGGCATGGCAGACTGTTAAGAATGCATATTGATAAGATCTTAATTTATCAACTGAAGCTAAAGTGTTTATTTTGTTGAGCATCAAATTGAAAACCACTATACATACTAGCAAGTTCATCTCTAAGTTCTCTTTCAATCTTTTGAAGTTCTAGATTTGAAGAGGTTATCTGCAAATCAAAAATAATTATAAATTGAATAATATGTAAAACCTTATATTCATAATACTAGTTAAGGGATTAGTGTATCAGTTTGTTTCAGTATGTATAATACTGTACACCACTATTAAAAATTACTTATTCTGGGCTACTGGTGACTACCAACCTCTCCCCCCCCCCCCCCCACCCCCCCCCCCCCCCAGATAAGCTAAGATACCCTTCCTCACCTCAGCAAATTTTTCCTCCAGATCTTTGTTCCGGGTCTCCAGATCGTGTAGGATTGATTTCTGCTGTTCATACATCCTAACTGCATGCTCCGCACGCTGTCGTTCATTTAGCTCCTTCATTTCTAGCGTTGTGATTTTCTTGGACACACTGATCACATCTGAGTCAGTCAAGTTCTTGATTTCTGTTCCCTCTGTCACACCTTGTTTAGAAAAATTTTGAAAATGTTGACGTGGGATGGATTTAATAATTAATCCAGTACATATTATACGCATTAAGGTATGATTAACATTTTAGCAATCATACATGTCATATAAAACTATGCCATACTGAATTGCTATTATAGGATCATCTATCAATTTGAAAAAAAATTACAGCAAAAGAGAGAGAGGGAACAAAGGAAAAGGGATAGAAACAGAGAAAGAGAGAGAGATGAGGCAGGGAAAAAGAAGGGGGAGTTTTGAAAGAGAAAGAGGGATGGACAGAGAGAAAGATACAGAGAGAGATGAAAAGAGAGAGAGAGTGAAATAACCTTTCTTATGGAGGTCCTCCACTGCTGCCTCTAATGCATGGAGTTTCTCTTTCTCCAGACCCAGAGTCTTCTTCAGGACCTCATTATCCTCTGTCAACCTCTTCACCTCATTCTGAAAAACAAGCAAGCCTGTGATGACGATTCTCTTAAAACTTGATGATTATGATGATTAGTTCATGATAATGTTGCCACCAATATGTTGGTGTCACTGTGCCAAGAGGTATAACTCTTTTTGGGGGTAAAAGTACTAATCTTTCTGCACAAAGTTACCAAGATTCTGTGAATATTTGCCCTAAAAAGGATAAGATGTCAATACCGTGCATTGCATTTCTTTTATAAATAAAATAGTAACCATTATAGTTAAACAAGAGGCCCATGGGCCACATCGCTCACCTGAGGAACAATAGGTATGATAAAATCAGCTAAATTGAATCATAATACAAACTATCTGGACAATGTAGATCCTGTATAAATAAAAATCCATTTTTCCCCTTAAATATTCTTATGTTTATTATCATAAGTCCCTTTTCTAACAGGATGATTTTATAGTAATATCACATGTTGAGCATTGCAGTTCTCAAAAAGATCCTAAACAATTCTTTATATATAGGATATTAACCTACATCAAACTCTGAACCCCTTGTGATGCCCAAGAATCATCCAGGGGCCAAAGTCTAAACAATTTTAAGAATCACCTGGCTGATTAGTTTCCGAGAAGAAATCAAGATTTTGAAAGATTTACTCTATATATTCCTATGTAAAATTTCGACCCCCCCCCCATTGTGGCCCCACCCTACCCCCGGGGATCATGATTTTCACAACTTTGAATCTAAACTACCTGAGGATGCTTCCACACAAGTGTCAGCTTTCCTGGCTGATTAGTTTCTGAGAAGAAGATTTTTGAAGATTTACTCAATTTACCCTATGTAGAAATTTGAACCCCATAGTGGCCCCACCCTACCACCCGGGGTCATGATTTTCACAACTTTGAATCTACACTACCTGAGGGTGCTTCCACACAAGTGTCAGCTTTTCTGGCTGATTAATTTCTGAGAAGAAGATTTTTGAAGATTTACTCTTTATATTCCTACGTAAAATTTTGACCCCCCCCCCCCCTTGTGGCCCCACCCTAACCCCGGTGATCATGATTTTCACAACTTTGAATCTACACTACCTGAGTATGCTTCCACACAAGTGTCAACTTTCCTGGCTAATAAGTTTCTGAGACGAAGATTTTCAATAATTTACCCTATATATTCCTAGTATGTAAAAATTTGACCCCCCATTGTGGCCCCACCCTAACCCTGGGGATCATGATTTTCACAACTTTGAATCTAAACTACCTGAGGATGCTTCCACACAAGTTTCTGCTTTCCTGTGTGATTAGTTTCTGAGAAGAAGATTTTTAAAGATTTACTCTAAGACTCTATATTTTCCTATTTAAAATTTCGACCCCCCCATTGTGGCCACATCCTAACCCCGGGGGTCATGATTTTCACAAAATTGAATCTACACTACCTGAGGATGCTTCCACACAAGTTTCAGCTTTCCTGGCCAAATGGTTCTTGAGAAGAAGATTTTTGAAAATTTCTCAATTTTTTAAAATAATTCCTAATTATCTCCCCTTTGAAAAGGGCGTGATCCTTAATTTTCACAACTTTAAATCCCCTTTGCATAAGGATGCTTTGTGTCAAGTTTGGTTAAAATTGACCCAGTAGTTTTTGAGGAGATATCGAAAATGTGAAAAGTTTATGGACAGACAGACAGACGGACAGACAGACGGACGACAGACAAAATGTGATCAGAAAAGCTCACTTGAGCATTCAGCTCAGGTGAGCTAAAAACTGCCATCATATTAAAATGCAAAATTTAATAAAGAGATATAAATCCAAGGGAAGTTGCACATGATCTACACCCCCTCAAGCTCAACCTCTTCCCTGGCACCACCTGGTACCTACCTCTAGTCCCACCAGAGCCTCGGCCTTGGACACCAGGGTGTTTCCTTTCTCCAGCGTGTCCCTATATTTCTCCGTCAGGTCATGGTACCGCTTGTTCATCAGATCTAGGTCAGTACTGGGCACTGAGTCGTCCAGGGCTTTCTGAAGGGATGCTATTTTAAATGTGGCCATATCCTGCAACCAAAAAAAAATTATATACAATCCTATGTAAAATTATTTTCATGAATCTTAGTTTAAGTGGTTCCGAAAATTTTTGACATTCAAGATAACACTCTAAACCTTTATCAATATTAACAACTCTAGAATTGATATTACAATTAACCAAAAATTATTTTGTATTATAAATCTTAATTTGACCTTGACCTTCTGAATTTACTGACCTTGAACCTTTGTAAGTATCCCAGTCTTTCCTGTACAGCTGTTTCCATTGAAGCCATTTCATTTTTGAAGCGGTGAATTTCCTGAACAATAATAAAAAGAGACAACATATAAATTCGTTTTAATGAGAGCAATGTTTGAATTTTGTATTTACTTGTATATTGTATTTATAAACACAATGACAGTTTACCAAGTAAATCTTATAACTGGAAAATATACCAAAGATATACACATTTAATTCATGAAGGTCCTTAAATGACAAATACCTCTTGTTGGCCATGAAACACAGTAACTGTAAATATTTTGCCTAGAAAGAATTGCATGTAGCTCTTCTAAAAATCAATTGCTGACAAATAAAAATATCCAGTGTAAACACCGACCTTGCGTAGTTGTCCTTCTGTCTCCTCCATGGTGTTATGTCGCCGTATCAGTGCTTTCTCATTGACGCGTAGAACAGTGATTCTCCGTGTCATGTCAGACAGCCTCCTTCTGACTTCTGTGTCATCTTTAGACAGTGTTTCTATCAGTCTCTAGTTAAATCAGATATTAACAAAATGTCAATTAAATTTCAAATACATGTTGTACAATTAACAGACTGCAATAAGGCATCTATATGCATATGCAATATCTATATCAAGAAACACATGCGAAAATATAAAGAGATTCTCTTATACTTCAAATTTTTTAGATCCATCCATTGCGTGCTGATCATAAAATTATCAATTCCAAAGTGTGATAAAAATTTTAAGATCCACTCCTGCTAATAAGTCCCAACAGAACAGTCTTATTTCTAAGATCCACCCCGACTCACATTATACTCCTGGATCTGTACAGCATCTTCTTCCCTCAATCCATTCACTTTCTTCAGCTGCTCTTGGACTTTTTCCATTTCCTCCTCCCATTCCTGAAATTTGTTAAAAATCGTATTGATTTTAACATTTCCAACATCCAATTTCAAAACCACAATTTGGATTATAATGCTTTTTAACTATTCAAAGAACAATCTTTAAAACTTTAAAAAAAAAATACTTCTTGTTTTAAAATTCAATTAATGTTTATATTATGTTTTCATTTTACACTCTCTCTCTCTCCTTACCTTTTTGTCTTTGAGGTAGTCAGAATACAGTAGCCCCTGTTGGTGCCTCATCACTGCGAACTTCCTCTTGTAATTCTCCAGAGAGTTCTCCATCTTCCTCATCATGTCCTCCTTGAGCCCCAACTCCTACAGACGAAATTCAAGATTCGTATTTTTTGTCAAAGTTGCATCCCTCTTTTTGTTTTGTTAAAGTTTACAGAATACAATGAACAAAACATGCTATATTTTGTTAAATTTTGCTGCATCATTTCAAACAAAGTGTTTGGCATCTTACAGTCATCAATTCAAAATTGGCAAAAACCAGTTGTTTCAATTTTGAAATCAAATTTAAAATATTTGTCCCCACAGAAAATGGCAGTTATACACTATATAATAAACGTGTGACTTGACTGATTATATTTTTTCGAAGAAGAAAATGATCAAGCTTTTGTCAAGGATCTATGCCTCCATTTTGAAGACAGGTGCTGTGTTATCTTACCTGGAGCACCGTGATCAGGTGTTCGTTGAGATTAGAGATAACATCAGAACTGGACACTGCCATGGCATCAGGGAGGGGTATCGACTGGAATAATCCCCCTGTCCCTCCCCCAGACTCATTGGCAGCTTTCAAATCAGCCTCCAACTTCTCCACCTATAAGGAAGATTTATCTTTTATACAACAGTGGCATTTCAAATGGTAAGGGTGTCAAAGTGTTTGAAATATTCTGGACCCGAGATCATGATGCTGTCAAAGACTTAGGTCAGAATTTGTACACAGAAGTTCTTTTTTATTAAATTCAAATAAAATTCAAAATGTATTTTAGGGTTGTTTCTCTACATATACATCTCATGTGTCAATCTGTAATAAATAAGTATTTGTTGAATGACTGAAATTTTTACTTTAATAAGTCATCTAGTAAATCTTTCATGTAGTAAATGCTGCACAAATGCTATCATTCTTTAGATTCAACCAACTCCACAGATCATTATCACGTTCAAAACAATTATCAAAGATAACTGAAATTGAAATATTCTGTTACACATACCTTTTCTTTGGTTCTCTGTAGATCCAGTCTGACCTTGTTGCACTCATGCCTGGACTCTCGTAGTTCCCGCCGGAGTTCGTCATTCCGACCCTGAAGGTTGTCCACCTGAGCCTTGAGGTACATGGACGTGTCATAATTCCCAATCAAATTCTTAGCTTCAATGGCCTGCAAATATCAATTCATAAATGTTTAGTATAAATCTTTTAAATATGATGTTATCTACTAGAGACTGATATTTTCTTGAATCATTAATTACTAAATTTTGCTGAATGACTGTGAACATGCATATTATCATTGAAATTCAATCGTTTACAAATACTACTTTTGTGTTATGCTTGGATACACAAGTACATTGATGTACTAACAACAACGACTGAGCCCTATACACCCCCACTCACCGCCAGCATCCTCTCCAGGGTGGGGAACCTCATCTCCTCCAGCGCCCCCTTCTCTGGCTCCTTCTCATCTGTAAAATTACATTATGTATGTTCACCTGAATACGGATGTTTAAATCCAGAAAGTGCTTGTGATAGGAAGACTTTGACTTTGGAATTGTTCATTTTCTTTTTTCCCTTTCTGTATATTTTAATTTATATACATGTATCTTTCAATGATCCAATCACACTTTGCTGATATCTTATCCAATGCAGATGAACAAGCACATGCATCATCTAGCTTTACCTAAATGGAGTAGCATACATGAAAGTGAAACAAATAACTATGAGGTACGGTATGAGCAAATATTTGATTATATTTAAGTGAAAGAACATCTATCTGAGAAATAACACAACGAATGCTTAATATTTTCCATGCAGATACTAACTGTTATGTTAAAACTAACTTGCTTATTAAGTATGATGACTTCAAAGCAAAAATTTTTCCGACAATGGTAAGATTTTCGGCATTAATTTTGTAGTAAACCTTCTGATCTTTGACCTTTAGTTGGGTGTAGGTCCCAGAGGACCTTGACTTGTTTTTGACCTCTCAAAGTGTCAGAGGGACCTCACCTGGTGTATATTTTTTGAGGTTCTCTATGACCTCCTTTAGCCCCTGTTCCAGCTGTTTGTTCTGTTCCTTTAGTTGTTCCGCCTCTGCTTTGTGACGCGAGTTCTCCTGGTACAACTTATCCATCTCTCTCAGATTCTTCACAAAGTCCTCGTCGTAACCACGATGCTGAAAAAATTAATAAAACACTTCATTTGAATATGTAATTTATATTCAGGTAAACAGAACTTTCGAATCAATAGATTTCTGTGATTGCTAAAACACCAAACAAAATTTGACCAAAATCACTACAGTTAAAATTGAAAGAGTTGACACTTTTATCTAATCTGTCTTATTTTATTGCGAACCAGTACATGTAGTAACCCAGTGTTTTTCTCTGTGAACATATTATAACCCTGTGACTTTTTTCTATGAACATACAGTAACCCTGTGATTTTTCTCTATGAACAAACAGTAACTATGTGATTTTTTGTAATTTTGTCTGTTAACATGTTATAACCCTGTGATTTTCTCTGTGAACATAAATTAACCTTGGGATTTTCTCTGTGAACTGATACAATGTAGTGACCCTGTGAACAGTTTACAGCTGTGTTTACCTGTGCGTCCATCTGTTGGTGGACCACCTCCCTTTTAATGACCTCCGCCGTGGACGTCTCCATCTCCTTGACCTTCTTCTGTTCCTTCAGGTTCTCCTGGTACTCGTACACACTCATCATGTCCTCGGCGGTCAGTCCCAGCGCCACGGCTCTGTAAAACAATGAAATACCCTTGGTAATGTTACTCTCTACTTCGTTATTATGTAAGAGAATGTGGTTATAATCTATGCTATTGTACTGGTACATGTAATGTAGACAATAAGTTTTGCTTTTGGAGTTAATTAAACTAGATATATGCAATAAGCAAGCATTTGTTTCATTATTCAACTTACATCAAAATACATGTGAATTACTTGAACATGAAAACGTTCAAATAGAAGAAATCATACCCATAAATATCATTTTTCATCTTTCAATTGACATTATTCACAACATGCCAAAATATTCACATTAATTTTACAATATTTCAAACTGCAGTCCCTTTTCTTGTTTTTACATGAATTTTTTGATACAAAGGATTTGTTTATGAATAAATATTTTGACTTCAAGAATCTTAAGATCTTTAAAAACACAAACTTGACCATCCAACCTACAACCTAGACCTACAACCTACTGACCTTTGCCCTGTCTGCTGAGCTAGCTTCCTGATCTTTTTCTTCAGCTCTATTCTCTCATCCTCCAGACGTTCCACTTCCTTCTGTAGAATGAAGTTCAGGGCTTTCTCCTCTTCCTTGCGGAGTTCTTTGTTTTTACGGAACTCCGTCAGGTCCAGTGGATCACGTGGATCCATTCCGAGTTTGAAGCGTAACTCCTCGTTCTCTTCCTCAATGTCATTAATTTTCATCTCTGTTTTGTTGATGTGGCTTGTGAGTTCCTCAATTTGTCTGTTACCAAAAAATCAACAACATTAAAAAAATTCATGTCTTCTCTACATTTCAAAATGAATGTTTCAACACAAATAATTTTAATTACATATAGGTGCATCAGATGATGCTAATTAATTTTTCTTTTTTAAATGGCGTCCTTTTCATTTTCATTTTTGTGTAATGATTACAGATATACTTTATAATTAGATATAGGTGCATCAGATGATGCTACCAGGTAATTAATTTTTTTTTCCTCGAAAATGGCGTCCATTTCATTTTTGTCAAATGATTAAAGAAATACTTTTTAATTAGATATAGGTGCATCAGATTATGCTAATTAATTTTCGTTTTTTGGAAAAAGGTGCCCGTTTCATATTTGTCAAATGATTAAAGAATAGAACATGGATTTTACTGCATTGAACATATTTATTCATCAGTAAGGAAATATAATTTGCATTTTCTGTATTCCCATACCTGTCCCTAACTTTGATTTGATTCTTGCAATCCTTTATTTCCTGCACTGCTTCGGCCAAACCATATTCTCCCTAAAACACAGCACATTGTTTGCAAAATCAATGTGAACAAACTCAATCATATAGTGGATAAACGTACTAGTTATTAAACCATATAAATATTCTTCAAAAAAATCCCCACAAAAATGAGGATAATTAACTGTGTGAATGTGTGATTTTGGTGGGGTTTTTTGGTAATTAAAACATTACAGTTGTTGAATCAAGTTATTCAATAATTAGCGCTACTCACATTTTCATACTTCCTTTGCTTCTCAAGGGCATAAGTTAATTCTTTGTCTTTCTCCCTGGCATCTCTATCAGCCTGCAATTTAAAAGAACAAATATGATTTTGTGTAAGAACACCACTTGATGAGAGTCACACAGGCTGAATTCAACCCTGTATACTGGAAAAAGAGAGCAGGTGTCTGAAAACAGCAGCATCTGCCGGAGAATTTACGCACCATTTTGAGTTCCTTTTCCAGCTCCATGACTTTTTCTCTCTGGTAATCCAAATCTTTCTGGAGGTTTTTGATCTTTTTCTGCTGACTGTCCCCAGATCCTGAACCAGCTGTTATCACAAAATACAAACAATTCAAATTATTATCACAAAATACAACAAATTCATATTGTTATCAGAAAATAGGACCAATTCAAATGTTGCTGCAAAGATTCAGTATGATTCAAAGTAAAAGTTCTCTACAAAAAAAAACTTTTATAACCACCCTACATCTATTTATAAAAAAATCATCAAATACATAACTTAATTATTTCATATTGCTTATTTATCATAATAAGTGAATCAAGGAGCATTTATTTACATTTCAATTAACAACTAATTAAATAATCATTAAATTTTGATATTTAAGCTGAATCCAGGAATGTTACAGTTTGCTAAAAACTGAATTAAGAAAACATTTGGATTTCGGTAGAAAGAGAATCAAAGAACGTTACATTTCTTGAGTTCAGCCTGTAAGTCCTCAATAATGGCAGTGTTTTTCTCCATCTCGTCCACAAACTGTCTGATCTGTTCCGTTAGGTCCTCAATCTGTTTGTCCTTGTCCTTCACGACTTTAGACAGCGCAGCCACAGAAGCTTTGTCAGCGTCCATGTTGGCAGCGATTAGCTGGTCTCTCAAGTGTATCACTTGCTCTTGAAGTTCCAACATCTGCTCATCTTTTTCTTGTAAAATTTCCTATGAACAATATTTAGCATGTTAATTGTATTTTTTAATTCTTTGTGCAGATAGAATATTATTCAGTAAATTAAGTTCATATTGGAGGAGTATGTAACTCTATTTGAACTTTTTTTTTGATTTCTTATCGATATTTCCAAAAATTTAAATGAGTCCCAATTCATGAATTTTTAAGTGAGAAAAGAGGACTGAAATTACATATGGTAAATTAATAGCATACAATGTTGCCTTCAAGATAAAAAAAATTGAAAAAAAGAAGAAGCTTAAATCTAAGTTTATCTAAGGAGAGCATGGTACTTCAATTAGAGTTGCCTCCCTTCACAGTGACTAACCTTCCACTCCTCCACTTTGTTATTAACAGCAACCATGATGGCATCGTCCGCATCAGTCTTGGACTGAACTTGTTCATTCAGATCTATCACCTTAGGAACAGTAAAGATAGTGATTGACATAAAATACTTGTAAAACTTTTGGTACAAATATGACAGGTGTAAATTTCGTTGAACAAGGAAAAAATTACATTCTGAATCTAAAGAGGGTATATACAATTTTTAAGTTTAATGCAAAAATAAATATCAAAGAAGTCAGGTTCTGACACCTGTAAGGATCACTTAATTGTGAGGACCAGTTCATACCTGAGCCTTGAGGACCTCGTTCTCCTCCCTCAGTTTGTCCGTCACTGCATCACTCTGGGCGAGGACTTGCTGGAAAAGGAAACAGACAAGATCAGATCAGCTGATTTGGAGGGAAAAACAGCATACATGCATGTACAATGAAATAAAAAAAACAATTACAAGTGAAGAAAAATTTTACAGCACAAGAAATATGTACAATTTTTCTACATGTAGTTGTTAGCAATTTTTTCTTGGCAATATTTCATTGCCAAGAAAAAAATTATAGGACACTTCTGGAAAAATATACAGTTTGAAATATGAAATAAAGAAAAGCATACAAAGCATGGAGACTGTGTAAATTTACTGGACAGGTAATGTTTAAGGTTTTTTTGGAGAAGAAATTCTTAATTTATTTTCACAATGTACATGTAGGTCTCATGTCCTAACCTTGAGTTTGACATAGTCATCCATGTATCGCTCGACCTGTCCTACAGCCTCCTCAATCTGAGCCTTCATGTCCTCAATCTGTTTCTGGTACTCCTCATTGGCGTCTGTCAAATTCTGTAAAGAGCAGAGGTGAAAACTTGAAACAAGGGCCAAAAAAATTATATTAATATTCCAATAAAAAATGTACTTTTTAATAATTTTGTGTATTGGTTCATAAATCACAATTAAAATGCAGATGTTTGCCTTATAAAACTGAATCATGATAAAATTTTCATTGGATATTAAAGAAAGTTTTTTGCAAAATGTGCAATCTCTCTTGTGAGACATGCAAAAAAAAATTAATGATGAGAATAAAGAAAGCCTACAACCTTGAAAATTGCAATAAATTTTATTCAAAACTTTAATAGCATGAAAAATCTGAACACAAAAGTTCCTCAAAATTAAAAAGCAAGTATCATACCTGCAATTCTTCCATAGCCTCTGCCAGATCGCGGTTCTTGCGCGCCAGCTTCTCCCGATAATCTTGTTGCCCACCCTTGGTGGAGACCAGTGTATCTCGCTGAGCCTCCACGTGCATCTTAAAGTCGCTGACTTCACTCTTCAGTCGCTCATTCTGGTCAAAACAAAACGTAAAACTGAGAATACACAAAGGAAATGCAAATGTAGAGTGTTCAAACAAATCTTTGCAATCTTAATGAAGATTCAATGATCATGTGTTAAGAGAGATAACTCGTGCTTGCATGGAACAATATCTGAGACATAGGACAAAGAAATCCTTCAAAACCTACAGCTCTACACAAAACTTATCTACAGGGTGTCACACTTACGTCTTCTCTGTACTCTCGCAGTTCTTTTTCCAGCTCGCTGATCTTCTGACTGTACTGTAATTATAAAAACCAAGAATTAGTGGCATATAAAAACCCAAGATATTTCCCATCAAGATTTACATAACACACAAAATTAACACAGTCAAAACTTGACTTCCCTACACAGTAAATATGAGTAATAATATGAGGATGAGGACAGTCTCAAAGGATTCTATATATTTAATATAATGAACATACATGTACATAAAAATAGATTAAGACTCTTATCCCACTACATTATATACAAATGCATTCAAGATATCAGTGTTCAAAATAGCAAAAGTTACCAGTATTTACATATCAACTTTTATTTGTACTGTAATATTTGAGGATATTCTAGCCACTGAGCTACCTATCATAACCTCACTGTCTTACATTTTCGGCTGCCCTCTTCTCCTTGTTGAGTTCACTCTGGATGTCACGCAGTTCCGTGGTCAGTTCCTCGTTCTGTCTCTCCAGGTCCCTCATCTGGTCCACCACCATCCTCTGTGCCCCTCCACCGGTGGTGCCCTCACCTCCATATTTCTGTAGAACAGACACAACCTCTTTATAGAAATACCGACATACAGCATTAACTAAAAATTCATTCAATTCCATGAGGCCAAATTCCAAGTGTATTCAAACTTTCTAAGGGTATTCAAACTTTCACGATAAAAATATTTATCAAAGAACTTTTCACAAAGGATATGTTTCTTCATTCACTTTGTTACTATTAACTTTAAAACTGGTATATGTTTGCTATTATAATACATGAATTCATAAAACACTATCAGACCTCTAGCTCTTGGATTTTCTTTGTCAACTCTTTCTCTTTAGATGCCATGGCTTCCTCTGTATCATAAAACATAGAACACCTTAACCAAGACTTCTTTTATGACACTTTTTATTATGAAACAAAATGCAGTTTTTCTATTAACATAAAAATGAGAACTGTTTTTTCTGAAGGTACTTGCTACAATCATTTTATACAAAAACATTGTTGACAATCTTTTCTTTTTAATAAATCTTCAAAATGAAAGACTATTGCAACCCTCTCAATAATTAACACCAGCAAGAAGTTAATGCAATGATTTAACATAACAATTCTTTCAGAAGCAACTTTCTAAAGATTTCAATCAGCATAAAAGATTAATGGAATTGAGTGACATGCAGTGTATATTTTCTACATTGCTTTAAGCAGGCTGTTTTAATTTTAATAATGTTAATTATTGTGAACTATTCCAAAATTCTTAAAGCTGAAAACAATTTACGACATAATTTTTTTTCTAAGTGACCTTGACCCACCTTTTTTCTTGCTAGCCTTGACCTCCTTTTCGTATTCCTCCATGATTTCCTCACATGACTCATTCTTGGCTTTCATGATCACCCTGGAAACATCAAACAGCTTCTGGAGTCTGCCAGTATCCGATTCATCCTCAGGGTTGAACTGAATCAAAAGAAATAAAAAGACAGGTCAATGAATTAATCATTCTTATACTAATATTATTTTTAATTACAGAAATATACAGTGTTTATTTTAATTGCATGTGGCCACATTCTTAATGTTTTCAAATGTTTGTATGGGAAAATGTTCTTTCTTGAAACAATATCACTCTTACTATGTGACAGATAATGTATGTATCTATGCATCAGATTATTCCACAGAATTTAATTAATATCTTTTAGCAATTATGTTTGGATATTGTTTATATCAAACAATTCACAATCCTTTAATTCAGACATAGACACTTTAAACTGTCAAGATTAAAAATTTAATTAACAGCATAATTCCTAGTACATTATATAAAAGAATTTTTATAAACATGAACTCACCGAGACCAAGGATTCGTAGAATTCTTCCACATCTTCCTCTGACAGCTCCGTCGGCTTCGCAGCCATCAACTTATCCCAGTCAAGGGGCGGCATCCTGAGATTTTATTTTGTCTCCACTCTAAAACAACAAAATTAGCAATGTATCTAACACAAATACTGATGCGGCCCTCCAACGCTATTTTTTATTCATTTATTTAAAGGGGGGGGGGTAATCTTCTTTTTTACAGCTGTGAATATTGGTAAACAATAAAAAAACATGTAAATTTATACAAGAAAATTCAAAATGAATAAGAAACGAGTTTTATTCGTGTTATGCGCCAAAAATATTGCTCATATCACTGGGATATGAATGTTATGATTCAGGCAATCAACATGTTCAATCACGACTTCATGGGAAATTTATTAAATTCTCGATAAATTATTGAAGAATGTGGAATATTTTTACCAGATTCATTAATCAATTTGTAAATGACTTTAATTGCAGTTATTTTAAATTCAAATCTAACCAGCCTTCTAGCTATAGTCTTGCCTTACCTGCAATGTTTATGTTTAGTTTACAAACTTATCCGCCATTGTCGGTATAAACAGTTGTTTGACGCGAGTACATTGCGCGCTTTAGATAATTGTAATATGCAAACTGGTAGCGGTGTAACCTTTCCGGAAAAATTCTTTAAAAAAAACCCGCAACCTTTTTTATGTGATAAAAATGGAAGAATCTCTCATAAACATTGCAGTGAAGCAAGTAAACATAACAGAACCAAGCTAGTTTACATAAATATTTTATGCAACTATAGGTATACCCCCTCCGTTTGTACACAAAAATTAATTTATGAAATATGAGCAAGTTATACATATGCCTGTATCTTTAACATGTTCGGTAAAAACAACAGTAGTCTCTGTAACAAAGAAATATTGACCCTGGTTAAAAATTGATCCGGGGGTGATTCTTAAACGTTGAAAATTGAGACCAAAAGCCGCGAAATTTATACCCGGGGTCATTTTTCAACAGCTTGAATTTTTTTTTTTATCACTGGTTACCTGCGTCCGTTGATGTTACCACTGCATATAATGATATTAACATTGCATATAAAAGATATACCAATTCATATAATATGAAATTGACCTTAAGGCAGCTATGGCGTTCCATAAAACTGTCTTCCACTTATGCCTTTATGTCTGAGACAAGATCATCTACAAGCAATTGGCAGTAAGCAGTAATCAGTTGGCAGTAAGCAGTTGGCAGTAGGCAGCAAGCAGTTGGCTGTCGTGTATGGAATTCCATACTTGACAGCAATTTTTTTTTTCACGGAAGGGGTAATTGGGTATATGGTCTTGTCTCAGCAATAAAGACATAAGTGGAAGACAGATTAATTAATGTTTCTGACTATATACAGGTCTGGTGCTTTATGTTAATCATTTTGAACACGGATCTCTTTTCAATTTTGTTATCTCCGTTTGGAAAGCGTCGTTGTCAAGTTTGTATGCGAAAAAATATTTAGAGATATAAATTTGAGCAAAATCACATAAATGTCATCCTGTGCAACCGTTAAGTTTTTATATATTCCATTATGCAGAATTTATCATTTCTTGAAAAATATGTGGGTTTTTTTTTTAAATTCTGTTCATCATACCTATTTACAGTGACATGCAAAATTATCATTATACATGTAGCACAATTAAAAAAAAATTGCGTATGCATTAAAATGTACATGCAACATGTCTCAAACCACTTACGTTTCCGAAATACACGTAATACAATTTAAAAAAATTGGAGAATGTACTAAAAAATGATTGCTGAATTTTTTCTCCTCATTAGCGAATTCAATATTGTTAGCCTATTGCAATATCGTAAAGTTTACTGGTTAGGAGATTTGATGCAAATTTACTGAGAAAATGTAGGTAAAATATTGGAAAAAAATTCCCAATATTTTTTATCCAAGATTTTTCATTTACACCCCCCCCCCCAAATTAATAATATGAATTTAAAAAAAAAAATTATGTTTTGTAAATCTAAACCCTTTCAGCACATATGAAAAAATAATATTTCTGGACAAAATAGTACATTATACGATTATACGCTATAAGTTTACTATACTAGTATTCAAAATAGTTACATACATAAATGGTAAATCTGATCAATAATTTGAGACATATTCATTAAAATGGTTCATTTTTTCGAAAAGCTGTTTATTTATAATTAAATTTGTTCATGTTAAAACATATTGTTCTAAAGAATAAATACGAATGAACTGTAATTTTAATTTAATTGAATAAATTAAAGATATAATGTCACGTGTTTCCTTCTGCTGTTGAATTAAGAAGCGGTTTCATGATAAGAATTAATTCCACGATGCGTGTCAATTTTCAGCTGAGTAGGGTCTTTATTCATACATTTGGTCTCAATATTCAACGTTGAAAAATGCCCCACCCCCCGGCACAGTCATATGGATTTGCGGCGATGCAAAATTGCCCGACAACTAGAAATGACAGCCCAGAAAAACAAGTTCAAGTTCAGTTTATTCGCTCAGACCAAATAATTTGATACAAGAGGAACATATAAAAATAATAATCAAAAATACAAATCGTCAGAGGTATACATACATGTACAATTTCATACAGGATAAAACATGAGTAAAAAAGAACATATAATAGAATCAGTACTTGAGTAAGACTATGGTATAAAGGATCAGAATAGGAAAACAACTAAGGAGAACAGACAGCATCGAAGATATTTGAAATATAAATACACACAATTTTCTTAGAGATTTAGAATTATAATATTATAATAAAACCCGGCACAGATCAACTCGCCCTTATAATTTACACCTTTATTTGACATTGGAACAGCCCCTGGTGACAACACCCCTGATATCTTTATCACCAATCGAACATCCTTGTTGAATACATGTAGGTGCATATCATGCCAAGGCCCGTACAGGTGAATACAAATATAGTTCCAATCCCAGACATTTGCAGGAGGATTCGATAATGCAGTAAGAAATTCTTTTGCTTCATTAAGAGTAAGAAGTGTGACAACGCTGAGATAAATCCGCTACATTCTGATAGGAATCTACATGGAGACCCACAAACCAAAGCATCGGCCTTTCCTTAACCATCATTTCTCGTCCATCTTCACAGTGACATCTGACATCCCAGACCTAGGCACCTGTAACGGGGCGCGTAAACTCCTGTAAGGATTTAACCCAAAAATGGCAACGGGTCTAGACAAATTCTCACCCTAATTCTTGAAAAAGATTGCTAACCTTGTCACACCAGCACTTACGAGGATCTTCCAGGCATCCATTAACCAAGGGCAAACACCAGATGACTGCAGTCAGTCAACATCTCGCCCATATTCAAGAATTGAGATAACAGCAAACCTTCGAACCAGTGACACTGACCTCTGTTTGTTGCAAGGTGGTAAGGCACATCAACCACCGTCAACAAATGAACTTCTTTGGGTAGAATTGCATCCTAACCGACTACCAGCATGGGTTTAGAAAGAAGCGATCATGTGAGTTCCAACTTTTTACAACAATTCAGGACCTCGCTATAGGCAACGAAAACAACACCCAGATCGAAGCAGTGCTGTTGGATTTTTCAAAAGCCAATGATAAGGTCCCACATATAGAGGTTACTCTCCAAGCTCCATCATTATGGTCTACAAGGACACCTACACAACTGGATCCGGAGTTTCCTGTTGGATCGAACGCAGAAAGTACTGGTCGAGGGACTTTTTCATTTATCGCCAAAGTCCTTGGCCCTCTGCTATTCATGGCGTATAAAAATGACCTCTCAATCAGAGTCGGATCAAGCGCCAGACTGTTTGCGGACGACTACCTGCTGTACAAGAGCATAGAAACTAAGGCCGACGGAAACAACTCCAATGTGACCTCTACAACCTCCAGCTCTGGAAACAAGACTGGATAATATATTTCAATCCAGGTTTCATCCGTATTTTTATCATACGGAAGCTAAGCATCTCTCCATACTACTTTCATGGGAAGGAATTGGCCGTCACCACCGAGGCCAAGTACCTAGGGTTTACCATATCAAACAACCTGTCATGGAATCATGCACCACGCACATCAACAGGTGTGTAAGAAGGCAAATAACAACACTGCCTTTTTATGAAGAAATATTTCTATATGTTCGACCTCCATCCTGACTTTGGTCAGACCCTAGGTAGAATATGCATCCACTGTTTGGGACCCACACACATAGAAGATTATGAACAAAGGAGAGGGCAGCTAGGTTCATGACAAAAAACTACAGTACCACCAGTAGTGTCACAACGATGTTAGACACGGTAGCTAGAATGGGAGAGTTTGCGTCAAAGCAGAATCAGGGCAAATGTCACGATGATATACCGGATTGACTTCTTAGTTGCCACTGAACTGCCTCCCCATTTCAGCCAAACAGGAGCAGTCACACGGGAAAACTAACGACGGTACAGGATCCCATTCTGCCGTACCACATCTATAAAGAATCATTCTATCCAAATACCCTCCAAATACCCTCATGATATGGAACCAGCTGCCAGAAGACGTCATCACCGCCAAGTCCCTGGAGCCATTCAAGATCCAGATCCAGAGATTTTACTCACCATAGCACATGGAAGCAATATATGTTTTTATCAGTCTTTAAAATTGCATAAACCGGCGTGAACTCCCCTTTTAGTGCTTAGTGAGAAATGATTGAGGATTGAACATTTTTAAATACCGGTTAAGAATTAAAACAATAAAAGACTATATTTTAAATGAATTTTACGAAAATATGCTTGTAAACCATTAAGTTTCGGCTAAAAGAATAAAAATGAGCTGTCTGGCACAGATTATGATTTTGTATTTGATGAAATGGGTGAAAATTAAAACTTGCAAGATTATTTAATGAAGAATATCTACAAAACAATTAGGCGTCCCTTACAAGTTCATCAAAGAGTGTCCTCAATCAACCAATCAACTTTTAATAGACAATTTCTGTATACAACAATCTGATCTCAAGAGCCCGAATAAATATAATGGGGAAAACTTACTAGATTTTTTTCTAACTCTTTGAATATTAAAAAAGGGCATACACTATGGTGAATTTAGAAATCAGAGGTTTTGTAATATGTTTGATCACAATGATGTAGAAAACGAGTTCCATTTTATTTTGAAATGTCCTGTCATTACCTTAACACATTGTCTGATACTTAAATTTTGGGGTTTTTTTTTTCTTCTTTTAAAATACTGTTGAGTGTCTTGATGAATATAATGTTGACATACACTATTAACGCACTTTGAAAAAATGAAACTAAAATATATCAGCTTAACATAAAGTATGTATGTAACATTGTTTAACCTTTGTCTAATGACGTTTATTGATGGAATGTAAAAAAAAATATGTTTTTATTATATTTTGTATACCACAAACTGCGTGCATGTCTGTAAATTTAGCACTCATTTGTTAACAATTTCTTTTACTAATCTATTTTTAGATAGTATAATCAATCTGGGAAAGAGAAAATGTGCTTTGTAGCATCATTGTTTATGTTATGAAAAAGTGCAAAAAATAAAAAAAAAAATGACAAGAGATTTTTTTCTGTTGCATTTCTGATAAAAGGCTACGTGCGAGAGTACATGTACTAGTATTTGTTTCTATGAACCAAAAATTTAAGTTTTGATTAGAGCTGAAGAAATTTGTTGAAAGCAATACAAATGATTTTTAGCTTATCAAGACAAAGAGGGGGTGAAACTTATTTAATACCCTCGGCGTTCCGTTAAAGCTTTTAGAGCAGGTTCCATATCTATGTTAATATTGGACCTAGCTTCCCCAGACTTTCTTTAGTTAGATTGTGCATCTGGGGATACTTCAGGACAAAACGAACTTCGATTCTGAATCTGAGCCAAAAATTAAAGATGCTGGACGGGGTTAAAGTTTTTGGAGCATGGTAAAGTTTTTAACTAGGTGCCATTTGATGGTCGTATTTAAATTTGTGCTCTAACCAGGCTAAGGTGCTTAATCTGAGCCATAGATTTCGAATGATTTAGGAGGTAAAGATTTTTGAAGAACGTTAAGGATGTTAAATGGTCAACAAATCACGTTAACTTAAGAGGGTTGGATGGTCGTTGCCATTTTTAGACTACTTTAATCTCTTAAGAAGAAGAAGAGCTCTGTATAAAAATATAGCATATATTCTAATTTTCAATTTAGAATATTTGGATTTTTTTTTTTTACTAAATGATATTTTATAACTAAACAAATCTTAACTGAAACTTTAAGAAAGATCTGAAGGTTACTTTATTTACGACCCAACCTCCTTAACGTCCACCTCCAAATTTGTACATCAACCACAGAGTACCTGGCTAGATAAAACGAAATATATGTATAAAGAAATAATGTAAAAAAAAAAAAGTACCGTCTAGTGTTTTCAACTATAAAGGGATATGGAACAATTTTGAATAATTTTAAGTTAGTTAAATATGTATTACCATGTATTGCTAGGTGACAATGAAAGTAAAACGAACCAAATTCACATGATTGACAACATGTAAGAAGTCGGCCATTTTGTACTTTAATGCGATGAATTCATTTTATTACATATTTTGATAAAGAATAAGTTTATGCATATATTCACTAAAAGGTTTGTATCACTTTCAAGTTACTTTCTACAATATGTTAATAAAACACGCATTGCCCATACACTTCAATGTCAAAACTCGTAAAGCAGTTAATCAGACAGTGTTCGAAATTTAGAAAATTTCTTGAGTGGAGTACTTTCATTTAATAACACCTTCAAAATGATATCACGATTAAGAACATTGGGCCATTAATTTTTTTAAGTATAAAATGTCGACATGGGCTAATAGTTATAATTGGCAAAATCATCCGTTATTCTTTTTATATGTTCATGGATTCTTGACAGAGAGGTGATGTTGCATTGAAGACAGGCTTTGTTCATCTGTTATCCAAAACATATCGCTTAGTTCCTCGGAGCAACGTTGCCTATTTATGAC
>WFKH01011925.1:21913369-21925252 GCA_016163765.1 Magallana hongkongensis | reverse complement strand
CAAAACATATCGCTTAGTTCCTCGGAGCAACGTTGCCTATTTATGACAAAACTGGAACAAAACAAACCAATTGTTTCAAGGTGTACATAGAATTTTATATTTAATCGGACAAAGAAACTTGAAGGGTATTTAAATGTCACACCATCCGGTATTGTCTGTGATTTGACTTGAAATAAACCAAAGTTCAGAAAACATTTTTAGAAGTTAACCGTATCAAACATTTAAAGAAAAAGATTGTTATCTTGCATAATTTGACGCATTTAGCTTTAAGTAAAACTAAAACATAATTTATTCACTAGTATATAAGTTTTCAACAAATATCAACGTGTTTTACATCTTACGTAGGGAAATTTAGTCCTCCAAAAATTCCAACGTTAAAAACGAGAGAAAGAAAGAGAAAAATGAGAGGAGGTTGATACGCAAGACACATGTGCTTTGGTAACTTTTTAAGGGTAGCGATTTCGCAAGGGCGTTGAATTCGCACCTCCAACAAATCTACAACATGAAATGATCCTTATAAATCTATCATGTACTGATGTTTCTTAGGAAATGACCATTTTGGATAAGGTAGGTTTGTATTTCATAGAGCATAATTGATAATGAAGCTGACAAACATTGTGTTTATAGTTAGATATTTTTTTTGGCATGATATACATGTATCTTTGTATCAGAATTCAAAATCACATGAAACGTTAAATTGGATTTTCTTTCTTTTATGTAAAAAAAATAATTGAAACTTTATTAGATGGACTAGTTGTAATGACTCTAAAAGCATGCATGGGTAAGAATGCACGACCTTCCGGAGTTTGGACTGAATTGCAAGCCCCAGGGCTGCAATGATTTGCTTTCTTTAAATGTGCACTAGCCAACAGCAATGAATATGCATGCATGTATGAATTGCAATCGATTTAATAAAAAAAAATGGTAAGAAATCTAGAAAAACTTAGTAAATGTATATATAATCCATTAATTAACCATTTTTCGAATATAAGTTTACATTATCGAAACATCTTTATTTTTGCATTGTTTCTACTGTCTGCGAATGTATAAAGAATTATATAAATACTTTTCCAGATTCGTTTATTACCATGGACCTTGAAAAAACCTTCAGAATGTGGTACTTTGTCATTTCATGATCAGTAACACATAGGGACTCCCTTTGCACTGTGAAAGTTAATACAAATCTCCGCGTCTGTGTAAAGACTGTAGGAAAAATATCTCAGATATATCAAAAGAACACAAAAGTGGCACCACATTTAAAGTACGGAGACGTGCAACCATGACTACTTTATGTAAAAAACATTTATCAACTATGTGTTATCATTATTGTAAACCATGTAATATTCCTATCTGTGAACTTTGTGCTTCTTCAAAAAGGCATAGAGGTCATGCGATTGTTGACGTTGAAAAAGAACTTGAAAGGCAAAAACATGACTTAGAAGGATATTTACAAGAACTAGAAAAAATCATTTATCCTAAATATAGAGAGGTCGCAGCTAAAATCCCAGTTCAGAGAGCTGATTTAAAAGAAAATTCAAAAACTTTGACAGAAGCCATCAAAAAACATGGAGAAGACCTGCATAGACAAATAGACACAACTATCAAGGAATTGATAGCTGATCTTGATGAAATGGACTCTAAAGGCATGGCCGTCCTTAACAGCCAGGAAGATGAAATAAATAGCAGTATTTCTGAAATCAAACAACTCATTGCTGATCTGAATAAATTACTGGGCTCTAGTGACATCAGTCTTTTATCTGCCTACGAATGTAGGAATGCTGATTTTAGAAAAGTGCCACCTAAACTCATAGTTACCATACCAATTTTTATCCGTCAGAAGATCAACAAAGAACTGATTTATCAACTATTTGGTTTTCTTTCCTCATTATCTATCAATATAGAAGAACATGGCAACACGGCAATTGAATCGATCAGTACCGATTCCTCACCCCCAGACAGACCATTCATTGATAAACCAAGAACAATCACAGATATAAACACAGAATATGGAGACCACCCTAAAGGATTATGCAGTGTGTCCTGTCTAAGTAATGAAAAATTATGGACTTCTAGTTTTAATAACAGCACCATGAGACTTTACAACATCAAGGGGGAACTGGTGAAGAGTATCATGACCAAATCAGGGAACAATCCATGTAACATTGCAGTGACAATGAGCGGTGATCTAGTTTACACTGATGATGGTAATAGAACTGTTAACATGGTGAGGAATACACAGATATATACATTGATCATAATGCAGGGATGGGAACCTCGCAATATCTGTATTACCTCCTCTGGCGATCTCCTTGTTGTCATGATCAGTGATATTGATAAACAAACAAAACTGGTCCGTTACTCTGGATCCACAGAAAAACAAACAATTCAATACGATGATAAAGGACAATCTCTCTATTCAGCAAGTGAATACATAAAACTCATAGCAGAAAACAGAAATCTAGATATCTGTGTAGCTGACGCGTATGCAAATGCAATAGTGGTGGTCAATGAAGACGGGAAACTCCGGTTTACCTACAATGGCCATTCCTGTACTTTCATGAAACGATTTTCCCCACATGGTATCACCACAGACAGCCATAGTCGGATCCTGACAGTAAACAGTTACAGCAGCTGTATCGACATCCTGGATCAGGACGGACAGTTCCTACGCTACATTGACAACTGTGATTTACACATCCCAATGAGTTTGTGTGTGGATACCAGAGACAACCTCTTTGTGGCTCAATGGGCAGGTAAAGTGAAAAAAATTCAATATTACATGTAAATTAAATAAACTGTGTGTACAATACGTAATAATTGTAATGAAAATTAAATTGCTTCATGTACACGGTATTTGTAAATAAACTGAACATTTTATAAGTAAACATGTGAATTGAGTGTGGTCAAGTTACGGTTTTGATGTGGTACAAAAAATGTATATGAAATGATCTTTGTTTAATAATTATTTACTGTGATACGTCTTTTCTAGCAAAATTCGTCCAAAATAGTTTGTATATCTTTAATTTTAACAGTGTACTGAATATTTGTGTATGTCTTATAGAGGTTAAACAGAATATTGTATTTTTTAACTTATCCCACCTTAGACATGGTGAAATAATAATTTATGAATGTGTTTGACTATATTTAATTGGTAAATATCGCTGCAAAAATGTACTGTCATTTGTAAAATGTGGTCTATAGGGAATATATCCTCATATGGCTTTGTGTTAAGGTCTTGTACGACATAAACGGCAGGGCTTTATTCCGTGATTAGCTATGAATCATTAAAACCGAAAAGTGTCGCCATTTAAAACATCTTTTCAGATGATTTGTTAATAGAGTAAGAAGATATGAAAATTATATGTTTTGAGGAAATACTCACAGTTGCAATGAAAATATTTTTGAATGTTATAAAGTTTTATATTTTTTATGTGTTTGATGGAAATATCCATCATTTGACAAACAATTTTCTTTCAATTTGTTAATAGTTAACATTTTATTTACCGCGTTCGCGCGGTATGATAATTTGTCTGCACCGCATTTGTGTGTCATATGACCGACGACATCCAAAAATAAGCATGCTTATACTTATATTCATACTGATTTTTTTGTATGAAATATATGTGTATCGTCGCTGAAAAGCCATTTTATACGCTCTCTGCAGTCAGGGATATGAAACATACATGGAACAGCCATATTAACATGTTATTTAGTACACTTCCACGGCTAAAAATATAGTGCCATAAACTTTGTAGAGAAAAATCTTTTTAATTACTAACTAGCTAAAATGATACTCTTGGGAAACAGGGTTACAACGCATGCGTCAAGCACCTGCAACCTATCAAACCTGTCATATCCCACCACTTTCACTCAAGGGGAGGCTCCGTGACATGATGTTATAATGTTTATTGAAATTATTTGTTCCTTAATCATTGAATTGCAGCTGTTTCGACGATCCATCGCAAAAGCAATTAAAAATCTCTTGCGTTTTTACCGTTGAACAATGGTTTAGAGTTGCTTAAAGGGGGATGTGCGGCCTTCATGTACATTTGAGGATAAGAATGTAAACATTTCTTGAACTGGCTTGTTTCTGCCCGAAACAGGCCAAAATGATGCCAAAGATACAAAAGCAATAAATATGAAGTCCTACATGTCATTTTGTTTGAAAAGTATGCATACAAGAACAGGACAATGCAATTTTAATCACTTAGAACAACTGTCGAACTGCGCAGATACGACTTATTTTGAAGATTTAAAAATCTGAAAAATATAAAAGGGGTTCATTCATGTCCTCTGTTTAACCATTTGTTGAGAAAAAGGTCTAAGCTTGCTTATTTAAGTTGCAACTTCGTATCAGAAAATGGGGTACCCATTTCTTAAAATGGGCCCCAATTTCAACAAGATATATATGTCTGTGTCTATGAAGGTACATTGAAAATAATATTTTCATTAAAATATAATGTATACTTTTTTATTTAAGACAATCACATTTTTGGACTTCGAAAAAGAATTTACTTTAATTTCTACTTATAGAAGTAAAAAAAACCCATAAAACAAACATGGGATAGGTAAAAAGAGGATATAAAATTCAACAGGGATTGTTTTGAATTGACATTTATTGTTTTCTATGAAAATATAACGTCAGTGTGTCTCCTCAAACACATGAGTTCTAAGTATAGACTGGATTTTTCTTGTTCTAAAATATATCCCAAGCCGACTGATAAAAATAGGGTACCCTATTTTGAGGTAAAGTTACAACATAAATGTGCAAGATTTAAACTTTTTCTCAACAATTGCAAATGGTTGTAGAGAGGACACCAATAAACCCCTTTCATATTTTTTCAAATTTTTAAAACTTCAAAAAAGTCGGGAGCTGCGCAGTTCGACAGCTATTTTAAGTGATTAAAATGCATTGTCCTATTTTTGTTTGCATACTTTGCGTACAAAACAACATGTAGAATCTCATATTTACTGCTTTTTTTATCTTTAGACAACAGTTTTAGTCAGTTTCGGGCAGAAACAAGCTAGTTCAAGAAATGTTTACATTCTTATCCTCAAATGTACAAGATGGCCGCACATCCCCCTTAACACATATCATAATGATTTAATAAGGGTAATAAATAAATGAACAAATTTAGTTTAGCTTTTTAAAAAAGCCTACCGTCTTTAGAGCAAAGTCTAAGCAGCAATAAGTTATCAAAGAAAATTAAGTAATTAGAATTAAGTCGCCTTCCTCTACATGTGATTTTTTTTATATATGTGCCGTAAACGTGACTTAAAATGAGAAATGCGTACCACGCGTTTGTTAGTTGAGATCGGTCGTATTATTTTAATAAAATCAGTTAATACCACAGCATTCAGCATCTTCTTTTACTGATATTAGTTTTACCGTATCTTATGTGAAAACTTGTTTACTGATATTAGCCATACCGTATCAAATTTTTTTTACATTTTTTGTATTTGCATAAACAATAAAAAAAAGAAAGGAACAAAAAATTCAATAGATATTATAGAATATTGCTAGATGTACTGAAAAATTAAATCCTGAATTTCATTCATATGTTATAATTTCATATTAAATACTGAAATCTGATTGGTTTAGACGCAGTAAATAATACGTTCTATTACCCTCAGAGTTAGCAACACACTTGGCAACGGGTAACATTATATAGATAGTGCTTGATTGGGAGGGTAAGAGTTGAAATTGACACTCAAAGAAAACCATGGTCAACCGACGCGTCGGAAGTGAATTCTTTGGCGAACCGTACGCGCATAATTTACGCGCATGTAATAATTCGTTGTGTTACCCTTTGCCAAGTGTGTTGCTAACGTTGAGGGTAATAGAACGGATTATCAACTGCGTCTAAACCAATCAGATTTCAGTATTTAACATGAAAGTATAATAATATATAAATAGTGCCTGTTTAGGAGGGAAACAGTTGAAAATGACACCTCTCGTGTCGGGTGGCAATGGTTTTCTCGGGGTACATATGTCAATCTCAACTGTTAGCCTCCCAAATAGGCGCCCACTATTTATTTTATTATACTGAATGTCTCAATTTTAAAGAAAACCTTACTGCTTTTTTATAGGAATGACTTGAATTCTACGGCGAACCGTACTCGCATGTAACAATTCATATTAGTGTTTACATATTATATCCAAAATTAGCTTTAAACAAGTTTGTACTTTTTGACTTAGAAAATGTAAGCCTTCTAATCCAACTTGATTTAAGTACCATCATAAAGTTTTCAAAAACTATCATCTTAAATCCGACATTTTTATATCCTTAAATAAGATTGCTTCTCTTTATTTTGTCTGGTTTTTCATTCCAAATAAAATCAAAAAGTCTTCTTTCAAAACTTCTTATAAATTCTGAAGTTGAGTTTGATAGAGTTAAGATTAAATGAAAAATTTTGGGACTATAAGTGTTTTAATAACTGTTATTTTTTCCTATCGGTACCGTAATATTTCTAGTTTTCAATCTGGATAAGAGTTTATTGACTTTTTCCATTATTGGTTTATAATTATCTATCATCCAGATTAACTGACAAATATATAACCAAAAGAAAACCGTGTGTGAAATTCAGTTAATGTCCATCTAGAGTGATGATAAACTTCTTTTGAGAATTGTTTACACCCTATTCATATTTTTTTGTTTTACTAAGGTTTATGTTTAATCTAGACACATATGCATACAAGTCTAGTATTTGGAGGATCTTGCAGAGCCGTCTGTGATTAATGAAGTGTCATCTGTATACTGTGATATTTTATATTCTTCCACATCTATATTTATGCCTTATTATTTAGAAGTATGATGGTATGAGTGTATGGCACACCTTGATTTTGTGACGTATTATGTCGAAATAAGCAATAAAATCAAGTACAGTTTTATAAATAGTGTCTTTCCCAAAATCGCCATCTAACAGCGTTGCACAGTGGTTAAGAGGGTTCACTACGGATCTGCAAGTCACGATTTCGAATCCCGCTGGATTTGACATATTTTACCTTTCCAAAAATCTTTAACCGGTGAAAGTATCTAAATTATAATGTACTTTAATCCACATTAATATTGACATATATATGTCACATACCACCCTTTAAGATACAAAGAATTTCATCACAGAGTATAAATAAATATGTAGAAATGGGATCTTCTTTTCTACATCCTCTCTCTGGTTGACAATATTCAGATATGCCATTTTGTATAAATTATAAAAAACTTTTACCAATTTTTTAATTGATTTACCAAAATTTTCTTCAATTAGTTTAATTAATTTATTGTCTGCATTTTGTTCCAATAATTTAATTTAATTTTCTATTTTTTGTTTCAGTTTGATTTCATGTGTGGTCTTTTATTCTGAAACATATATCTGCGTTATTATACCTTAAATATTTTCGATATCATAAACCAAAGCTGCGAATTGCTTTTTAATGGCGGTTATTTATATAAGGCGCCGTTTAAATATTTTTGAGGTATTTTATGATATCAACAAATTAATATGTGATATCAATTATTCGAATTCTTGATATAAAAAAATAATTCTTGATATAAAAAAAAATTCTTGATATCAAAAATTTATTTTGTGATATCAGATAATCATTTTTTGATATCACAAATTCGAATTCTTGATAAAAAAAAATGATTTTCTGACATCACAAAATAGATTTTTTGATATCAAGAATTAAAAGTTGAATTTTTTATATCAATAATGGAATTCCTTATATCTGAAAATCATTTTTTTTTAAATCAAAAAATCGAATTCTTGATATCAGTCAATCATTTTTTTGATATCAAAAAATAATTTGTGTTTTCTGATATTAGAAAATCGATTTTTTGATACCAGAAAATAAGACCTACATTAAATTACCATCAACTTAATGAATGCTTTGTAAGACATTGTGTTTCAAAGCTGTAGATGCCTTTTAAGATTAATAATGTATGCCTTATTTTAAACCCGATTTCATTTTGACAAGTTTGTCCACATATACAATGATTAGCACTGCTTTCTTGCAATCTGCTGTGAATATTAAATTGATCCTTAAAAAAAATCTTTTCTGATATCAGAAAATCGAATTTCTGATATCAAAAAAAGAATTTTTGATATCAGAAAATCGATTTTTTGATATCAGAAAATCGATTTTTTGATATCAAAAAATGGATCGTATTTTCTGATATAAAGAATTCGAATTTGTGATATCAAAATATCATTTTTTGATATCAGAAATTCGAATTCTTGATATTAAAAAGTCATATTCTGAGATCAGTAAATGCCTCAAAAATATTAAAACAGCGCCCATGGTTATTCACTGGTTAATTAATTGTATATTATCTGTTAACAAGGAATAATTTAATGTCCAAAACCCTCTTTCTTTTTTAAAGGGACTTAGACACGATTTGAGCTCAAAAGTTTGAATTTTATTTTTCCATTTTTAATGTTTAGAATGGTTAATATGGGTATTTGTAATGCTTTGTCAAAATTTGAAAGTAAAATATTGATTTATAAGCAGGATACAGAGTTTGAAATTATTTGTTTTGTAAACAAAACTCGAGCCTTGTTATTGTTTACGTATGTGTTTTATTGGTATAAGTTTCAATCTAATGCTGCTTTTTCCTGTTGATAATATTATTTATAGACACATTGAATAAGTTAAACTTGTTTTCCACGAGTCATTGCGTCTTAGAAATGGTAATTCCATACTTTACATTATTTGTAAACAAATATAAGACTCGAGCTTTGTTTACATAACAACTAATTCTTACCTCTGTAACTCTCTTATAACTTGAATCCTAACATTCAAATTTTGGTCTATCATTCAAAATGTGTAAGTAAACCATTTTATATGTAGAAAATAAAACATAAAATTTTGATCTAAAATTGTGCCCAAGTCCCTTTAAGACCATACGCGACCTATTTTCCGTTTTTTTAAATATTTTTTTCTTATCTTCACAATGTGAAGATATCCACTAGGTAATGATGCTAGTTTTATTTAGATAAAAAGTGTTCAATTGAAAATATAAGCTACTATGACTTGATTTATAAGCATTCAAATGCATTTTGCATGTATTTTAAGGAAAATCAAAAATACTCTAGCTCCAAAAATAGCCCAATAATGTACTCTGAATTTTTGGGAATTAACAGGTTTAAATGTTGATAAATATGAAATAATATACCAAGGAAATTATATAAAATTGAGGAAACGTCTCGTGTGTCCGAAAGTTCAGTAAGTCTGCAATAAAGAACAACTGGGGAGTGATCTGATCTATAATTTTCTAATTTTCAAACTTAATGTAATAAATAAAGGGTGATAAAGAATTGGAAGTCAAGAAGTAGTCTTTTTACGCCAAGTGTACCATTTAAGCTCTGGGTGAGAATACTAAAACTATCTTCCAAATCTTAGATATCAATTATCTTATTAAGTTCGCATTGTTTTTTTGGGGGTTGTTAAGTTTGGTTTTTTTTGTAATTCATAGTATCTACTTCTTGCTTCAAAACACAATTAAAATCTCCTGCTAGTTTTTTATGCTGATTAATATACTTTTCAATTTCATTTCGAAAGTTATTATAAAAATCCGGTTGATCTATATTTTGCCCATATACATTAACTAAAAGGAAGTCTTTGTTTTCAATCTCAACTCCAACAATTAAAAAATTACCATTGGCATTACAGGTAGTATTTGTTTTTACCTAAAATTCAGAATTATTTTTAAATAATATTGCTACTCCGCGAGAATTTGATCTGAAAGGACTGAAATATGTCTTACCACCACCACCACCCTTAAAAAATATATGATTTGTTCCTTACTTTTCATCACACGTAAAGTGTGTATCCTGAAGAAAGTAGAAATCATAATTCTTAACATTACGGTAATTTAGCACATCACTTCTTTTTTTTAATCGCCAAGGCCTTGGCAGTTGACATTCATACATATTTTTTACTGTTTGTTTTTAAAATGAAGTTGTCGATCTAAGTTTCTGCCCGATACATGATGAAATTGTCCTATTTTCCGCCATGATGTTAACTAGTCCAATCACCCCGTTCTGGAAAGTTCTTTCCATAAAAGCAAAAATCACGCTTTCAAATTGGCGCATTTTATTATTAAACTATTTTGTATTAAACCAAAGATGTCCGACCCAAGGTATCTGCCTGATGCATGATGAACGCGTCCTACACGTTCCGCCAAGTTAAATACATGTAGTCAAATCGAGTTCTCGTTTATCCCGTTCTGGAAGGTTCTTTCCTTTAAAACTAAAATTGCACATTCAAAAAACGAATTTGCTCAGTTTATTTATTAAACATTTGTCAAATCTGAATTTTTATGTATTTTCTAAATACTATCCCGGTAAATATACCTACTTACCTACCTAGTCCTTGTTGCACCCGGAGGCACATAGGGCAAGGACTAGGGATTTCCATTTTTCTCTGTTCTTAGCTATCCTTAGCCTCCGGTAAATATATTTAATTTTTACATGGTTGTTCCATATCACATCATTTCAAGCATATATTTTGATGCGAACTCCCCCTGACTTGGATCCGCCAAAACGTGTCCATAAACCTACTCTAATGTTTGCTATTTCGGACTGGTTCTTGAAATCGAAAGTAAGTTTTTATTTTATCTCTCAATAATTACTAATAAGGTACAATTCAATTATAGTTGTTTGATTTTAAATGCATCTGAATATTTTCTTGAATGCGTTCAAATAGATATTTGATGTTGTTATTTGTTTTTGATATTTGAATTTGATCATGTTATGTGGATGTTTTAAAAATACGAAAAAAAACTTTAAACTGAACAAGCCTCACAGGCTTTGTATGGAGTATTTAGAAAAATATGAATATTAGTTTGATTTACCATTCGACTGTCAATTTGATCTGTTAGTTTTATTAGTTCAATCTTATTCTATGACTGTCAAGTGTGGGGCTACGCAAACACAGATTTTTAGAGAAAGTTCATTTAAATATTTTTGAAATTTGAACTGCATATTAAGTCTAGTACACCAAATTGTATGGTTTATGGGGAAACTGGCGATATCCACTTATACTTTTTATCAAGGTTCGAATAACTACTTATTAGGCTAAACGTTTTTTTGGCACACGATTGTAAACTTACATATGTAATGTATCGCTAGTTTTATAGATGTTTTTTAGAGGGTTCGTTTATGCACTTATGGTTGAACTATGTGATATATTATATACTTAACTTATATGGTATTTCTTATGTCTGGATTAGTCAAAGTTTTTTTCAGTATCAGCTGGCTAAAATCTGTTGTTAAAGAAATTCTCATAAATCAGTTTTTAAAAAATTGGTGCAGGAATGTTGAAAATTCACACAAATGTTTAAATTACAGAATTTTCAAGAAAAGCTTTGGACAGGAAAATCTTAAGAAACTTCTAAACGATTTAAGAGTCATTAATACAAAATTTAGAACATGTAATCATGAATTACGTTGAAACTTGAAAATGGATAACATAGAAAGATAATTTGTTCATTATGTAATCAAAACACTGATGAATATCACAATGTTATGGAATATCAGGCATTTTCTTTATTCCGCATAAAAAATACTCATCAAATGTTAACACTTATAACTCTGGGAATCTTATGAATACCATAGATATTGATTTGTTAAAAATTGTCCATATTTGTCAAAAAAAATATTTATTTTATTTCATTAGTCTTCCTAACTTAACTCTGAATTTGTACATTTGTAAATATTTTTGTTTTTTGTACCTTATGTACCATTGATATGGTTTGAGAGAAATAAATATTCATCAAAGAAACATAATTAAACCTACAAGTTTTAATTATGTAATTTTTCAAGGGACATTGTCATGATTTAAAATTTATATATATATATATATATATATATATATATATATAT
>WFKH01011925.1:21898728-21911206 GCA_016163765.1 Magallana hongkongensis | reverse complement strand
CAAAACATATCGCTTAGTTCCTCGGAGCAACGTTGCCTATTTATGACCAAAATGGAACAAAACAAACCAATTGTTTCAAGGCGTACATAGAATTTTATATTTAATCGGACAAAGAAACTTGAAGGGTATTTAAATGTCACACCATCCGGTATTGTCTGTGATTTCAGAAAACATTTTTAGAAGTTAACCGTATCAAACATTTAAAGAAAAAGATTTTTATATTGCATAATTTTACGCATTTAGCTGTAAGTACATCTAAAACATAATTTATTCACTTGTATATAAGTTTTCAACAAATATGAACGTGTTTTACATCTTACGTAGGGAAATTTAGTCCTCCAAAAATTCCAACGTTAAAAACGAGAGAAAGAAAGAGAAAAATGAGAGGAGGTTGATGCGCAAGACACATGTGCTTTGGTAACTTTTTAAGGGTAGCGATTTCGCAAGGACGTTGAATTCGCATCTCACTCCTCCAACAATTCTACTCCGTGGGTTTGATCCTAATAAATCTATTATGTACTGATGTTTGTTAGGAAATGACCATTTTGGATAAGGTAGGTTTGTTTTTCACAGAGGATAATTGATAATGAAGCTGACAAACATTGTGTTTATAGTAAGATTTTTTTGGGCATGATATATCTTTGTATGAGAATTCAAAATCACATTGAAACGTTAAATTGGATTTTCTTTCTTTTATGTAAAAAAAAATAATTGAAACTCTTTTAGATGGACTAGTTGTAATGACTCTAAAAGCATGGGTGAGAATGCATGACCTTCCGGAGTTTGGACTCAATTGCAAGCCCCAGGGCTGCAATGATTTGCTTTCTTTAAATGTGCACTAGCCAACAGCAGTTAATTAATATTCGTAAACATAAATTTTTAAAATATACTTATTAGTATTAAGGATAAACACATTTGTGACCAATTTTATAAAATTTAAACAATATGTAATTAGGCAATGTACTTAAACAATTAAAAGGACATCATAGCCCAAATGTAGAACCAAAGAAAGCATTTGACTGCTTAAATTTACATCTATCTTATAATCTTCTAATCAATTATCCATAAAAATTAGTATAAGTACATAAATAATCACCATTGTCGTTTCGATCGTTACATTTAAAGTATAGTCAATTTTTAATACATGTAAAGGTTGCAATGATAACTACAGCTACTTGAAAGCCTGAGATCAGTCCAAGCAAATCCTTTGAGTCCGTGCTCTTAATGTAGTTTCGATCGATCAAGAGATAATCCTCGAAAAGGTCTTCTAGAATCAACATTTTCATTTAAAAAGCTAAAAATATACTAATATCTTAAAGCAGCTTAGATTGCGTATTTTCCAACGCCGAAAGCTAGGTTGTTACACTGAATCGCGTATATTTCTGTCTGCCATGCATGTATGAATTGCAATCGATTTTATAAAAAAATAATAAGAAATATAGAAAAAAAATCTAGTGAATGTATACGAGGGTTGTTAGAAAAGTTCGCGAACAAAGTGATTTACGGCAAAATTACTGTGTGCTTTGTAGAATGGCGTATGTTTTATTAAATGACTACCAATTCAAAATAAGTATACCAAAAATCCTATGAATTTGAAAGTTTTTTCAAAAGATACAGCGATATTTACTTTGCATGAATTAGATTTACGGAGCACCATTTCATATTTCCACGACGTCGGGTGACGTCAAACAACTGAAAGTCAAACATGTTACTCTTTTTCAAAGTAAACACCTTTCAGTTCCACAAACTTTTCAATTCATTTAACCAATTTATAAAATGCACGTTCATACCATTATTTGTCAAGTTTTTGTATAATGTCTTTTGTGGCATATCGTAGATCATTTAAGTCCAAAAATCTCTATCCACGCTGTTTCGACTTTAGATAAGGGGAAAAAGGCGAAATCTCTATGTGCAAGATCCGGGCTGTATGAGGGGTTGGGGTGCTGCAAGAGCCAAAAAGATCAGTTCTTCCATCTTTAAACCTCCGTGATTCTAATTGTAAACCTTTGTCCTTTAAAATAGCAGCATCGAAGAACCTCTTTGGTCTCCATCGGAGATTTTCCTACGTACACACAAAATTAAACGAAGGCCCGGTGCTCCAAGATATCCATTGACGTCAACGTTTTTTACTCATTTTCCAAGCGTTGTTCGTACAAATTCGGCGATAAAACGGTCAGAAATTCTTCAATTTAATTGGAACTTTCACAAAATGGCCTTCATAAGTTATTGTAATGTCATATGAAATATCGTTTATTTTTATGCGTTTAAACGGTACATTTTCTTAATAACGCGGGTAGGTTAAGGCAACTAAGAGTTTAATGATCGCCGATATTATGGTCATTTTAAAAATTGTTTATTTTTATGAAAACAGTGCTGAATATTAATATCAAGTGAATGTATTTAACAAGATACTATATTTTTGCATCGTAATCAAGTCGATCTTTGAAGCTGTCGTGCCATGGTATCACGTGACAGTTAAAAATAGATCATTTTTGTACCTTAACAAAAAATCAAATAGTGTAACACTACCTCGAAGTTTATTTGTATGCATGATACAATAATTCGATTGGCAATACGTTCATGTTTATTAATATTGCTGCTAGAATCCTATTGTTAATCGCATAAAATAAATATTGTCATTATTTACCGGAAACCTCCTCAACTTTTTCAATTTCATTGAAAATACTACGTATTTTTCATTTACAACAACAAACCAATGGATTCTAGCAGCATTTTTCAAGTATTTAAGGTCATGTGCCTTTGATATTTGCCAAATTCATCTTTCATAATATTCGGGGTAGTGTTACACTTTTGTCTTTTTTGTACACACTGACAGAGGAAAGGCCGGTCAAGCCACATAAATGTCTATCTGCTTACCTTATAACACTCGCTGATAAAACAAAATATCCATGCCTGTATTATCCTGGTTATATTCTAACTGACACTCATCTAAATCTTGGGTATCTGTATTAAATAAGTCTTATTTCGGCATTGTTTACACTGCATTCCAATGATTTGTCTCCCGACATTGATCTTCTCTATTAAACATGCTTGTGACGTCATCAATGTTAACGATACGTAATACAGAGAAATCGAAGATATTTAAGGGGGAACAGGGGGTTGCAGTGTAAAATTATATGTCAATGAATTTTTTTGCTTTTTTTTAACACATTTACATTAAGATGTCCACTACAACATAATATCATTTTCACGACTACTTTCTTACCTTGCAAGGGAGATATTTTGATAGGAATTATCCCCCTTTCTGGCATTATGAATTTTTTTAACAATTTCAATTTTCTGCAATAATTATTTTATTTGATGGAATTTATTTGCAAATCATATTCATTAATTTTGAGAACGAAAACAGATTTCAAAATTGTTTACAACACTGGCTTTTTTACATAGCAATATCATAATTTTATCAAAAATTGCTTAAATCAGCACTTCAAATTTTGAAATTTTTGATTCTAAATTTGAACAAAATGTGATAAGACATAAAAAATTGTCAATGAAATTTTCAAAAAAAATTCATATAACAACCTTAACATGTGCTTTATAACTTATAAAATTTTCATGGCAACTTTCTTGGCATTTAAGAGAGATACTACAATAGGAATCACCCCTACCCCTTATTCTGGAATTATGACCTTTTGTGACAAATTCTGTTTGGAACCATCAAAAAAGTAATGCATTATTAAAATTTATCAATTATCATGAACAGATCATTATCAGAATATATATCTGATTATATTAACCGCTTATGATTTTGTACATTTACATTTATAAAATTAAAAATGTTAAATTTCCACAGCTCATGTTTGGACAAAGACTACTTTAGAGCCGTTTAGTACGGGAAAAAGATCTATCAAATCCTGTATGACGTCATAATGAATAAATGACATCAGAGCAATATACAATCAAATCAATTATGACGTCATAATAGAGTTAGCACATCAAAGCATCATTGCAATGAAAGTCACATGATACGTGTCCTGTTCCCCCTTAAGCATTGAATCATTATTTTTTGAAAGATATAGTCTCATAACTGCAGCGGTGTGTGCATACAAATTGAGTAACGCGCGTTAGCGCGTTATGAAAATTTGTATGCACACACCGCTGCAGTTCTGAGACTATATCTTTCAAAAAATAATGATTTAATGCTTATATTTACATTTTTTTAAAACTTCTTGCCTTGTCTGCAAATGCGATTTATACGTCAACATTTCTGTTATATCCTAAGGGTAAGTTCATATTAATGGAAGAGCCACTGAAACAGCCACAAGCGTGAACTTTGATTCCCGCTTGTGACGTTGCATTTAACAGCGTTCAACGTTTGTGACGTCATAATAAAACTCTTCAATTTAACCTATGAGTACCCTGTGTGTGTTACGGTCTAATAACTGCAGTATCTTTCCACACACTTTACATGCAAAAAATATTTGGAATGTAAATATATTCTGTTAAAAGAGCTTCTAGTGACATTTTACAGATATAAAGTTAAAATTGACAGGTTTCTTGAGTAAAATATGACATCATGCTGCATATTGTGCCGTCATATCGATCAGAGGAATTTTTACTCGATCGATCGCTGTCAGTTGCCTTATCATACCCGCGAAGGAAAAATGCGTACAAAATATGAAAAATTAAAAAACGGACATGCTCAGTGAAGCATATCTTATCAAAATAATTAAGCTGTATATTTTTTATGGTGCATATAAAACAAACAAATCTTTACATATTTTTTAGAAAACACGTGAAGATTAAATCTGAAAAATTTCGCTGGTGTCATGTGAATAGTCCGCTCACAATCGAACTTGTCCGCGAACTTTTCTAACAACCCTCGTATATAATCCATTGATTAACCATTTTTTGAATTTGTTTACATTGTTCTATTACATCCATCGAAACATCTTTATTTTCGCTTTGTTTCTACTGAGAATGTATAAAGAATTATATAAATACTTTTCCAGATTCGTTTATTACCATGGACCTTGAATAAAACCTTCAGAATGTGGTACTTTATCATTTCATGATCAGTAACACCTCGGGACTCCCTTTGTACTGTGAAATTTAATACAAATCTCTGTGTAAAGACTGTAGGGAAAATATCTCAGATATATCAAAAGAACATAAAAGGGGTACCATTTAAAGTACGTAGACGTGCAACCATGACTACTTTATGTAAAAAACATTTATCAAGAATGTGTTATCGTTATTGTAAACCATGTAATATTCCTATTTGTGAACTGTGTGCTTCTTCAAAAAGGCATAGAGGTCAGTGTGCGATCAGTACCGAGTCCTCATCCCCAGACAGACCATTCATTGATAAACCAAGAACAATCACAGATATAAACACAGAATATGGAGACCACCCTAAAGGATTATACAGTGTGTCCTGTCTAAGTAATGAAAAATTATGGACTTCTAGTTTTAATAACAGCACCATGAGACTCTACAACCTCAAGGGGGAACTGGTGAAGAGTATCATGACCAAATCAAGGAACAATCCATCTGACATTGCAGTGACAATGAGCGGTGATCTAGCTTACACTGATGATGGTAATAGAACTGTTAACATGGTGAGGAATACATAGATATATACATTGATCATAATGCAGGGATGGGAACCTCGCAATATTTGTATTACCTCCTCTGGCGATCTCCTTGTTGTCATGATCAGTGATATTGACAAACAAACAAAATTGTTCCGTTACTCTGGATCCACAGAAAAACAAACAATTCAATACGATGATAAAGGACAATCTCTCTATTCAGCAAGTAAATACATAAAACACATAGCAGAAAACAGAAATCTAGATATCTGTGTAGCTGACGCGTATGCAAATGCAATAGTGGTGGTCAATGAAGACGGGAAACTCCGGTTTACCTACAATGGCCATTCCTGTACTTTCATGAAACGATTTTCCCCACATGTATCACCACAGACAGCCATAGTCGGATCCTGACAGTAAACCGTCACAGCAACTGTATCGACATCCTGGATCAGGATGGACAGACAGTTCCTACGCTACATTGACAACTGTGATTTACACATCCCAATGGGTTTGTGTGTGGATACCAGAGACAACCTTTTTGCGGCTCAATGGGCAGGTAAAGTGAAGAAAATTCAATATTACATGTAAATTAAATAAACTGTGTGTACAATACGTAATATTTGTAATCAAAATTAGATTGCTTCATGTACACGGTGTTTGTAAATAAACTGAAAATTTTATTAATAAACATGTGAATTGAGTGTGACCAAGTTACGGTTTTGATGTGGTACAAAACATGTATATAAAATTATCTTTGTTTTATAATTATTTACTGTGATATGTCTTTTCTAGCAAATTGAATTCTAACAGTGTACTGAATATTTGTGTATGTTTTATATTATACATGTACATGCATATAGAGATTAAACAGAATATTGTATTTGTAACTCAGCCCACTTTAGACATGATGAAATAATAATTTATGAATGTGTTTGACTATATTTAATTGGTAAATATCGCTGCAAAAATGTGCTGTCATTTGCAAAATGTGGTCTATAGGGAATATGACATCCTCATTTGGCTTTGTGTTAAGGTCTTGTACGACATAAACGGCAGGGCTTTATCCAGTGATTAGCTATGAATCATTAAAACCGAAAACTGTCGCCATTTAAAACAGCTTTTCGGATGTTTTGAAGAAATACTCACATTTGCAACGAAAATATTTTTTATAAAGTTTTATATTTTTATGTGTCTGAAGATAATATCCATCATTTGACAAACAATTTTCTTTCAATTTGTTAAGGAGCTTGGCACCTGAAATAATAGTAATGTCAATCATCCGAAAACCACTTGAATATAAAGATGGGGACCTAAAATGTTCATTTATTTTATTTGTGACCTATGTCACATGCCATTTTTTTTTTTGGAAATAAAGGGCCCCAAACAGAAATGATAATTTTCCTGAATTTTTTGCTAAAATTTGACATAGAAATTGATAATTTGAAGAAACCAAACGAACATTTATAGTTTGAACTATTATTTAGTTATGATTTTTATACAGTGTAAAGTTGAACACATGTAGTGACTATAAAAGTAAAATCTAAGTCAAAGTTTAAAAATTCTTGCTTTACTGGTGGCTTTAAAGGCCAGTACATAATGAACACAACAACAGATGTTACAAAATTTTGGAGTAATCAAATTATAACGCAAATAAAAAAATTAAAAATAATGTCATCTATCCAAAACTTTGCATACAAATAGACATACATTTAATACCTCATTTAAAAGTAAAACAAGTAGGGGTCACATCTCAAAAATTTGAGATATAGCATGAAATAAGCTAATTTTAGGCCAACATTGTAGTTAATTTTTTCTTAACTTCTATGAAATATAAGCTTAATATGCCAAAATGTATCGATAGAAATATCAAATATTGTTTAAATATGTTTTTAAGAACACCATGAATATATACCATAATACACAAACTTTCTAGAAGTTTGGTCTGCCCTGAAAATTAGGAAGCTAAAGTAACAGTACTCTAAAACTAGTGAGTTATGAAAATTGTTCATTTCCTTTTTGAAAACCTTCCGCCACAAAATATAGTTCCTTACTAAACCCTGTTAAAATGTAATTTTTTAAAAACAATTTTATTCAATATACTTTATTTGGCATTGTAAAATATAACTATACTACTAGAATTAATATGTGATGCAGAATTTTTAGACTAGAGGTGACCCAAAATAGCTACCCAAAACCTAAGGAGCGAACCTCTTTAATAGTTAACATTTTATTTACCGCGTTAGCGCGGTATGATAATTTGTCTGCACCGCGTTTGTGTGTCATAGGACCGACGACATCCAAAAATAAGCATGCTTATACGTATATTCATACTGATTTTTTTTTTTGTATGAAATATATGCGTATCGTCGCTGTAAAGCCATTTTATACGCTCTCAGTCAGGGATATAAAACATACATGGAACAGCCATATTAACATGTTAATGAGTACGCTTCCACGGCTAAGAATATAGTGCCATAAACTTTGTAGAGAATTTTTTTTTAATTATAACGAGTAGATATAATTTAATTATTATTTTTCAAAAGTACGTATCAAATTGGCTAGGTAAGGTTGAACGTTTCATTTAATCTTACAAAAATAAATATACTCCAAACAATTGGTGACGTTTATATTTGCGCACATGGCGCATGAATTAGCAAAGTGTATATTCATAGGAAATTGAACGTCGCATATTTCCAATGCAAACATAAGGGGAAATATACACTGAATGTAAATATTATGAAATATGGCGACCCACAGAAGAGACGAGGAAGAAAATGCTGTAGAAAAGACTTATCGCTCATTGTACATAAATTAAGTTGACTACATCAACTTATGGACTCTAGCCACATTAGTGTTCAATTAGAGTGTACTTAGTGTTTCAAATGCATACTAGTTTATTATGTCGTGACATTCAGCTCGTTCATGGCTACAAGTAGACTACAAGTCGTTTAGGCCTTTTTCAAGTTAGGCCCAAGGTTCGTTCGGCCTGAATAGTGTTCGGACCATCGTTGTTTCGGCCTTTAATGCCAAGTCGTTTCGGCCTAGGTTGTGCAAGCAAGAAAAAACTTATATACAGATGACATTAGTGGTACATGAAAATTGAGACGGTTGTCCTCCCTGTCATCGACACTTACTTATAACTATGATGCTTGTATTTACAAGTTTATTAACATATTTACAACGAACACAATATATATAGCTCACTCGACAGGTAGTATGCTCGCAAATATATATTTTAAAATGCTTCCTTACTAAATACCATCCAAATTGATTCTCATCTCTTTTCCACGTTTTCCATATGTACGACAGTACCAATTATCTTTCAGTCCTCAGACTTTCTCAAAACTCAATCAACTACTTACTTAAATCTCTCAGAACTCTGTCATGCCCACACTTCAGATAATAAACTTATGCCTTGTCGTCTCGCTTTACTAACTAGCTAAAATGATACTCTTGGGAAACAGGGTTACAACGCATGCGTCAAGCACCTGCAACCTATAAAACCTTTCATATCCCACCACTTTCACTCAAGGGGAGGCTCCGTAGCATGATTTTATAATGTTTATTGAAATTATTTGTTCCTTAATCATTGCATTGCAGCTGTTTCGACAATCCATCGCAAAAGCAGCAAATAATCTCTTGCGTTTTTACCGTTGTACAATGGTTTAGGGTTGCTTAAAGGGGGATGTGCGGCTTTCTTGTACATTTGAGGATAAGAATGTAAACATTTCTTGAACTGGCTTGTTTCTGCCTGGTTTTTCATTCCAAATAAAATCAAAAGGTCTTCTTTCAAAACTTCTTATAAATTCTGAAGTTGAGTTTGGTAGAGTTAAGATTAAATGAATAATTTTTGGGACTATAAGTGTTTTAATAACTGTTATTTTTTCCTATCGGTACCGTAATATTTCTAGTATTCAATCTGGATAAGAGTTTATTAACTTTTTCCATTATTGGTTTATAATTATCTATCATCCAGATTTACTGACAACTATATAACCAAAAGAAAACCGTGTGTGAAATTCAGTAAATTTCCATCTAGAGTGATGATAAACTTCTTTTAGAATTGTTTACATCCTATTCATATTTTTTTTGTTTTACTAAGATTTATGTTTAATCTAGACACATATGCATACAAGTCTAGTGTTTGGAGGATTTTGCAGAGCCGTCTATGATTAATGAAGTGTCATCTGTATACTGTGATATTTTATTTTCTTCCACATCTATATTTATGCCTAATATATTCTTATTATTTAGAAGGAAGGTGGTATGAGTGTTGATTTTGTGACGTATAATGTCGATATAAACAATAAAATCAAGTACAGTTTTATAAATAGTGTATTTCCCAAAATCGCCATCTAACAGCGTTGCGCAGTGGTAAAGAGGGTTCACTACGGATTCGAACCCCGCTGGATTTGACATATTTTACCTTTCCAAAATTTTTGAACCGGTGAAAGTATCTAAATTATAAAGTACTTTAATCTACATTAATATTGACATATGGCCCATACCATCCTTTAAGATACAAAGAATTTCACCACAGAGTATAAATAAATATGTAGAAATGTGATCCTCTTTTCTACATCTTCTCTCTGGTTGACAATATTCAGATATGCAATTTTGTATAAGTCATAAAAAACTTCTACCAGTTTTTTAATTGATTTCCAAAATTTTCTTCAATTAGTTTTATTAATTTATTGTCTCCATTTTGTTCTAATAATTTAATTTAATTTTCTATTTTTTTTGTTTCAGTTTGATTTTGGAGTTTGTTTTAAAATGTTGTATATGATATTGTTTTCCCTCTTATTTCCATAAGTGTCTAAAAATATGTGGTCTTTTTTCTGAAACATATATCTGCGTTATTATACTTTAAATATTTTCGATATCATAAACCAAAGCTGCGAATTGCTTTTTAACGGCGGTTATTTATATAAGGCGCCGTTTTAATTTTTTTTTTGCCCATATGCATTAACTAAAAGGAAGTCTTTGTTTTCAATCTCAACTCCAACAATTAAAAAATTACCATTTGCATCACAAGTGGTATTTGTTTTTACCTAAAATTCAAAATTATTTTTAAATAATATTGCTACTCCACGAGAATTTGATCTGAAAGAACTGAAATATGTCTTACCACCACCATCCTAAAAAAATGTATGTTGTGTTCCTTACTTTGCATCACAAGTAAGGAAGTAAAGTGTGTATCCTGAAGAAAGTAGATATCATAATTCTTATCACTTCTTTTTTTTTAATCGCCAAGGCCTTGGCAGTTGACATTCATACATATTTTTTACTGTGTGTTTTTAAAATAAAGTTGTCCGATCTAAGTATCTGCCCTATTGATGACGAAATTGTCCTATTTTCCGCCATGATGTTAACTAGTCCACTCGTCCCGTTTTGGAAAGATCTTTCCATAAAAACAAAAATCACGCTTTCAAATTGGCGCATTTTATTATTCAACTATTTTGTATTAAACCAAAGATGTCCGACCCAAGGTATCTGCCCGATGCATGATGAACGCGTCCTACACGTTCCGCCAAGTTAAATACATGTAGTAAATCGAGATCTCGTTTATCCCGTTCTGGAAGGTTCTTTCCTTTAAAACTAAAATTGCGCATTCAGAAAACGAATTCGCTCAGTTTATTTATTTAACATTTAATAAAAATTTTGTCAAATCTTAATTTTTATGTATTTTCTAAATACTATCCCGGTAAATATACCTACTTACCTACCTAGTCCTTGTTGCACCCGGAGGCACATAGGGCATGGACTAGGGATTTCCGGTACAATTTATTTATATTTATAGTTGTTAATTTTAAATGCATCTGAATTTTTTCTTTAATGAGTTCAAATATCTTGATTTTATTATGTCTCGTAGTGGATGTTTTAAAAATACGAAAAAAACATTAAACTGAACAAGCCTCAAAGGCTTTGTATGGAGTATGTAGAAAAATATGATAGTTTGATTTACCAATCGACTGTCAATTTGATCTGTTAATAGTGTTATTAGCTCAATCTAATTCTATGACTGTGAAGTGTGGGGCTACGAAAACACAGATATTTAAGAGAGAGTTCATTTAAATATTTTTGAAATTTGTACTGCATATTAAGTCTAGTACCCCAAATTGTATGGTTTATGGGGAAACTGACGATATCCACTGATACTCTTTATCAAGGTTCGAATAATTACTTATTGGGCTAAACTTTTAGTTGCACACGATTGTAAACTTACGTATGTAATGTATCGGTATTTTTATAAATGTTTTTCTGAGGGTTCGTTTATGCATCCATGGTTGAAATATATGATATTTTATATACTTAACTAATTATCAGCTGGCTAAAATCTGTTTTTAAAGAAACTCTCAAAAATCAGTTTTAAAAGATTGGTTCAGTAATGTTGAAAATTCACCCAAATGTTTGAATTACAGAATTTTCAAGAAAAGCTTTGGACAGGAAAATCTTAATAAACTTCCAAACGATTTAAGAGTCATAAACACAAAATTTAGAACATATAATCATGAATTTCAGTGAAACTTGAAACTGGAGTAACATAGAAAGATGTCATGTAATCTTTTCATTATGTAATCGAAACACTGATGAATATCACTATGTTATGGAATGTCAGGCATTTTCTTTATTCCGCAGAAAAAAAATACTCAGCAAATGTTAACACTTATACATTTGGGAATCTTATGAATACCATAGATATTGATTTGTTAAGAAGATGTCCATATTTGTTAAAAAAATACTTATTTTATTTCTTTACTCTGCATTTGTACATTTGTAAATATTTTTGTTTTTTGTACCTCATGCATTGATATAGTTTGAGAGAAATAAACATTCATCAAAAAAACATAATTAAACGTACAAGTTTTAATTATGTATTTTTCAAGGGACTTTGTCATGATTTAAATTAAAAAGAATGT
>WFKH01011925.1:21834613-21883192 GCA_016163765.1 Magallana hongkongensis | reverse complement strand
TCCGCTTCCCGGTTTTCAATGAGTGCACGTTTCACGCAACGTATCAATAACGGGGGAACGGATGGAAGTTCTGATTTTAATTAGATTGATGAAATACATTTGTAATATATCATATAAATAAAAAAGAAACGCTCGTCATAATTACCACCTTGCTTAAGTCAATCGGTCAAAAACTAAACAAAATTATATGGAGAAAAATCAAAGCGTTCAGGCCACGCCTACATTACAAACCGTTCACAAAGCGTGCAGCTATTTTAGCAAAGCGTACCGCGTGTAAGACTGTGAAAGCGTACCGTTCACAAAACGAACCGTACCGTTCAAAAAGCGAAACGTACCGTTCAAAAAGCGTACAGAACCGAACCGTGCAACTGGTGTAGTAGCACGTTTCATGGTCTGTATGTAACCGGCTTGAAATTGCAATTACATGCATTGCTTGTCATTTACAGGAAAATATAACTATGACTAAGCGAAATTCAGAGAATAAAAAATGAAAATTTTATTATTCTTTGGAAACACTAATATTTAGATAAAAATGAATATTTTGTTGGAGCGTTTTTGGTGTTTTTAAAAACACGAAATATAAAATGAATGCAAAAAAATAATATGATATTTATAATTATATAATTATTAAAGGTACTGAATGTCCATTAGGATATACTGGAAAATATTGTGATACACCATGTAAATTCCCATACTATGGAGTCGATTGCCAACAAATTTGCGCGTGTTCTCCTACAAAATGTAGCTTCACTTCCGGTTGTCTAAATATAAATCATAGTAAGTGACAATCTTATCACATTTGTAATATCCCTAATATTTAATTGCATGAATTTTGGTTATGAATTTTAGTTGCCTGCATTGATTAATTTCATACTGTAGATCCGTCCGTCCGTCCGTCCGTCCGTCTGTATGTCCGTCTAATTTTCTTTGTTTTAAGCACTTATCCCATTTGACCAAAGTGTGCCCAAACTTCAAATGTATTGTATAAAATACAATGAAAATTATACAATATAAATGACAAATTACAGAGTACAAATAGAAAATCTAGAATACAAGTACAAATTATAGAATATAAATGCAAAATCATAGAATGTTAAAAAAAAATCAATCAACACAAATGAATATCAGATCAAATATTGCAACGTTTGACATGACATTGAAATTGTGCTTTGAAATTATTTAACAGATTTTCTGGATCAAATGTCACAAGGTATTGAGTTAAACCCATGTTCTTAATGGCTTGACATAATTCCTCTTTAAGGTGCGGCCACACGATGCGATTTTGCATCCAATTTTGCATCGGATTCGCTTTCGACTAAAATCGTACCGTGTGACCAAAGTCGAAAGTCGAAACCAATGATTGAAAGTTTGATGTTCGTCCGATTTTCAATTGACTTTCTGGTGAGAATAGTAACATTAACGTCACAATGACTTTTTCCGTACACTAAAAATAATAATAATGGTTTTATTAATTGAAAATCGAATGTAAAATTGTATCGCGTGACCACCTCAACAATCGACTACAATTGACTTACCTGAGCAAGTCGATTTGAAATCGGATGAAAACCACATCGTGTGACCGCACTTTTAGACAGGTATTGATCACACTTCAGCCAGAGAGCGTATATTATATATAAGAGGGTATGCTTAAACCAATTTTGTAGATCACCGTTCAATGTTTAAGCCCTTAAATTCCTTTTCCGGAGCATAGTTAACGTTTCTATCATCTTTCCTTGAATAAACTTAGACTTTAATATGTCAATGCCTATACTTAAAGAGGATGAACAGACATTAATATGTTTCTGAATGAACTGTATAGGCTGAAAATTCTTTATGAGAAATCACTGTCCGGCACATTGTTTTAAACCTTAAAATACCTTAAATTGGTAGTGACAATGAACATTCTCCTCTCTTTGTCCGTACAAAAAAACCCCGCATTCATTTCTCATTTACTTTGAGACGAAACTTCTCTGAGCAAACTACAACATTTTCCTAATTTGGCACTTTTCAATTACAATGCATCATAATTTAAATGTTGTCTAATCTTGTTTTGTTGATATTATGAACCATACCCTTTCACCTTAAAATGCTTGTTTGAATTCAGAATTTCAAAAAATCCTATAGTGGATCAAATATTAAAAAAGCTAATAGGACTAATAAATAAAATGTTTTAAAGGTTAGCAAATTTGCCTATGTACCCTTTGTTCATGGTATTACTTGAACATGAACTCTACTTTCATATAAAGTGTAATCTGAAAATTTCTTCTTTAAAAACACCCGTTAATATGTACCAATACAAAAGTTTGTTTTAAAAACTGATTTATTTATATTAACTGTGAATGCCACATAATGTTGTTTTCTTATATATAGGATCTATCAACCGAATATCTGAAAAGAAGACAAGAACTATCATCATAACAACGCAGAAAAGAGGTCACTTTCTTTCAAACACTGTTTTAACTAGAATAATATTGTTATATTGTATTTAATGACTGATAATAATTAAAGAAAAATTAAGGTAGCTCGCAATTTTTGTTGGTTTTACAAATGAATGTGATTCGAGGGAGAAACTTTGCCGTATTAACACTTAAAGCCCCTTTCACAATTAGCGCACGAGCACTTTACAACACTTCACGATCGTAATTTTTTGGCTTCGCACGAGCTATCGCATACGTTGCACGAGCTCTCGCATTCGTTCCATACGTTTTTATGGTCGCATCAGTCTCCTCAAAATAGTGGACATGCACACTATTCAGACGCGACCGAATGCGATCTAAATTATTGCAATGCAACGCATGAACATTAGTACGAACGTTTTACAACGTTTTGTACTCGCAAGAGCGATGCACGATTTATAAAGATCGTAAGATAAATTGCATTGTTTATGCGTGTGTTGTGCGACCATGAGACTGTTGCACATCGTGTCTCATGTAATTTTGCAACGTTTTACTATCATTGCAAGATTTATCTGTTTCAGTTCCCATGCTTTGCCACTAATATATATGGATACAGCGTTATTTTCGCCCCGTGATATTTTTGCTTCTACTTACGGTTTTGCCTCGTCTTGAATTTGCCCCAGCAATGTTGTGGTAAAAGAGATATAATGTGAGACATTGAAGTTTGTCAAGTCTTAATCCGCTAATTGACAAAACGAGCAAAATGAGCGAAAATAAAACGGGGTGAATAGTTTCCTTATACAGTGTACACTGTATAAGCATATCTGTTTCAGACCAACAACGACATTGATTTAAGCTGTTGTTTTTGTCATCTTCTTGGGCGGTATCTTCTCTTGCATTCAGCTATATCTACCGAAGAGCGTAGGAAACGGGCGGTATATATACACCCTCTGACTCATGCGAACATCACATGATCGGACGAGTGCCGCTCGTCCAATCGCATTGGCGCACGTTCAATCGTCCGATCGTCAGGTCTTTCGTGCGATCCTATCGCATTATCTTACAACACTAGCTTTCATTGTACAGCAGTCGCATATAAACTCAAAATATATCGCAAGATTCAACGCGTTTACATCGCACAACGGTCGCTCTGAATCGTGCGAGTTTCGCACGAGTACTTTTTCATATGCAATTATTTTGGCAACAGTTTACGAACCATATCTAATTTTTTCGGTCGCACGAATATTTTGTCGCTTCTGCTCGTGCGCCAATTGTGAAAGGGGCTTTAGCAGCACATAAAATATTTTTAAAAAGCTTGAACGTAATCTATACAAATATTTACGAGCTGGATTAAAACAACCATAATAAATAAGATTAACTGGTATAAAAGTTATGTAAATATATTATGATCCGTTTATTTATGAAAGTAAAGATAAATTCAGAAATTAAATACATGTAATCTCAGTTATAAGTTTATAACTTTTACAATGATATAATGCAGATGCTGTCAACGAAAACCTTACAACAACTGAGTTGAGGATACAAACTTCATTTACAGGTAATCAGTCTCAAAAATTTACGCAAAACCATTTATAATTATTTATAAATTAAAACATTATGAAAGAAAGTGTTTACTAACTTGCGAAAAAAGAGTGAAAAAAAACCGCGGTAATTTCAATGTGCTCCGAAGCTAGAATATCACTACTAACGGTTAAATTTGTTTGAATCACCGAAAAAAGAATTCGTTAACCAGTAGTTTTGGGGGTTTTGTTTTCAAATTTGCATGATATGATATTAGTGAAAATGTTATTGATCAATGTATTTCATGCATTTTTGTGTTGTTTTATGTACATATTAATCACGTGGAGTGGTTTTGCCAGCATTCTAAATGGTACATTTGAAATTCATTGGCGCAAGCGATATATGACATCAAATTATTATTATTAAGCGCTTCGGGCTTTATTGAATTTGGCCACACTCTGACGGAAATTATCAGCTTATTATAATCAAATAATGATTTCTTATTCCTTAAATATCTTCGTAAATCATTCTATGTCGCGCCTTATATTACATGAACATGTATGCTGTTCTTGCACTTGTGATTTAAGAGGGCTTAATGGTGGTGGCCATTTTTAGACTCTATAAATAGAAAAATATGCTAACTTTATACTTAAAATGTATGGATTTTTTTCCTTTTCTAAATAATAGTTTATAGCTTAACCAAACAAGAGAGTTGAACAAAAAAAATAATCAAGGAGGTTATTGTATTTGACCAAGCCAGATGGTCGACAACTTTATCATTTACAACATTTGGTTAATTTTATTATTGTTTCATATAGTTGAAAAAAAAAAAAGAATTCATTACGCAAAAATGTAAAAAAAACAAATGAAAAGAAAATAGTAATAAAAAAAAAAGATTGGGAACATGTGGCACATATTCAACAAGTTTTCAACCCGTCCACTAGTAAAAACGGATAAAATATTTTTAATTTCCATTAAGAAAGATGATTAATTTATCTGCCAAAATAACAGGTACATGCTAATTGTATTTGAGGCTTAATAGCTTGCCTCATATCACTTGCATACATGCATCATTATATTAATGATATATTGATATTATATAATAATATATAACATGTAGTATTTTGTCTCCCATTACATATATCTGTATGGGGCGGGGGGTTATAACATCGGCGATTCATTTCAGAAAATGCTATTAAAGTTTTGGCGGGCAAATCATCGCCTAAAGAACAACTAGAGATTTGATTTAATTGATTTTTGATTTGAACATATTTTATTGCAAATATATTACAATGGGATTAGGCACAAGTTATAAAAACTTACTTCGCCCTCTCCCTACATGTTTAGCAACATATACAATATTACAGCAAATACGTCACAGTTTGTACCTATACAATAACAAATTTCCAGTACTTAGATATTTGACAGTAAAAATTAATTTTATTTAATTTCAGTGTTACATGTATGCAAGGATGAACAAGATAAATAAATAAAAAATAAATAAGCAAACTACAGATCAACAAAAATACATGGACAACAGTTATTTTTGTCCCTCTGGGAGTTCTGGTAGCTGTATTAGTCATTGTACATGTCCTGATTTCAATTAACAATTGTGTCAAGGAAAGGGAGAGAACAGCTAATGTTTGAAATTCTTAAAATATCGGATACAAGCAAGCATCTATTTAAACAATAAAATGCAATCTTTGGTGATTCATGCGGATTCATGCGGATTATGAAGGTGGCGACATTGCAGAAAAAATACATAACCCGCTATTAATATATTTACATCTACCGAGTATTATTCCCTCTTTTTCTTAAAGCTGACATAAGTTTATTGTTATCCGAGTCAGCCGTTTTAGTTTAGCTATCGATCAAGTTAAACAACGGGGTATACCCAACAGGTTCGTTACGCACGAATGATTTACAGCTCTGTCCGTACAGGTGTAAACATCGGGAAGTGTCGCGTATACATGTATTTATGTAAACGGCTAAAAATTACTGAGTAATTACGAAATAAACAAAAGCAAGTCCCCTAAGACATCCAATGAAAATACAGATATTCCATGCTGATAAGCAAAATTTGGGTATAAAAAGCAATATTTTAGACATAAAATTCCCTTTACTTGCACCACGTTCGTGTTCGAGTCGTCAGTCATACAGTGTACGCCACGAGATATACAGAGAAGTCGGTATTTTCCCATCCTGAGAATACACAAAGCCTTTCCGAACTTGCATATAAGCAGTAAGTAAACGCTTTTTACCTTTAGAACACATTTACTCCATTCAAAATTATGCTAAAGCAGTATTATAGCGCGACTGTGCATGCTGATAAAACACATGGCCTTTCTTCCTCACGGAATACTCAAAGTATAAAGTGCGCACGCCCGGAATAGAGAAATTGAAAGTAAAACCTGTACAGGGAGAAGTCATTACCGCTTGTTTCGTACCAGGAAAGATAAGTTTCGTGTATTTACATGGTCATATGAACTAAAAATTGTTTTATTTGGTGTGGTTTACATGTATCAAACGTTTACCACGGGAATGGCAGTTGATGTGTTATAAACGGTTTGATTTTCTGTGCTGCATACCATGCAGCTTATTCAAACACTTTTCTTGAAATTCTGATTATATTATAGAGTGTAATTATTTGGTGATTTCGGTTTCACTAATTGTTATGTATTATTATAATAATAATATGTTGAGAGAAATAAAAATTCAGGGTAAATATGCATGCAATGTTAGGAACCTTTTCAAGATTTGACACGTACACCTTATTTCTTACTACACTGTAGATGCCGTCACCTGAGGGTGTAACAGAAATTGAAAACATGAAGTGGTTAGAAAGAGATTCAGAAGCTTACAAGCAGCTCAAGTTATTATAAACATTTTACAAAAATGAATAAAGTAAACTTATCACTGCTCTATATTTTCAGGGAAAGATGCTAGTCACTGATTACGGCTACCTATGCATGTGAGATTATGATAGTCCTCGACTACGCCTGGCTTAGTGATGCATGGGTAAAAAAGGCATGAGAAACCATTGAAATATTCCCTCTCGATTTACGAGGACCTCATCGTGGTGGTAGGGTGAACATCAATATGCAGATGGCCAACACTCCTAGGAATAGTTATAAACATCTATCTACCCAACTTGCACAAACGACTTTACAGTTAATGCATCATATGCATTTGCAAAGCTCATATCTTGTTTTTCCATTCATTTTATTGTGATAAACAGTTTTCCAATTCCGAAGCAAAACAATCATTGATTCTTTTGTATCTGTAAGCATGAAACAAACTGTACATTTATGCTAAGGGGTTTATACAAAAATGTTGTGTGTATCTTCTACCACAAAATTTGATCATGAACTTGCTGAATAAAATGCATATGGCCAAAAACTATAAAATAAAAAGGCAACATTGCATATAAAAAGCAGAAATTATCTCCCATGTCAGTGTGTTCATGAACTAATGCATATTGCTTTATATTTCATTGTGTCTTAGATCAGCAATCATTGCAGAAAAAATGTACACACATGTATTATAACCCTCTAACGCGGGTTATGTATTTTTTCTGCAATGTCGCCACCTTCATACCCCGTATGATTCACCAAAGAAAGCATGTTATTGTTTAAATAAATTGAGCACCGTGACACTTGTTTTATAACAAGCTTGATTTTTTAATTGTTCAAACTAATGTTTAACACATAATTATTGACAATCTTTTGTTATTACTCGTGTATTTTTAAACAGTATTGTATTGTATTGTTTATTTGCTAAAATTCATATGAATTATAAGCAGTATAGCTAGAGATGTCAATGAGTACTCAAGTACTCCACTATCGCTTGGTCACGGCGATCATCGACTAAACGCTATAAAGTGAATAAAGTCGAAACATTTAATTATTTTTTTACGCGGCAGTTTTGGCGATACAAATAAATATAAAAAATTTTTCTTGGCATTTTTGATCCGTAAGTTACAGCTTGTACCAAAAGTGTTCCATCGTTTATCTGGCTGTTAATTGATCTCTATTGATTTTGTAGATGAAATCAGTGTTTTGAATAGAGGTACTTTAGGCAGACATATATTTGATGAGAACAATATGTGATTCATCAAATCAGTTAGTTATTGGATTAGATGTTTGTATAATTAAATATTTAATCAGATCAATACTCATCTTTTGGCGGGTTTTTTAAAGAATAATTAATCTTTAATTGTTGATTTGGCAAAGGGCAATGACTTAAAATGGAAAATGTCACATCTGATTTGATTTGATATGGAGCTTTATTATGTTTAGCGTCACAAGAAAAAAGCTAAGACATTTGCTATAAGATATTTCGATTAAATACTTTGAATTGATTTAAATTAAATTCATCATAAGTTTTTAATAAAATCTAATTGAGTTATAAGATACGGTGTATGTGGCAGTAGCATTATTTGTTTGAAAAGGACAAACATTTTCAAATAAATCAAAAAGAGTTCGACAATTACTAAACCCCCGATCAAACGACTAAGCCAACCGAGTAAAATTGACATCCCTACAATATACATTTATAGAAGCATATGTATTTAAAAGAAATGTTGTACTATACATGTTCTTCTGTCTTTTCAATAACTTTTTAATATTGTCTTAAAATATTATATATGACTGAATGTATGTATGTTATTTTGCTCATCTGGTTAATTGTACATATTAACAAAAAAAAAAAACCGTATACAAGGCCAAATTTAACGTGTATTAGACGATATCATTTTCTTGACATTTTCAATTTCGATCTCGTTTATGATTTTTTTTCTACTGTAAATAAATTATTTTTTGCAATATTAATTTATTTCTTTATCTATCTAAATAACTTTTTTTAATATCGTCTTTTGTGTTGATAGTACACATAGGTGATAATAAAAAATTTTTTTTTTTCTGGAAGATTAAAATTTTCCGAATCGGAAGACAATGTTTGCTTGATTTGTTTAAGCTGTAACTTTTGCAACTAACATATCTTAAAATTGAAAAACTTATTTAAGTTACTAACAAATTGCAATAAATCATATCTAAAAATATGGGCATGTTTTTATTATTATTATTTTGAACTGGGAGGCAAATTATTTTTTGGAATGAAAACTCTTTTTTTAACGTAAAAAGGTGGTATGATTAACGTTATGTTTTATGGAAGGCTCTTCCGACAAAATTGCCTCCTAATGTTCGTGTTTTTGATAACCATAACGCAGAAAAATTTATCAAAAAGTTGTTTTATTTGTGTGCATTATTGGTAACATACACTCCATCTGATAACCTGTGACGATATAGAGTTTTCATTTATCTTTTTTATGCACCACATTTACCGAACCAGTAATTGGGAATACAGTTAAAATTTTATCGGAATTTAAGAAATTAAATCCTTCTCCCTAACATTAGGCGCATATGGCCGGTGCTAAGCGAATGGGAGTCATAGACTCCTCCTGAATGGGACACCTGTCCATCGCAGGTTAACTCCCAGTATACCCAATTTCAGCTGGAGGGACTGAGTCAATGAAGATAAAGTGCCTTGTCTAATTGCACAACACACAACATGAAGTGATCACAGCGGGGTTCGAACCAGTGACCTTTCGGTTACTGGTGTAACGCCCATGATCACTGAACCATGCGCTCCACATCGGAATAATGCGACAAATTCCCACTAATATTGACACAACGTGTATCAAACAAACAGTGGCAAAGAAAATAATACTTTGTCAAATTTTAATATCATATCAGTATGAAATGACCAGTACTGAACTATTTAAAAAATATTTTTCAAAAAATCATATATTTCATAATTCTAATATTAAATGATCTATATTTTCTATGGATTGAAAGACACCCCTGTTATGTTATATTTGAGTTGATTTACAAAAGTTGGTTCGAAAAAGATATGGATAGTTCTACGAACGCTGATAACAGTACAAAGTTGATTACAATACAAAGTCGGAAACAGGGAATGGGTGTTTAAAAATATTTCAAGGCTAAAAGGTTAAAATTATTAATTAATTGACAAAATAAAATATGATAAAATATTGGGACCTGTGATATAGTTTTTTTAAGAAAAGAATTTTAAAGGAAATGCCTTGGAAAATTTGGCTGAAATCTTGTCAGAACTTTTCTAAAAATTTTCTTGTTTTACACTGAACGTCATTCAGGCTCTTTAATTTTGATTTCTTAATGTATAACACGGCCTTCAGAATGTGTTACAAACATACAACAAGTAAAAAGTTTGCATGCGAATGGAGAAACATAGCTCACATGTCTTTGTTATGTAAACATAGCCCGTGGTATGGATTTTTACATAGATTGTTTTTACTGATAAAGCCTAATTTTTCTTAGGTTTATTTTTGTCTGCAAGTTAAATATGACTATGGTTTAACAGTTTCTAGTGTTGTCCCTTTTTATTTTGCTTTAAATTATAAATTATGCATGTTATATTTAGCAACCGTATATTTTGAAAAAAAAGACATGACACAAGCCTGGGCTGGGTTTCACAAAAGTATCATAAGATTTGTTATAAGACAGATCTTAAGATTGTCATAAGATCTGACTTATGACAATCATAAGATCTATCACTTGCGTTTCACAAAACAATCGTAAGTGTTATAAATCTTAAGATATGTTTATACTTGTATATACTTTTTAAACATATACAACTTTTAATGCGATACGTTAAAAAAGATGCGCTCACACTGGGATTATTTTCATTTCATTATTTATCTATTATTATTTTGATTTTTAAAACATATTCAACTTATCTAAACAATTTTCATATGTTTTACCTTAAGTTTTTAAAAATATACTTAATTGCATTTATTGCTGTATTCATAAGTGTTTTTTCGGAAGTAAGGGAATTGTTGTCTTGCTATACTAGTATACAATATACGCACATGGAATACAATTTTAAAAAAAATATTAAAATATAAAATTTTAACAGAAAATACGAGATATAAAATATATTGTAATCATATCATTACAAGTAATGTGATCCAACCCTGCCTTTGTGTCTATTCAAGAAAAAAAAACAAAGCATGATGTTTGATTGCTGTGACCAGTAAGCGGGTAGGAAATCGAAAGTCCGTGCGGTCAGAAAAACGAAATTAAGTAAGCTCGAGGATGGCAGAAAGGCGTTCAAATTTTTCGGCTGCAGAAATATCTGTTTTAACAGATGAAGATGAAAGTAAGAAAGACATTCTTTTTTCAAAACAAAACTCCACTGTCTCAAATGCTTTAAAGCGAGATGCATGGAAAGAAGTGGCATTAAAAGTGAATGCAGTAAATACAACAGGGTACGTCAGGACGGGGGAAGAAATGAAGAAGAAGTGGATTTGCTTGAGCAGTGAAAGTAGGAAAAAGCTAGCCTTGAATAGGAGAGAGCAGAGAAAGACTGGAGAGGGGTGTTTGCCATCAGAAACTACACTGCGACCCATAGACGAGAAGATAGAGGGAATTATCGGAGAAACTTCCATATCCGGAGTTGAAGGTGGCATTGATGTCCTAGACTCTTCTACGACCACGGATGCATTATTAGCATCTCCAAGCAACATGACACATGCCTCAATAGGTAATTACATGTGCACTAAGTTATTTTTAAACACGCATCTTTTACGTGGAATATCTGCTATAATTTTATATTCCGAATACTTAAACAAGTTAAATTAATATTTACATTGTTTTGCATTGTATATAGAAAGATTATCTATTTTTTTTTTTTACAGAATGCCAACCTTCCGTCGAAAACTCGCGTTTAAGAAGAAACGGCACAAAAAAAACCGTTAGTACTAGTGAATCGCAGCAAAGAAGTGACCTCATGACGAGACGTGTGACAGCAGAAGAGGAAAGGCTGAGTATTGAGAAAAGAAGTCTTGAGATAGAGGAAAGAAGACGACACCGAGGAGAAGCGTCTCAAGATTGAGGACCGGCGTCTTGCAGTTGCTGAGCAACAGCTTCAGATACAGCGTGAGCAGCACTCGTTTCACCTGTGTCAACTCGGAATAGTAAATAATGCCACCCTCAATGTGCCTTTGACTGAAAATGAGTAGTAAATTGAAAATATGTGTTTGATTCATTTTATATCTTGTTCATTAAGCATCCCTTAATAAGAATATATAAATATACATCATTACACATTTTAAACCAATTAGTCCAATAAGTGAACAAACTTGTTTGTTACAGGTTTAATTTTAAAGCAGAATAAGGAATCATACACAATAATGTCTTCATGGTTTTAGGAAAATATTCACTGAAATTACACGAATTCTTTCTCCAAACTAAGGCCCTAAAATCGAGTATGGATCAGTCTTCGACGAACCTCCATCCCATCGTTATTTGGGCCTTGATACACACAATTGTCTGGCGGAATAAATCGATTTCCCCGGGGGTTCTGTGGACGTGGTGCTGGTACATGGTTATCAATACACATATTATGTAAAACCGCACAAGCTGTAATGATTGGGGATGCTCTTGACGGATGAAAGAGAAGTGTTCCCCCGGAATGGTCGATCGATGCAACGAAAACGCATCTTTAGGACCCCGAAACTTCTTTCAATTGGGCCTCGTCATACGCTTCTTCATGGGGGTTACTTGGGTTCAAGACAGGGGTCAACAAATATTTTTTCAAGGGGTATGCACTGTCTCCAAGTAACCACCCTCTATTCATGTCACCACTCTCAAATAAATCACATAGCGTAGAATTTGTCCACACAAAAACATCGTGTGATGAACCAGGCCATCTAGCAACTAAGTTGGTGAATTTTAAACTTGCATCACAAACTGCCATAACGTTTATAGAGTGAAAATATTTTCGGTTCACAAAGAGATGTTCGTCATCTTTTGGAGCCTTTATAGGATTGTGAGTTCCATCTATGGCCCGAATGACATTTGGGAAATTTGAATATCGGGAAAAGCCCATTATGGTGTCATTTATGCTTCTGTCATCGCGTGGAAATCTTACATAATTTGGGCTTAAAGTTACAAGTGCTGATGTTACAGTATTTACAATTCTTGACACACTAGCTTTGCTTATACCATGGACATCCCGTTAACAGTCTGGAAGTTCCCACTGGCATAAAATCTGAGTGCCACCATGACTTGCAGGGATGGGGGTATGGCATGGGACCTACCGGTCAGGTGTTCCAGATGGACCCTGAGCTCCCCACATGAATCTAGTATCAGAAAACGCGGTAGTCGAACTTATCTATGATATCTACGTCGTCCATATAGTCCAAGGAATTATTTTAATTTCTAAACATCCGTTCTCTTCTTAATTGTCTTCTGTTTTGAATCAAAACAAAGGCCGCAGCCATGTTAAGTTTGGACTTATGACATGTATTAAGATTAAGACGGATCTTATGATAATCATAAGATATGACAGTTTTGTGAAACAGCAGTGATGAAAACTTATGACAAAGTTTGGTCTTAAGACAGATCTTAGTCATAAGATTGTTTTGTGAAACGGGCCCCTGGCTTACATAAAGAATTGTGAGCTCTGTAACTCGCTTATAGCTTATAATATTAAAATTGGAAAAAGGAAATAATGAAGGAATTGTGACCATGCCCCTTTAACAAGTTTGAGACACTCCAAGTACATAATCAGTTTTTTCCTCTAAAGTTATTCAAATACGAATCGATTATCATTTGATTAAGATTTATGATTAACCAAAGCATGCATTGTTCTAAAATTTATCGCGCTCGAAAAAAAACTTGTAAAAAAAATAAAAAAATAAACGGTTTACTATTCAACAAGGAATTTATTTTTTCATGACGAATGAGCTGAGTTCGAGGGTTACGACACTTTTTCTACAGGCAAAACCGTCATCTTTCTGTCAAATAATCACTGAAATAATGTTTCTACGTCGAAAAAAGGTCATTTCTCTAGCTACAGGAGTCAATATTCTGTTTTAATTCGAACTAAACGAGGCCAGATCAGCATACTTGATTTTTTAAATGATGAGAGGATTAAAAATATTGAATAGCAGAAATGTGTTAATGTAAAAAGATAATTTCGAAAATGCATTCAATGAGAATCAGAGTTTTTTGTCGGAAAGGCATTTTCTTAAAATTAACGTACCTTGGATTTAAAGTATATTTTCTAGAGTCCATTAATATTGTTATTTTCTAGATCGGAAATGGTCCAGTAGTTACGATCAGGGATTATAACAATGACAAGATTGTAAGAGTTGTCGTTAGTGAAATTTATTTTATGAAATCAAAGTAAGTACACGAGTTATAATTCTTTAGGAACACAGAAATTCTTTAGTATGAATCAAAGCAATAAATTAAGTCGGGTTTAAACAATATTTTATTTCGTAAAATTCTTTACCAACAATTCTTAGTACATGTATGAATCAAACATATTGAATTATGTCTGATTAATTAAGTATTTATTATATCAGTCTTTGATATGTATATACGAGGTACAATAGGCATTTTAATTTATCGACCACTTCTGTTATTTCGGAAAATTGGAGTCCGAAACAATACACATCAATGCATGAAATTAGCCTTTGAAGTCAAGATGTTGTATACATGAAAGGAACCTACAGGTAACATGTAATGATAATTTGAGATATGAAATCTTTTAATAATGCTTCGACTTGTACATAAATGCAATAATACATTTTGGAAAGATGTTTTTATCTTGGCTTAATGTTAAGAACATACATTCAAACCTTTCTGACTCCAACAATAATATAATATTTACTGCAATATGGCATAACTCAAATATTGGAGTAGAGAAGAAGGATGTGTTCTATAAGGAATGGTACAAAAAGGTTTAAAAATTGTAAAAGACTTTTTTACATGATGACGGGTCATTTTTATCAAAATCTGAATTTGAAAAAAGATTTAGTTTGAACAAAATATATTTTATGCACTATATCAGCATAACTAGCGCTGTTCGAAAGATTGTAAAAGACTAGACTCAAGTTTTTCAAAGGAGAACTATGTCAATACTGTTAGTCCTTTTGTACCTTTTTACTGAGTAGAATTACTTTTGTACAAGAAATGCACTAAACCTATTTACAATTTAATCAATACAAATGTTAATTGTGTTATTCCAAACTCAATAATCAAGTGGAATTCAAAAATTGTCATGAGAGGCTATTTGCAGGATGTGTTTAAAGTTTGTTTATATTTTCATACTAATTGTTAGACCATAATTAATCACCTAATTGTCTACGAACTTTTCCGTTTTTCCCGATTACGACAAAGAGCACGCGGCGGGTGTGACCGCAGAGGATGCTCACTCTAGGCACCTGATCCTACCTCCATTTTTTTGGACGTCCGTGTTGCTCTGCTTTGAATTTGTATTTCGTTTTATGGATTTTTGAGATGGTTGACGGTTTGTTATTGTCATTTTTTCATGTTTCAAAGTAACCGCAGATACTACTGTACACAGTGGCTACAATAAAGAACTCTACATAGAATTCGTCCATTAAAATCATTTTTAAAAAAGATAAAAATAGTTGATAATGATACATGTTCCTTTTGTGATAATGAAGTTGAAACTATATATTGAACGTGTTTTCACGTCCCGTTCCTTTGCTTTAGCTTTATAGAGTAGTTTAAGTATGCTTATATATATTGGTGTTTCAAAAAGAATTGGCTTTAATGAATTTAGCATATTATTTCGAGAGACTCCTCCTTCTGATACCAATATAGTTTTCAACTTTTTAATCCTTTATACAAAACAATATATTTTTCAATATCTTTACAACAAAAAAGTTCCAATATTTGCAGGTCTTTTATGTCATTTAAACCTTAAATATGAAATTGAAAAATGTGTTGCTATCAGACACTCTTCTTATGATATACATAATGGTAAACGGTTTGAATGGAAAAAAACCCTTTTTCTATCTCTAATTTTACCTAAAGAGCTTTATTAATTTCAATTTCTACAAAATTGTATCAACTTGAATAGTCTTTAATATTTATTAGATCGTGGCTTGTATATGAATGTGTGTGTGAATGTTTTATATTGTAAAATGAAAAAATAGTAAATTAAAAAATTGCAATAAGCTAATAGCTTGATTTAATGAGTGTATGTTTGGTAAACATACTGAAAAATCAATTTCAATGAGACAAAAAGAAAATAAGTTAAAAAGAAGAAGGTACATTTTCCTTCAATATTTGCCCTAAAATTCAAAAGTTGTTTAGATCTCATAAAAATACACATATGCCATCTTGAACATATGTGTATATAAGGTACCATGTTATACACTTTTATCTTGATTAAAAATATAACTATGACTTCAACATTTTGGCATATTTCTAAGATTTGGTCAAAAATTATGAAAAATGGCACATTTTCTCATAGTTTTTTGAAGAGGAAAATGTGCCCGCAGCCGTCGCCTACAACGAAATTGATATATCTTATGTGATATCACATAATAAAGTTATTATGTGAGTTTCATCATGGGCGTCAGCTGCGGACATATTTTTCTATTAACAAAAACTACTAAGGAACTGGTATCTTCTGCTCATTTTTATGAAATTACGGGAAAGTGCACTCTTTGTGACGTCACAATTAATCTTTTCAAATTTTTAATCGGGTAATTATTTATAGATTCTTAATTTATGGGTATTCTTGTGTATATAAACGTTACATTTCAATTTCCTATGATATTCTTAAAAATCACTTTAAAACAGGGCAAAATATGACTGAAACTGTACCTTGTTCTTTCTGAGATTTTTCTTCATTTCTGACAAATAGAGTATATCAAGAATGTGTGCAGTCTCTCAAAAACGATCATAAAAATGTTCTTACCTCTTCTTTAACACAACATTAAATATAGGTATCCGGTTTACTTTTTAAATACATGTAATTTCAAATAGAATGTCCAGAAAGTGGTGTTTTTTTTTTGTTTTTTTTTTTTTTTACATAATTTTGAAAACTTATAAAGTACGTGAAAAGATATTTCAAATAAATTATGACGTCATAAATAAAATAAAATGAAACAAAATAAAGTGGCACTTTAATTAATGTCAAGGTTGTAATTTTTCGTTTTTGAAATTGCACCAAAGATACATATCATTTTGTTCACTATGCAAAAATCTATCTTAATGCAGGATTCAAATGATATCGCTCTACCCGTTTTTTTTATTATGAAAGGTAAAATTTCATGAAAATTTCATGATTTAGAAGTGCCAGATGAAAATGTAAAAAATGTTGTCAAAACATGTACATTTATTTGAGACTGGCCTGAGGGCTATTTATTCTATAATGTTCAAAAATGATATAATCATTCATTTATTGGTTCATTACTATTAATCACATAGGAATTATTTTAAAATACAGTAGGATAAAATGCGACACAACTTGATACGTAACATAATATTCTACTACTTCCACAACAAAATGCAAATACTTTATACAGGGTTATTTTCGCCCCGTATAATTTTCGCCTTTTTACACTTGCAAACGGTTTCGCTCCGTCTTGAATTCGCCCAGATGCAGTTATGTTAACAGAGATATTATTCGCAACTTATCATTCGCCCAGTCTTAAATTCGCCCTCTGACAAGGAGGGCGAAAGGGGAGAAAATAAAACGGGGGCGAATATTTCCCTGTATACAGTATGTACAAATCATGCACGAAGCGTGTTGGACAAAATTGCCTTGCCACCCAAAATGGCAGTATAAATAGGTGGCATTTTCGATGCTCTTAATTTCAGGCCCAGAAGGGCTACAATGGTTTCGAAGAATGTTTTGTAGAAATAGTAAAGAATATGCTAGGAACACAACATATGTGATATTTTGAGATGACAGCTTATATATATACTTAAACTATGAGATGTTCCTAATTGTGAAATTATATATATCCAAATATAAACTCTTTAAAAAATATAATTTAAAAAAGTTAGTATAACTAAATAGAACTAAAAAATTAAGTTTTGATCGACAATTTCAAAACATATTCCAGTCTGAGAATTTCCTCAATAAATATTCTAAACACAACCTATATTTTTTACTCAATTTTACAAACATTTAATCATAATAGCACTCAATGTTTTTTTTCTTAAACGGTAATTTAAACAATATTTTATCATGTACACATATACACATGATAAAATTGGGCAACAGGCACGCTATCTATTTAAGCCCTGTAACAATATCTTATGATACAGTATCCAACATTGATATAAAGCTGCATTAGTGGTCAAACTCCTGACCATTATTGATATAATTTTATCATTAAAGAACTACATAGCCGTCCACTTATGATACAATTCAACATTATATCATTAAGTGTCACATCCACTAATGATATAAGAGGAAAACGCAAAATAAGTACCTCGTTGACCATTATTGATATACAGTAAAACACATCTATAACGAAGTCCCAGGGACGGGCAATTTTACTTCGTTATAAGCGTAATTCGTTATATCCGTCAAGTTTACAACATGTAATAAAGTCACGGGGAATGAGATTCACTTCGCTGTAAGCTACAATTTATAAGCGTGTTCGCTATAACCGTGTTTTACTGTAATTGTTACTGCAGTATTGCATTTGAAGATGAACTTCAATCATTAATGATACAATTATGTATGAAATGGTACTGTTTTAATTTTTTTGAATTTTTGCATGTACCTCTTAATACATACATGTAATTGTATCCATTTAGGGAAGACCATCCACTAGGACTAATGCAATATAAATATATATCCTTATTGGTCAATGATGTGCTTTTTAAAATTGCTTATTTAAAAAAAAAAATCTATCTTATACTTTCCTTAGCTAACAGAGAGAGAGAGAGAGAGAGAGAGAGAGAAGTAGACAGAGTGGCACGCATACGTTCATGACTTGTCCATCTACTAGGCAAGACTATCAACTGGGCCTAATGCAATATACAGATTTATCAATATTAGTCAACGATGTACTTATTTTTAATTGTCTATTTTGTTGATAATCAATCTAATAAACTATTCTTAGCTAACAGAGAAATAGACAGAGGGGCATGCAAAAAAGCATGACTTGTCCAAAACTTATTTAAAACAGTACTATTTAATATATAATTGTTTCATTAATGGTTGAAGTTCATCAAATAACGAAATAAAAATGACATCATTAAAGGTCAACGATGTATTTTTGCGTTTTTACTTGATATCGTTAGTCTGTGTGGATTTTGACCATAAGTTATGTAATTTTGAAATTGCATCAATAATGGACGGCTAGGTAGTACGTTAATGATGAAATTATATCATTAATGGTTAGGATTCTGTCCACTAATGCAACTTTATATCATTAACGGATGATTATTACATGGACTTCAACCATTAATTCACAACTAAACAATTGTGTATGATAAATAACACTATTCTTATAACATGCATTTTTGCATGCCCCTCTGTCTATGCCCCTCTGTCTATTTTCCTATTGTATGTCATGTACTTGAGGATGTTACAGAGCCCTCTCCCAAGAAGTTAACTTATTTCCTATGTAGCTTTTAACACGAGATTTAATTGGCTTATAAGTCGGGTGTAAATTTCCGTACACCCGACTTGAACCGGAGGTTTTCAAATTGTTCAAAATTTTTGATTAGTTAAAGATGTTGGTTAATTTAAATTTGACTTCGTTTTTTTAATTTTTATGTACAGTTCATGTATCTCATGTTTTGAGGAGTACAGAAAAACCCGAGTACGTAAATAGTATTAATTATAATATCTTGAAAGTGTAATACGCCCTTGATTGGACATGCGAAACGGATTTATTTGGATTACATAGGAAATAAATTTAGTTATCCAGGTCCAATCAAGGGTGCACGGGTTGTATTCCATACACCTGTCCTTTCTAACATATTTTATTTTTCAAATAAAATATGTCAGAAAGGACACACCCTTCGGAATTCGGCCTCAGGGTGTATGGAATACAACCCGAGGTAAATCCCCGTACACCCTTATTTGAACCTGGATAACTACTGGTACTACATGTAATATGGTAGACAAATAAAATTTAATATTAAAATCACATAATTTTGAGTACTGATTTAAGGAAAAAGAATAAGTATTACTGACAACAATAATAACAGTTCACATTATATTACATATTGTGCATATTACACTATTAACAAGTGGTAATCTCTGATAAGAGATTCAACATTCTAATAAAACCTTTTTGTGGTTGTCAAAAAAGTGCTCTATTTTCATATTAACAACTTATATTATATGAGGTGTAGATCTATGATCAAATTTTTGAGAAATACTGTATATATGCTTTTGAGTATTTATTTTTTAATTACGTGTTATTCAATTATTTGAAGAAATAAGTATAAATGCGATAAAACCAACAGAAAATCTGCAAAAAATACCCCCCCCCCCCCCCCCCAAAAAAAAAAAAACAACCTAATGTCTAACAGTTAAAATAACTTAAGATCAATGGTACCCTAACCATGATTTTTATATCCCCTATATGCTTATCCTATGTGATTCCATATAAAATTGAAAATAATATCTAGACGGGGATCTTTTTGATAAATACCTTCTCCTGGAGACATTAAAGAGAAGCAACGTACATGTATGTCTGTTTTGATATAGCTAATGTTTTTTTTAATGTACGATTTTTCAAAGTGTTAATTTTCTGGGTTTCCACGAATCAAAAAGTCTCTCCATATATCGTTATAGATTTTCTTTCAGTTTTTGTCATAACATTCCTCCTATTATTATATATCCCATTTAACACCATCTTTAGCTTACAGTACTTTAATTTCATTTATACTTTTTTTTTTATACGTTTTAGTCTACCAAACAATTTCATTGTAATAATGAAAGTTTTATGTTAGTGGTCAACGCATGCTTTTCATTTTTTTTTAAATTATTTTTGTTGTTTTCTTTTTTTAACAACAATTAATATAATTTGTTTCTTTAGAAACTTCTACATGAGCCGGGTGGATCACTACCATAATTGCCTCTGAAATGTTCCAGAGTGATCGAGACTTGTTTCAGACTTTACATCATTGCAATAGACGAAAAGTTTCTACTGAAAGTATAGGGTGGTCCCATTATGAATATTTACCAATGTTTGCCGAGGTATTGCCCATGTATCAGCACAACAAATCAGACAACACATCTCTTATTATAAGAATAGCATAATTTAACATGGATATTGTATGATTTTCACGGTTGTGATTACATTGCAATGACAGAGCGTCCAACAACTGCTATAGTTCTTGCTTCTTTATTTCCACCAAGCCGTTCATTATCTTACTTTACACAATCCTGAATAAATTGAATTTCGAAATTTGTATAAAAATGAATTATTTAATCTTTTTATTCAAAATAAACAAATATGAATACAAACACTAGATATTGTTTATTTGTGTTCATAACAAAGTAGAAAACAGAAAAAAATCTGCTTGAAAAAAAACCGTTTACTATAGTGTATTTAATAAACGTACACAACAAAAACATGGCACGAGCCTTATTTACATAAAACAGCATTGTGAGCTCTGTATCTTTCACATAACTCGATATCTGACATACAAAGTTTGGCTGACCATCAAACATTAAACTTTCAGCTCAAATCGTGAACATGCCCCTTTAAGCATAGTACATACTAGATAAAAAGGAAGAGCTATAGAGTAGCAGGAATATACTATGGTTTCTTCAGTATTTGTGGACGTCAATTTATCAATTTTCGAGGCCTATTATCGGAAATTTTAATATTTTCAATTTTCCAGGAGGGGAGAGGGGGTTACAGAACCCCCTTGATCCGCTCATGTTGGACAATGGCCTAAAGTATAACAGTTATGTATAACAATAATATCTGTATCGCATACCTTACTTCGATGAGCATCTAATTAGATGCAACTCAACAACGAAATTCACAAAAATTGATGTTCAACGAATATTGATGAAAGCAGAGTATATATACATGTACATGTTATATCGATGGGTAGCTAGAGTACAGTTTTGGTGATTCTCTTTGAGAAATATATCCATAAAAGGTTCTGTAGAAGACAAATCTTGTTTGCTTGTTTGTATAGAAATCGTGTAAAACTTTTCGGTACATCCTACATAATAAACGTAGTAACAGAAACATAAGTAAAATAATGTATACATGTATAAGGTTTTAATTTCAGTCAACGAATTGAAGATTGATGAACTGTTAAAACAATATAGCCAATATACATAATATAGATAATATATCGATATATCTTATGTACATACTTATGTTCAATGTTCTTATTGATGATATATCAATTGGATTAATCTGTAAATCGATACATATATAATTTTAAGTATAATCCTATTGTTCAAACTTCACGAATACAACTGAATCTTCTATAATGTGCATTTTGTGTGATTGTTATTTAACATGAAAACATAAAACCTCAATTTCCTATGGTTTGAAGGCATATTGGGCAGATATTGTCCACCAGTCTACTCATTTGTCACTTTAGCGAGACTTCCTTTTTTCTATACGCTCAGCTTTTCTTTCTATCTCTTCCTTACATTTGCAATATCATTTGTTGCACAGGTGGCTGATTGTCGAATTTTATATGTCTGACAGAATAAAAAAAATAAATGAAAATCTGGTGGGTTTTTTCCAATAAACTTTCGTGTCATATGTAAATGAAAATAAAAGGACCGGCATTGCATTTCTGGTGCATTTCTGGTGCGGATCCAATCTATTAAAATATGAATAACAATCCGCTATATGGGGTGCCGGCTATATGCGTTAGTAAACTCGCTATAGAAGAAGCGAGAAAACCAATTTAAAACATGTAAGTAAAATTTATCGTCTGTCCAAAGTTCCAAGTTCCGCAATTTTTAGTCTATTATCTTAATGAGTATACATACCAATCAGTAAAGAGCGGTTGAAACAATATATATATTTTGTAAAGGAAAATGTTCTAGCATAACTCCTCTCATGAATTACCCGGGTAAATTGGCAATTGAAGTTTCTTACTGGGTTTATATTGGAAAAATCTGACAACTTTTATCCATTCGGATATTCTTGTAACACCTCGCACAATTTTTTCAACACTTTTATATTTCGTTTGCGAAGGAAAATCCCCGTAGACTTTTCATCGTTGTCCGTGTCTTTCACTAGGGTGTCTCAATGCAAAGAATTGATTTCTATAGTGTGTACGCAACTCATTTCTAAAGTGTGATGCGCAACTTTCTTTTATCTCGTTTTTTTTTTTTTTATCGTTTATCATACAGCTGTACTTGTAATATAGTACACACGTCATTATTGCATTACACAATATAAGATTTAATTTTTATTATTCAAAATTTTCCTGGTCGTATGATCCTGACATGTATTCTATTTTGAATTATCAAATTCTGAGTTTGTTGAATAGGCGGCAATTTTGTGAGATACATGTATATACAGGGTGTTGCAATTTAAAAAAAAATCGTTCAGCCTCATAATTAATTTTTGACCGAAATCGAACAACGTCGTACATTTCAGATATACTCTTTCATATTTAACTGATTAAGAAGAATTCATTTTGCATTTGTAGTTAAGATGCACATGTGCCTATACATAAAGTCTTATATAGGTTGCATGAATTAATTTATGATTAAGATGAATATTTACATAAGCATGTCAATTAAAAGGTGATATATTGTATGGTACATGTATATTGCAGAGTAACCGACGTACATATCTACTTGTATACAAACCTGTATCTTTCTTCAAATACCATTTCTTTTTCCCCCTGCATTTATGAAACATCTACAGGGTACCATATACATTTATGGATTTACGGACACTGACTATATTCTCAAGAAATATGAATTATTACGTTTATAAATGTATCAGTGTGTTAAACATTCCAACAAAGTTCAGTGGCCTCAGTCACTTTTGCTTTTTTCTGGTCTTTGACCGAATAAATCGCTTACAAGTATATGTTTAAATAGTCAGTCAAGGAATTACTTGAAGAGATTTCATTTAAAAGCCCATATATTGCAAAGTGGTCGCTTCATCTGTAGACCATAAAATCTCTCGCGAGTAACAAAAGCCGCAATTGTTATTGTGTGTAGTGCCATGTGGCATCTTAATTGATTCATTAGGCTGAGTTTCTAGCTACAGGTATGAATGAATTAAATAGAAAACACTGAAAACACAGACAAGTTAACAAAGTACAAATTTATTTCGAATAAGGCCGTGAAAAGGCATGCATAATATGGTACATTATGCATGGAGAGAGAGAGAGAGGAGAGCGAGAGAGAGAGAGAGAGAGAGAGAGAGAGAGAGAGAGAGAGAGAGAGATATCTATAATTAATTCCTTACAACGATAACTTACAACATCAAGTTTTCATTGATTTAACAGAATAACTGACACTACAAATAAACAATTAGCATATGGCATTGTATTACATGTATTAATGCAAGCTTGATCCGCGCCCCGCACTTACTTAATGCTTTAAAAAATGACATTTACGTTAACGAGTTTTTACACGCCCATCTAGAGCCAATCAAATAACAATTCATGTCTATGGAGCTCCATTTAATTTTTTACTCTATGAAATTCCTATCGGTCATTGGTACTGGGGCCACTAAAAATAAAACCTTTTTGGTTAGTATGTTGACCTTTTTGCGGAAGTTGTGGAGAAAGTAGTTGCGCAATGATCGATTGCGCAGAATATGCAAATCACCCGTGACAACAACTACGTCATCAGGTGCCCCCGATGCGAGGAATATTACCTGCTAAATAATATTTGTTTTGGTTTGAGAATACAGCTGTTTTTAGGGGTGAAACGGAAAATGAGGCGATTAGTAGTGTAGATAATCAACATTGGAATGTGTGTCACCCTTGGACCTATATGATCGTCGACAGCAGATTCGTTTTTCTAGCGGATTTAACCGCGATAAATAGTGCCTTACGCTAGTATAGTAGAAGTGCATACATCCAAAATGGACGTCCGTCAAGCCATCGAGATCGACCCAGATTTTGAGCCGCAGCAGCGAGTTCGGTGCAATACTTGGCCGTGCCGTCCACGGGAGGATGTAGTGGAGGCTCAATGCTCCCCGGTGTCGGATGAATCGACAGCAGACAATCAGGTCAAACCGGAGAATCTTGGTCTGAATAAAAAGACCTCGTCTAGGCGTAATGCATGGGGAAATCTTTCATACGCTGACCTAATTACGAAGGCGATTCAAAGTTCTCCAGAGCAGAGATTGACATTGTCACAAATTTACGACTGGATGGTGCAGAATGTGCCGTATTTTAAGGATAAAGGGGACAGCACAAGTTCTGCAGGATGGAAGGTTGGTATATTTGTCTCACATTCCTGTGGTCGACATAGCCCCCTTTTGATCCCCGCCGAATATTTGTTTTGACTGTGTGACGTAGCGCCCTTACCACGTGCTTACTACTGTCCCGTTATAATGCTCCTATTTATGTACTTTTATTCATATTTATGTTATGACAGTTCATAAAAAATACAATCATATATCATATCATTGCATATATATCTCTATTTTAATTCCATTTAAAACATAAATTCGTTCCTGGGCATTTTAAAGTGCATACAATTGATTATCAATAATTGTAAAGTCTTCATACGAAAGCTAGATAAAAAAAAGTCTTTGGATAATTATCATACCTTTGGAAGAGCTGTCAAGTTCCAGTCTAAATAAATTATGAAATGAAGCACTCGCATCATTATCCATAATTAGTAGAAATGAAACGAAAAGAATTTTCTCATCTGATGTTTTCACATGAGTATTATTTATCATATAAGGTATTTATTTATTTCATCATGTGGAATGGAACTAAATGGATTTACTGAAGATGTCATTTTTTACATATCATCGGAATGAAAGTCCAAGTCCCTTTTAAGAGAACTTTGGCAGTGCCCTTTTGAAAATTTGCGGAGAATAAAACCCCTTCACAATAACTGCGATACTCCTCTTTAGCAGGGCACTTTCACATAGTTTGCTTTAATTTTAAAATGACATAATTCCAGCAGTTTGATCAGCATCATTTATTAATCAATTGAGAATTCACTAAACTATATTATAAATTTCCCCTACAGAAGAGTAGGTCCGCAATTATTACGAAACTTAATAATGTTTTTTTCTGATCCTCAAGTGCCCCAACCAACCCCTTTAAAATCTTTGTTCTTCAAAAATTTTTGTGTTTCAAAGGCAAAACATTTCCAAAATTTTGATGTATTAACCAAAAGCAGACCCCAAGACTTGCCTGTATCATGACTTATCAATGTGATGGCTCTCACAGGGAGATAATTTGCTGCAGATGGAGTCTATCTGATATACATCAGATGACATTTTATCAGAGGAAAATATTGGCAAATGCTTTAAGCTTGTTAATGAGAATGATGATGTTTGCACAGGTTTTCACATCCTTAAGGAAAAATGGCAGGTGCTATTTGTCAGTTGATGTCATAGTTATCATACAGTGATGCCTGTATTTCCACTTTCTGAGTTTCTGATTGACCTAAATCATCATTGAGTATATTCACTATTATAATATGTGTATAACAATGTATTTGTTGTAAAGATGATTTCGAACCCCAAGATGACATCACAGTTTTTAACGTGAATTCTTCACAGAATGTGAGTTCACACTATCTAGATGATTTTGTTGCTCTCTTGCACTCTCATTTGTAAAATTGCGTTAATTATAAACAACCCAAAGATCTATAGATCACCCAGAGAATACCAGATTATGCTAAATGTCAAACACATTGTGATCATCGGATACTTAAATATTCAACAGCAGCAGCTATAGAATACCTTATGGATTCATGCAACATTACCCTTATATATATGTATCTACAGTCAGAGATCTTATTGATGAAGACTGGTACCGACTAGTCACATTGTGCACTATACCTATAGTTATGTGCATTCACATAATAAAATAAAGAATTACACGTGTTTTTATGATGTGTTGTCTGTTCAGTCAGACTGTGAGCTATTATAGGTGTTCAATGCTTATTTGTGATTGGCTCCCCGAGACTCATTGTTGACGGGCTCGTTATAATGTCCCTCCTAATCACCTCTTGTCAATGTTCCTTGTTAAATGAATGTTGACATGTTTATTTCTGAAAGTCAAAGACACTGCAAATTGCAGGGATTGGGTGCTTTGGTAGTGTATTTGTACTAATTTGTCCAGAATGTACGCTGTAGAATCCTGGTAGTTTCTCTCTTTATCCACACCCTAATAAGATTGCTAGGGATATAAAGCAGCTACTATAACATTAAAAATTTAATTGACCTTTTCAACTCCCTCCCCTCCTCCTTCCCAAACCTAATGTATGGCAGAGTGACATCTTAAAATCTATAAAGCACCTTTTCTTCCTTGCTTAGTTAAAAAAGGGGTAGGGAGCATCATTAATCAGGGACTGACAATTGAGATAATTATTAACATGGCAGAGTTGGCGAAATATGCCGGATTGCCGGCGATTTCCGATAGATTTTATGGATGTCCGGTAAAAGTTGAAACCACGTCGGACATCCTGTCCGGTAAATATTTAATACTAAGCATGAAATTAATAGAATTTGAGAGTTCAAATACTTGTTTTGGTGTTATTTAATAAAATTATGATAAAAAAATAACTTGGGCGAAATAGTCGTTTTTTGATCGGTAACTTCGCCGGAATTTTCTCCGAAAGAGAAGTTGAAGTCACCCTGTATTATGAGTTCACAATCGTGTAAATTAACCCCAAAGGCAAAAAAATGATAATTAACTAATTCTAAAGACGTTTTTACAGCCTCAGTTAACCCCTGTTGTGATTAATACCTTGAGACTGTCTTATCTTTAGGGGGTTATACAAACGGGTGATGCAACCACATACTGTACCACCGATGTTTATTACCTTTAGTGTTGATATTACAATTAGTTGGTAATTTATATTTAGTTAATAACTCAGCAAAAATTAATGCTAAAATAATCATAAAACCGTTTGTTTACAGTTATCTTTATAATTACCGGTAAACAGATCCACTACATGACTGTTGTAATTGGGTCAAAGGGTTGGACTAATACCTCCAAAATACACAGAAATACAGAGACTAATTTTATTTGTCATTTATCTAACACAATTACAAAACATTTCATCTATAAAATGTATATATGCATCGAAATAAATAAATTTGATAAGTTATTTTTTTATTTTTAGTTGTTTTATTTTTTATTGACTTGCTTCTATTCTATTTTATATTATTAAAAGTTGAATCTGTTTATATCATCATAAGAGTTATGCCGCTGTCAAGTAATGGAAGTCTTCCTAATATTTCACAAACTTCTCCCTATTTTTCTGCTAGGGAGAAGTGAAGTCTCCCTAAAATTTCGCTCTAGGTTGGTCCCTGATTATATTGAAATCAAATTTGGGATAAGAACAAAAGTGGTTGAGGTATGACAACGAGAAACAATTGATGTTTTGTATACCATATACAAAATTTATAACAACTAAAAAACACAGAGAAGAATTAGAACAAAATAACACATTAAAAAAAGATGTCTCAAAATGTAAAATGTGTCTTTTGTGTTATTATTACTTGTCCGAAAGATTTTTGTTATGTCCTGCAAATTTTGAAAATTTACAGGACACATTGTCCTGTAAATTTTCACTCTATTTCGCCAACTCTGCATGGTGATCATATAACTGATTGAATGTGGTAAGTAGTTGTAGAAATGTTGCATTGTCATGGTTGGGTTTTAGCTGTCATCTGGGTTTGGTTCAGAGACCTTATGTTTGGAAAACATTTACTGTTTGTCACAACTAGCGGAAAACATCTGTTCTAAGGTCAGAGGAGACAAACACTACTGTCATGGTAGCAGTGATTTTTTTTTTGTTTTTTGAACAAGTACACATCCTTTTGGTTATGGAAAAATTAGACTGCATTTATAACTGAATGATGTGTTAATATTACAATAAATACAGTCAGAATGAACTTGGCAATACACATATGGATGATAAAAAACTAAGATTGGTGGGCATTTTAATGCTTTTCCCCCTTTCTCTCATAAAAATGGTGATTCAGAAATTTATAGTCTTTAAATATCTTAATAAAATTCCAACATATTTGTAGACTCAATGCACCATGAACACAAAATGCACTACAGTACATGTCAGCTACTTTGTTATCAGATAGCTACATGAAGCTAGAAGTCTATTTGACAAGATTTAGCCCCCAAAAACCACCCTGTTTTCTAACATTGTCTAATGAACTAAATTTCACAGTATATAAAATTTGCATCAGTAAAACATGAAACAAGAATGAGTGATTACTATAGACTGAGATAGTTTCTCCATGAGTGTGAAGCTAGCATCCATCATCATTCATATTAATAAGGCTCTCAGATTTTGAATATTTTTGCCATAAAATAACAGATTATAAAGGGACATTAATATAGTGGATTTAACAATATATGCAGAAATCAGGCTATGGTTGTGAAAATTTCTAGGAAACCCAGTGTAACCCATGCTGGGTGTATTATCAAACTTGCATGTGCTCCATTTATGTTTCGTTTCTCCACAAACATACACACAAGTTTATACATTTATGGGGGGAGGGGGGAGAGAGAGAGAGAGAGAGAGAGCTGTTGAAAATGGACAAGTTATGATTGTATAAGGGTGTCCAACTAGAGACAGGTGTCCTTGATTAGTACAATCTGTCCTTGTTTCCCCAGAACTTCTCATTTTCATAATTATGTCAATGACAAAGGCACCCACAGCTGAGATGAATGAGCAAATTGTCCAGGATTACTCTTTTGAAGCTCTCTCTGGAGTAATCACTGAAAGCTCTGTTGAAAAAATGCTAATTCTTGCTGCATATATTGGAACAGATTTGGAACAACCTTGCACAATTTTTAGAAGCAAAGATGTTGTTCTTGTAGTTGTACATATTTAAATATAAATGCAACTAGGGAATGAGTAAATGCATTAATTATGATAACTTTATTATCTCTGTATTAACTAGTTTCAACAGTATATCTGTATGCTTCAACAATTTTAATTTGATTTGTAATCCTATTTGTAATATAATTCTCAAGTACACATTTGCGCTCTATCTCTCTCTTTCTCTCTCTCTCTCTCTTCCATAGCATCACTGTTCAAAAGGGAAGGAAATAATAATGACGGATTAAATTATTGATAATGATTTGTTTCATAATCAAATGAAGAGTTGGTGAATTCAGTTGTTTGAATCAGATAACCATGATAACAATACTAGACAGTGATAGGATTAAAGTCCTTTTAGCAGTTAAATTGCTGAGCTATCAGAAAATAAGCCAGAATTAAACTTGTATATACTGAAAGCATAAAGACTGTCATGAAAATTATGAAGTTGAGTCTATACCTTTGGTACAGTATTATAGTTTTAGGTACAGGTTCTCATTACAAATGAACACTGAGTAATTTCCTAATCAATTTTATGATTGCTGGTCACTGGAAAGTAATCTTGGATTGTAGCTGACAAGCTGTGTGCTGTATATCAGCCAATCTTACCTGATTGTCTAAATATAAGTATACACACAGGTCTTATCTGTTCCTTATCAGGCCATACCATTTATACTAAGTAGATATACCCTCTGACCTTGTGTCGGGGTAGATATGTGTGTATCACTTCATACATATTTTGATTGACATTTGACATCTTCAATCTTGTAGCATTAAACTTTATTTCACACCTGAGCTTGTTGCAAAATGCACTCTCCGAGTTGTATTATCAAGTATCAAATTCTTGACTGTGACGTAGGTGTTTTTAGTGGTACAAATGCATGTGTTTATTTTCTTTGTAAGTAAGACCTCACCTGTACTGAGAAAGAGTGTCGATGCATTCACCCATCAAGTACTTTTCTGATGCTCCAGGAATGTAGCTTGCATGAACACTTAACACACTTAGGCTCTGTAAAAGTATATCAAAAAAGTTCTATACATTAGTACACTTTTTTTCTGAAATACTTTGAAGAATTTTTAATGTTGTGGTGGAAAGGCAGTTTAAGGCACACTGACACTACTATATTTTCCCTATTAAAGAGAATAAATAGAGTCATTAACTACCATTATTTTACTATAGTTTTGCGAGTACAAATGTAGATTATATCAAACCAGGAATGACAGGAAGTCAGCAGTTGGTCTGTTATTTTCTAAGAAAACTAAAATTATAGACCTACAAACACATTAGAGTTCTGACTGTCATGTTTGTATTGACAACATTATTTTACGGCTTAAGGAAGACCCCCCACCCCCGTATTGACTTGAAGGAAGATCCCCCTCCCACAGCTCCACCCAATAAAAACGTAATTGACCATCAGTCATTCCATTCAAAGTAAAATGTAATTTAAGGTGGTATGGGACATCTGTCGATATTAATGTGGATTAAAGTACATTATAATTAAATACTTTCACCAGTTTAGAATTTTCAAATTTTACAATATTCAACCAAAAAATATGCTTAAAAATTTTTTTCAAAGGGTAAACAAATTTTAAATCCCCAGCGGGATTCGAACTCGTGACTTACAGATTCTTAGTGAACCCTATAACCCACTGCGCTACGCTGTTAGATGACAATTTTGCGAAAGAAACTATTAACAAAATTACGCTTGATTTTATTGTTTATTTCGATAAGTAGTACATCACAACATGGAGGTGTCCCAACCACCGTTAATATATAAAAGAATACTCTCAGAGATTCGAGGTTTTGTAGTGTAATAGTAATAATCCATTTGTTTCTTTTTTTTTTCAATATAAGCTGTACCATAAATTGACTAAGCAGCCTGTTAGTGAGTGTCCCCGTGTCACTGACCACTTCCCCCTGTGATTCTGACCACAGTATCCCTATTTATAACTCATGGTCCCACTAGTAATGTTAAGTGGCTTTGTGGATTTCAAGGACTTGACACAAATTTTTTTCTTCAAAAGGAGGGCAAGATACAGGGGGAATATAAATATAAAGTTCAGACACGGTTGAATTGCCGCCAAGCGCTACGTATTATGCAAGGTACATTTAAATTTGGCAACGGCCTTGATTTTCATACTGATTAAGGGAGCCGATGTCTGTTAAAATGTGTTTTTTAATGTAGGCTGATTTAAGGCTTAATTGCCAGGTATAGCTGGTATTGATACACTGTAAATCTTGTTATATCAGTAATGCGTATGCATTGAGTCTTTATTTGATAATTTATGCTTGAGTCACAGGTTCATGGAGTTATGTTTTGATCCAATTCCATTCACCTGAGGTTCTGTAATATTTCTTCCTTAATTTTTGCACAGTATCAAGATAAAAGATTCTTTTAATCAAGATGAACTGAATTGCAAAGAGGTCAGAAAACTGCGACTGCTAGCTGTAGAGCTGTAGAATTTCAGTCATTTTGACGCAACAATTTTGTTTACACACTTGGACAATGGCAGGGAGTGACTCGGGCAATATGCGTAGATCAGAGAATCAAATTCACAGTATCTTTTACTGCACAATGGATTTAGGCTACATTATTTTGAAGGTTTAATAAAAAAATTTGAAAAAATAACAAAAACAACAAAATCGGTGCAAAGCGACTCGGTGTGGGTAACCAAGTGCATCAGTTTTAGGTATGGTAAACCCATTAAGATACCTATTCAGTGATAATGGTTTATTTTAATACTTGCTTTCATAGAATTTACTCCAAATATTGTCATCAAAGCTCCTACTATCTAAAACCTTGCCTCTGTTACCAATAGGTGAAGGAAAAAAACTATGAGAGATGTGTTTAAGTGCATCCCGATTAAAATGTCGTTTACAGGGATAAGGTTTGCCAAGCTGACTGCACTTACAATTACAGCTATGATGGAAAGCTGTTGGTGATGGCTGCCATATATTTTCAAAGTCAATTATGAGATTTATATGCATATCTTGTGGTGTGGAAAAGTTTAACGGCAATTTTAATTATATACATGTTCTTGCGTGTTGATGTCTGAGAACCCTGTTTTAGGGTAACTTTATGATCTCTGTAATGTATATTTAAATAAAGAAGTACATGTACCCATGATGTGTAAAATTCTGAAGAGGGATTCTTATTAGAGAGATTTTTATACATGGAAGTTATGCATATCATAAAGTTGAATAAAAACTGACAGTTATTTCACAACCATTAAAGATGGAAAATTTTTCCTCTATACATACACCCCGCCCTGTAATTATTCACACAGATGAATAGGCCAAATTTTACAGCACGAGACATGATGTAGATAGCATCTTATTTACTGAGATTATGATGTCATTGGAGTGATTTTTAAGGCCCCCCCCCCCCCCCCCCAAATAAAAAACAATCCATATATTTGGGCTCTAGAAACTTACAAATGACTGAAAACTGCAGCATTGGTGTTAATGGATCTGTTTCTTGAAATTCACGAGCCTCATTTGAAAGTATGAACATGTAGTCACTGTTGGAGTTGATATTCATTACCTGCTTCCTAATTAAGTAGTTGACAATACTCTGCATGTATTACAACTTCATTTTCAGTATTTGACAGAGCTCTTGGCACATGTAACAATGCTAAACATCTTTTTGATGTGAAGTTTACATCTAAATAAATGCTAGATTAGAAGAATAAGAAGATTCTTCATTAACAAATTCTGCCCAGCATTAACAAAAATACTATATTCAAATTTACCTGTCTGCTGCATGTGTCTGGAACATGGAGGCATCAATTTCGAGAGCAGATTATAATTTAAATACAAAAAGAACTCTCTTATTTCTTATCATAGATTTATTTTTGCAGTGCATGTTCAATCCATAAACGGTTTTGAGATAGTCATGATTTGGGCAAGAGACATATTTTAGAGTAGTTATCACTTATTGCTGGTGTGAATCAGGTCAGGAATGGTGTGAATAAGGTAACTAACAATGCTGAAAAGGTGTTGATATATTCATAAATGAAAGGTAATTAATTAGAGGGACTTTTTACAAAAGGATATTGTTCATGCACAGTTGTTAATCATTGTCTTCTTGATGTGTGTTCTGCAACCTTATTTAAAAACCATTCTTTAACCATTGTGCAATAAGTCTTTCATCTGAGAAGAAAAATGTCGAAAAGTAATACAAAAGGTTTACGAGCATTAAAATAATGAGACAAAAAAGTAATGTTTCAAACCTAATGATTGAATTGTGTGAAATTAGTCTGATCGTAGATCAAAGAGATTTTAAATCAAGTTGTCTCTGATGTTAATTCTTGGTCTTTTATAGTTAATGCTAATTACCCCCGAAGATTGCAGGCCCTGGGGGCGAGAGATGTGTAGTGTCGTCATCGTTGGCGGCAAAGTATGACACCTGTATTTGGAAGGGAGCAGACTGCTATGTGCCCTCCAGTCTTAATGAAAAATGTCAAAAGTGTACAAACTTCTAATGGATTGGCAACATTGCTTTATATGTCAGGTGTACTGCTGCAGTTAAAATTTTATTGCTGGCATTGAATTCTTCATTTTGCTGTATAATTATCAAATCTGAATTAAAATACTTGCATTTACCTAGTATAGTTGTAGAAATCTTTAAGAACCGAAGTGTAGCATCCTATGCATTTATCGACTTTGCACAGATATTAGACTCTCTGTGGGTCATCTCTTGTTCTGGAATTTAATTTTTAATCATTTTTTGTATGTAACATTTTTAATGAAATTGCCAAAATTAGTACCGGTACATGCAAGGTTTTCGAGAAAGGATACAAGTGTTCTTGTTTTGTGTAACAATTTTTTTTTAAAATCCGACTGTTTCCAGATCTTGCTGTTCACAACTAAAGCAAGTAAAGTTCACATGACATTTGGTGGACATTATAAGGGATCAAGTTAGTGTGTCAATGCTGGTGATAGCAGGAAGGTGTCTGGCAGAGTTTTATAGGTCACTGGGCCAGCCTTTAGTAGGAAGTACATGCTTAGTCAGGGGGAAGCATGGCTATGTCCTCATCAAGAGGCTTTTATATGATTGCTATGAACTACGGTAAATGTCACATCTTCCTGATCAGTTTAAGTGCAAACTTTAAAGGGTTCATGCAAGTCATGTGATTGTGAGGCAGTCTAATCACATACTTAATGACATTCAATTAATTCATTGATCAAAAAAAAAAAATTGAATTGGAAAGGGTGGGGGGGGGGGGGGGGGGGGGGTCCAACTGAATATTTTGTAGATGATGTGCTGTAAGCTGTAACTGTGGACAAAAACCAGATGCATATAAAAATTAAAATGAATTCAGTAATATGAATTCAATATTATAGATGAAAACTGATTGTAAGATGGGGGAAGGTAGATGCACTCTGCAGTGGAAAAGCTGATATATAAGCTGATTGGTTGCATAGCCAGTGTAGTGTAAGATTGAACTACATCCTAGTCTAGAGAAAAGGCCAGCTCCTGATGTGTATATCCTGACTGAGATCAGTAGAGATTGCCCATTGATGCACGATGTGGATGGTGAGAGAGTCCTGTTTGTATGAATGAGATGTAACCTTGAAGCTTGAGCTTCCTGTCGGAAGGGCTACTGTGTCCGGTCAGTCAGATCGGGTGGCGCTACTATAGCTACTGAATTAAGGACATCTGTTCACATTATTAAGGACACGTACACATATGCATAGCACATTTTTAGCAAATATTTGACCTAGAATTGACTCATTTAGGTAATTTATAAGGGCTAAGGCAACACTGGTATAACACACATTTATTTATTGGCTGATAATCTATAATGTTGATACATATGAAATAAAGTATTATAATTTGCTCTCTCTCTCTCTCTCTCTCCTCAGAAATATAGGTATAGAGTGAGATAGCAATGATATATTTGGTTCTTAAAATAACCAGGAGAAAGCATGAATATTTATAAGATAATCAATGCAATATGTTAAGGTCTTGGTGGGAAAGCCATAAGTGACAGTTGATTCATGAATTAGTATAATTAGTATACTTATAGTGGTCTAATTAATGGACAGAAGTGCACTGTTATATGGGTTCTATTTCACCTCTGGCATTTATAGAAACTGGAAATAGCTTCTTAACTCTTTAAGTGCCCTAAAAAGCCAAAATTACAAAAAAGGAAATAGTTTGAACTATCTGGCACTGTATTGGATAGGTAATGAATAGCTGCCTTTAAAGTGCTTTGATATAATGCACCGATCATAGACTGATTGTTCCAGTGGTAGGTTACAGTTGCCTAAGGTAATAGGTCAGCCCTCAGGGATTTATCAGCCTATTTTGGGAAACGCCATTTTTGGGGAATTGGGAAATTTTTATCGACAATTTGATGAAATTGGGAAAAATTTCATGTTGCATACATCATCGATTTCAGGGTGTAGTCCACATAGACCTCTGAAGTTGGACAACCAAAGAGCTAGACTTTTAATTAGAATCTAACTTCATAATACAGATATATATAAGATTCCTACATTTGGGATTAAAACATTGTCTTTTTTCTGAAATAAACATCTTCAAAGAAGTACACAATTTATCAACATCCCCTTTTAAAATGCAAAAATGCATTGAAAGTATATTTTTCTATTTGAAATAATTTCTAATGCTTACCTATTACTTAAGTATCGATCTAGTATGTGTAAATAACATGATACATTCACAGTAAACCACAAATTACGATGTTTTTAGAAAAACAGAGGAAATTCGGATTAAAAGTTGGTGATGTTTACAGAGTGTTTATAAACTTATTTTATAACTGCAGCTTTATTAAATGAGTTAAAAAGAGCAAATTTAAGGACATTTTGGTTATTTTACGAAGTATTTTTCCAATAGAAATCAACATATAAGCACTATTCACCATTTGGGAAAAAATACTGCTAAATTGGGAAAAATTGAACCTATTTCCAATTGGGAATGGGGCCGAATTTTGGCCCCTGAGAAGGTACTGATAAATCCCTGGCCCTATACCATTGACTATCATCAATTGATGTTTTTTTAAGGAAGATACATGTACGATTAAGACCTTGTACCCCCACCCTTAGGTCAGACATAGAAACAGCCCCCTTTCTTGTTTTCATGATACAGTTTATTGTATTTAAAGATCAGGTGATGTTATAACTGATGTAGATGATGTCAGAGTTGGCTGTCATTGCATCTCCTACGTGGGTTAGCATCCTTAAGTCTCAGAAATGGCCGAACTAAGTTCCTAGTATATAATGCAACGGAGTCAGGATATGCACTTTTAAGTATCTCCTGCAAGAGTTCACAGCCTTGCTATTGGACATTGGGAGGTGTCAAAAATGTAATTCACGTTTGTGGTTCACGGGGGTTTGGACTCACATCCACTCGTTGATACCTTTATCAAGGTGACAATCATGACATTTTCTCACACACTATCATTTATGTGGTGTGGGGGTCAGTTAAGTCTCTTCTTGGGTGTGATCACAGCTAATCTGGCCAGTGCTGGAGTGCCTTTCTCAGATTTTTAGTGAAGGGATGACACAGACTGGCAGTCACACTGATTATTGCAAGGTGGTGATATCATATTAACGTTATTCTTTCCTTCTCTAGTTAATGAATCTCATTATATATACATGCAATAGATATAACCATGCACATAGAATACATGTAGATATACTTTAAATGAACTTAAGCGTAAACCTGCGAATTGTTTATGTGAAGACTCTTTTACCTTCACTCTCACATCAATTTTAAATATTCTATTCATATGTTGACCTTATATATATTTACAAAGAAATATAAAGAAATGATTTTGATTAAAGATATTTGTTATATATGTAGCAGGTATATGTCAACTACTTGTAGGATAGAATGAATGACCTTTTCCTTTTGTATCTTCCAGAATTCCATCAGACACAACTTGTCTCTCCACAGTCGGTTTATGAGGATCCAGAATGAGGGGACAGGCAAAAGTTCCTGGTGGGTCATCAACCCAGATGCCAAGCCCGGGAAAACCCCTCGAAGGAGGGTCAACAGCATGGAGACAAAGAACTATGAAAAGCGCAGGGGCCGGGTCAAAAAGAAAGTGGAAGCCATGAGGGCAGCACTTGAGAACAGCAGTCCCTCCTCAACTACGGAGGACTATCTGGATTCCCCACTGAGTTTCCAGTTGAGTCCGGACTTCCGACCTCGGGCCAGTTCTAATGCCAGTAGTTGCGGCCGTTTGTCACCCATTCCCGCCAGTATAGAGCCGGATCTCCACGATAATCAGGTGCCCAGGATGTCCCCGATCCACTGGGGCCAAGAGCTGGATACATCTGGAAGTTATTCAGATGTTCCGTATGATCCTATTATCAGTAGCCTGGTGGATGGGATGAAGTTGGATGGGAGCAATATGGGAATTCCGGAGGAGATGGGGCTCAGAATGGATCCCTCAGAGATCGAGATGATTGCAGAGGGCGGGATGGTGCAGTCATTGCTCAACAACAGTCAAGGCAATATAAACGAGAGTGTAACGCAACAGATGATGTCCCACAATGGAAACATATCCATGCCCCAGTATAATGATCAAAGTGCCAACTTCAGTGACAGCAATCAATACGGTGGTAATCTCCCGGCCCCTCCCCCCTACCAAGATTCCATGAGGCGAAGTCCCCAACAGCCAGGCAACTTGGAACAGCTCCTGGGGGGCTTCACAGACTTGCAGAATATGAGACTATATAACAGTCCACAGTCAGCCCAGCACAGCCCGATGTATTCCCAGCAAGAGGCCTTACTAATGCAGCACACCAGTGGAGGAAGTCCATCCGGTAGCTCACTGAGCATCAACACACAGATGCCATCTCCCTCGCGCTCTCCTCAGCAACAGGTGAGCCCCAACTTCAACAACCGCATGATGAATTACAGCCCCCAGCAACAACAGCAACAGCAACAGCAGCAGCAGCACTCTCCACAGCCCAACATGAAGCCCATGTCTCCTCAACCAATGATGAATCGGTCGCCCTCGGGTTCCTCTCAGCCATCACTACTACAGCGCTGTCTGGAACAGAATCCGGAGTCCCACCTCCGACAGTCACCCTCTGATTCCCTTCTACGACAGGCCCTGACACAGAAGACCAGTCCTCAGTACCCCAAACAGACGTCAAACACGAATCAGGTCCCATTCACCACCTCCTCCTCACAGAATTCAGGCTTCACTAACCTGTGCCCAGTGCCCAGGCATGTGATCAGCCTCACTAATGGGCTAAACAACAACTTGGTATCCACCCAGCAGAATGTTAGAAACACCATGACATCCCTACAGCAGGCGCTGGCAGGCTCTCCCAATCTGATCTCCACCCAGTCGGTTCTTTCCACGCAGCCAGTTATCTCGGAGAACAATTCCAATTCGTCGCTAAACGAAATGAGTCCCGATTTCTTCGAATCGGAGAGTGACATGCATAAAGTTCTCCAGCAGGAACTCAATCTGGAGGGCAGTTTGGATTTTGACTTTGATCCGGCTGGCTCTGGTCCAACTGGATCCATGGATTCTAATAGCATGGTTCGATGACGATTTTCTGCCCTAGCAGATGTGTGAAATTGGAAAAAAAGTTTGTGATAGAGAGAAAAGTCTTGAATGATGTATTCATTCAGTAGTTGTTGTGTTTAATGAAGAAAAAAATCTTTTTGTTGTCCCAAGCCAGGTTCCAGCATCTCTGTGGCAGCAACTTAAAAAAAAAAAAAAATTCAGCAACTTGAACAATAGAGCAATACCCCACATGGTTGCTCCGCTCATTGTGCAACTCAAGGGGAAGTAAGTGTGGACCTGTGTGGAGGGTGTTCACCTCTCTCTGATACTGACACAGATAAAGCGGCGCTGGAGGACTGAGAGGAGAACAATTCGAGTGATCTCAGACTTGGGAGAACAAGTGTATTGTTCTGTGTACTTCAAGATATCATGGTGTATCTCAAAACTAGTATTTTTCATTTTTTTTTTTTTAAATGATCATATTTTTTTATTTTATGCCATTTTTAAAATAAAATAAAATGGCAACCAGCCAGCCTACTTCTAGTGAAAACAGGCAGAAATAAAACATAGTTTCTAAGAGTGGAATGGGGAAAGTTACGATTCCGGGATACAGAGCTTCTATGGTGGTATGTCTCCAGGCCTGGAGAGAAGTCATAGACACATGCAAATGGTTGGGTGAAGATTCTTAGCTGAATGGAAATCTAGAAAAAAAAAATATTATGGATTTAACATCATTTGTAAGCAAATTACAAGCATCTTATTTTTTTCTCTCAGAAAGCTTCTTTATCATGTTAATATTTTCTTTATTTCAGGAAGTATTGGGCTATTATAAGCCTTGCATTTTTGTTTTATAAAGAAACCAACATGTAAAAGGAAGTTCAAAATGAATATGTAAAATTGAATAATATTTATAGGAATGATGAATTTAACATCATTTTATGTAGTATATGTTTCACTATTGTGTAAAATTAGTCTAAATTGCTTACCAAAATATGTTAATTTTACATGCCTAATTTCAGTCATTGTCTTTGAAATAAAGGCATTTTTTAGTAATTTTTTTCATAAAATAATTTAAAGCACAATGAGTTTTTCCCTTACAATTACCAAATTTTTATGAAAAATGTACAATGTAGTTTGATTTTTGACTAAATGATTTTTTTTCCCTCTAAATTTTTGACATTCCAATAGTTGACCTATTGAAATTTTGTGCAGATATATATTATATACATACATTGTAAAGTCAAGTGGATATCCAAAGAGTGCTTATGACCCTGGATGGAGAATGGTCCATTCCACCCCTATCCCCCAAACCCACCCTCTTTATCACCAGTGCAAAGTGAAGTCCATTGGAACAGTTGAACTGTTACCGAGTTATCCTTTTTTCTGTATAAATGAATTAATGAAGCTTGCTCTACTTTATACTAAAGTTTTCTTTTTCCAAAGGCTGGCTTCTTACCTACTCTTCTCTTACCTATATAGGTATATATACATTACAGAGGGAAAATGACCTGAAACTGAGTTTGATTACACTGTGTAGGATTAACTTCATAGAAATGTTTTCTCATCCTAACTATGCTTTAATGATCATGCTGTTTTCCTGGTCGGGAGTAGGAGTGCTGTTAAGAGGAGATTTGTTCCTTTACATTTTAACCCGCAGCGTCCATCTTGTTTTTACAGAGATTGGGTTTCCAAGCTTTCCGCTCTTTTTCTCCAGGGTTGCCCTCGGAGAATGGTAGTGGGTGGTATAGCTTCCTTCTAGATGACATCTAACCAAGCAAATGTTGATTGATTTCAGATGTAAATCCACTGTGTGATCGGCCATTCACATCTACAGGAAGCTGTAGCCTATCTCAAAATTACAAATCCTTTTCTTTCCTTAAAACCCACTATTTCTTTAAAAAAGAAATAATTTCTAAGTTCTGTATAAATAAAAGCAAAAATTCTGAGAATGGCATTTGGACTAGAATAACTAGTAGCGATGTTATTGTCAAAGGAAGATCATTATGTGGGTATAAACCATTTGTATTGATTTTTTCATTATCTGCTTGCTTGTGTGAAGATTATGTCTACTGTGAAATTAATAGTGATGCAACAGTTCTCACTTCTCGGTGAAGAGAGATTTTTTTTTCTGTCATCTCTCGCTTTCTCCCTTTCCGTTTCAAAACACATCAGAATTTAGTTATATCTTTGGTTGGGAGGGCTTGGTGAATTCATTCTTCTCAGTAAATTCATTTAACTAAAGGAAGAAAAGAATCTAAAGGTGATTGTTGCCATGGAAACCAATTTCTAGGGAGAAATGGGTTGTCACTCTCAGACGTTTAATGGCATCTGGGTTTGACTGGTATTCTCTGACCTTTTGAATTCCCCACAATCTACGCAAATCCTTGTGATGTCACAAGAGGTTCCCTTTTTTCATTAGCCCAAGTCTACTGACCCAATCCTCTCCCTGTGACTAAAACTTGTTAATGAAGGTGAAATTAAATAGGTCAGTAGGTCATGCATGAGTTTGATTAATATTTATATTGGTTTATCTCTATTTTAATGAAGATGCATTTCTCTGCAGCTTAAAGGTCAGCTTCCATTTGTTTCATCCCCACTGATTGATTGCTTCGCCAATAGTTTTGCCATTTTGTACAAACTGATGATTTAGCTTTGAAACTGTGAAGCTGCCAATCTCTCAGTGTTGCGGTGATTTATTATAATGTGAAAGAGTGAATCCCTTCATCAGCACCCCAGCATTTGCTCAATGATGGATGAACATCAAACTCATTCAGAACTTGTAAATATTTTCTCATAATCTTCACGTACTTGATTAAATTTAATCATGGTCAACTCCCCCTTTTTTTATTGTCTACATCCAGAACATCTGTATAGGCTTACATGGTTTTACAACTTCTTTTTTGTTTGTTCAATATGGTTATATATTAATTTTGTAAATACATGTAGCGATTTCATATCCAAATGCAAAGGGAGATAACTTGTATACTGTAGTCAGATGTAGTATCTCAATGTCACGCTGGGAGTTGTCGTTCTTTTCCATATTGTTAATTTTGTCAGATGTATATATTGTTAAGGATCTTATGTATGTAATTACATAGTGTTACAGAATGAAATATATCTACCTGTGTCTGTTTTTATGTATCAAACACATCTTCATATGAAGGTGTCATGTTTATCATGTGATGGCAGTATTTTATTTCATTGTTGCAAAAAGGTTGTTTTTTTTTTTTTAATCAAAATATGTAGACTTAAGAATTACTGTTATTATTCTTTTTTTTTAGAGTTTCATTTACATGGCATTTTCCCACATCTGTTACATTTGTCACCATCATTCCCATTTTGCATTTAACTATCCCTATATCACTCTTTTTTCTGTTTTGGTGATTTATGATAAATTTATGCTTGGGACAAAAGCTTCCATTATTCACACCCAAGTAAGGAAAACTTAAAATGGTCTAAAAATTGAATTCAAAACCAAAGTTGAGTTAAAAGCCAAACTGTAATGCCCTACCAAAATATTACAAAATCTGCAAATTCATTTTCAGTTTTGAGACATTACGGAAAAAAAAATGCTAACTATCAAAATACATATATGTGCCTGTCACCAGAAATTGATCAAGGTAGAATATATTCCTTCTTGTGTCAGTCATATCAAGGGTTACCTTGATTAAGAGTCCTTTTTTGAGGAAAATTGATCAATGTTGACTAGTTGTCTGCCCTTGATTCAGGCAAGGGGCTAAGTTATCTGCCCCTTTCTGACAGAGTTGTCTGCCCCTTGATAAATGAGTTATCTGTACATTACATTGGAGTTTTTTTTTGTTTTATATATATCGTTTATCTGTGATTTTTGAGGTGAGGAAAAACATCCCGATACATGTAAGATCCGGTGGTCAAGTAATGCAAGAACAGCAGTAGGTTATATAAAGAGAAATTTTAAAACTTTATCATGCAGTGTTTGAGAATCCTTGAAATGGCATGTTCAATCAAGAAAATTTGTACTTTGTGAAAGAGATTCTGAAAATATCAACAGAGAAACCTAAATTATTAAGACAAGTTGCCTTATTTGAATATCCTGTGAACAAGTTCATAATTATGAGTATTTCATGTGAAGAACAGTGTTATGTTTGTAAAGTTCCTTCTTTTTTCTCCAAGAACTTTATATTTCAACCATGAATTTAAAAAGGCAAAATCAATAATAAGTTATAACACTTTCGGAATTACCTAGATAAGGGCAAATTCAAAATGGGGAAACTTTATGTAAATAAGATTTGTAGAAAATAAGTTAGGGCAAATAATATACCTGTTCAATATGATTTTCTATTACTTCTTTTAGACATCTACAATTGTTATTTCTGGGAACAATTGCTCATGTCATTATTTCTGTGTTCTCGGTCGAAGTACATTTTTTTTGCATCTATGTACAATGCCTTGGTTATAGATTCTCTTTCAATAGAAATACTGAGTGTGGCACATAACTGTAGAGAAATATTCTGTTGTTGATTTTGTTCATGAGTTCATGATGACTCTGTTGACTAGGTTTTCTTCATTTGAATTTTTTTTATCTATGAAGTAGATAGGGTATAATGATAAACATGAAACTTGTAAAACGTTTTGGCCAATTATTTTAAAATGCTTTGAATTAAGAACTAAACTTCTACCCTTTTGTTGTATGCTTGTTTTTTAGATTCTGTAGTTTTAGTTGAGAAGTGCCTATATATATAATATACATATTAATGAACCATCTCAAATCCAGAGAAGTCATGTTTGCAATCTGTAAAAAAGGGGGGAATTGTCAAAGAGAATTCACACCATCTGATGGCCTTAAGTAAGACTTTCTGAAGACTATTTCATTAGCTAGGGGTGTGTTCTGAAGTGTTGTTAAGACAAAGTCTTTTGCAAATATGGCTTATCAGGGTTTGACATGGAGAGATGTTTTTTGTTTGTGTTTTACTGGCAAAATACTGTTAAGTTTATTATTTTGGTTATTTTTAGCCCCCCAAAAATAGTACAAAGAATTATTCTCTTGTTGCATCTGCTCTGCAAGTTTAAAAAATCGTAAAAGAATAATGCTTTTTAGGGTTTTTTGAATTTTCATCTTCTTGATGGGCATTATTTATGGAAGAAATCAGACTTTTCTTGTTTAGAAACCAACCTCTACACTTTAAAACAAATCTAGATGAAAGAACTGTGACCTCTGGTGGCAATCTGTAGAATGCCGTTCATGTTGTCGTTTACAAAGTCTTCAGACGAATTCACATGAATTGATTTTATTATTTTTCTTTTATAAGAAACACCAGATGATGTTAGACCTCAGACTTTTTTTTACCGATCACCCTGCGATATCTTTTTTTTTTTTTTTTTGTTAAAAGGTAGCAGTTGTGTTTGAGTTCTCGTTCTTTGTATGTCACTAGAATTTTGTGCTCATATGTGATAATCGTGAATTTGTGATGTGATAGTGTTAATGTGTGTGTAAATGATAAATATGAGTTTCCCCCTTTTTTTGATTACTATTTTAAGACCTAGCCACTTTTACGCTATTATATATAGATGTTCTTTATATATATTGATAATGCTGTCATTGTTTTTCATATTATGCGAATTAACTTAATATTTTACACTTTGATAAGACTTGTCATGCACTATGCGCACCTTGGAAGCCTTAGTTTTGAGTTAAAATTACAAAAAAATGTTAATTTTATAGGTGTTTTCCATTATATTTTGTAAAGAAATGCAGCTTGCAGCAAAGTATTTCATTTTTTTTCAACTGAGAACCATCATGGAGTCAAATCAAATAATACATGGTGCTTCCGGTGACAAATAGGGTCACTTCCGGTCTAGAAGTCGCGGATAGAAGCAATACAGCCAACATTCATTTATCCTCATATTGATGATATGGTGTTTTTTTCCCATCTGAGTAGCTAATTTAGGTTTTCCTAATCGTTTCAAACACCGTACATGTATTGCAAAGCATTTGTTAACAGTTTCAGTTATCGTTATTAATCACCCCTTTATTTTCTCAGTGCTTTTCATAGGGAGCTTCTTGATTCGTCCCAGAAGTTTTGTTGGTGAATTAGAAAATCAGTGTTATATATAGATATATAGATATATATATATGTTTTTGTTATCATCTGATCATGTGACATTTTTTGTAAAGAGTCAGAAATGACATAGGTATATATAATGAATATATGTATTCTAAGTGTTTAACAGAAACATTTGTGAAATAAATATATGAAAATATGATAATCTGTTGGGTGATTTGTCTTTGAAAATAATTTATCCAACGTAATCCACGGATGTAAATAATTTACACGTATCTGTGACAGCGCTTTTATAAGAAGTGTTTATGGTGAAATGACATTATTCAGCGCTTTTATAAGAAGTGTTTATGGTGAAATGACATTATTCAAAGGTCAATAAATATAATATTTACGCAGCACTTTTTAGTTCACCAAGACAAGCCAGGGAGCTTATGCTATACCTCCAGCGTCGGTGTCGGCGTCCGGACCTGGTTCAAGTTTTTTTGAGCAGGTCCTGTATCTAAGTTATAACTTGTCTTATCTTCACCAAACTTGGATGGATGGTGCATCTGGGTTACTTATGGACTTAACAGACTTAGATGCTGAATCTGGGCCAAACATTTCAGATGCTGGAGGAGGTTAAGGTTTTTTGAGCAGGTGCCCTTTTGATGGCCATATCTAAGTTATTATTGGTTCTATCTTCCCTAAACTTGGATGGATGATGCATCTTATAATACATACACAAATTACAGGCTTGAGTGCGGAATCTGAACCATAGGTTTTGAATGCAGGAGGAGGTAAAGATTTTTGGAGCACCTTAAAGTGTTTGGAACACAGGAGCAGGTGTCCTTTTAGTGGCCATATGTAAGTTATTGATTCTATCTTCAAACATGGATGGATGATGCATCTTGTGATACTAATGCACTTGATCTGAGCCATAGGTTTCGGATGCTGGATGAGATTAAGATTTTTGAGCGATCGCATGTTAAGGTAGATAATAGTCCTTACATATTTAAACTTGCAAAGTTGATTTTACTATGCAAACAAATCACAGAGCTTGCTTCAGATACTGAAACTGATCATGATTATCCAGATGCTAAGGCAGGTTTAAGATTTTAGAACAACTCAAATTGTGTTAGGGTCATGGGGCTGGTTACATACTGAAGAAAATTTGTTCATTATACCAAATAAGACTTGCACACTTAATATAACTTGATATGTAATACAGAGTTAGCTACAGATACAGAACTTGATCTTGATTATCTGGATGCTTGAGCAGCTGTTACAAGTTTTCTTTTTAGTTCAAAGCAGATTTCAATGTTGAAGGAAATTCTCCCATGACCAACGTTCTTGGTTCATTTAACTTTTGACTTGAAACATAAGGCTAGTTTTAGATACAGAGTCTAAACTTTATTATCAACGATGCCCAGAAAACCTGGTCCTACCTCACTCAAACTTGCTTGATGGATTTTATTGTTGATATATGATATATCATAAGATTCCTATTCTTTTTCTTAGAATTTCGTACCATATGATATAAATAGTGTCTACCATATTGTATTATATGATACCATGTTGTATCATATAATACGATATTGCATAACATCGTATGATACAATTATATTGTATATATTTGTATGATACAAGAATAATACAATGTTGTATTAAATCGTATGATAAAATATTTAATCATATCAAATGATTCTATATTGTATCATATAATTCAATACTGTATCATATGATATCACATAATGCAATTTGGCATCATATGATACGATACTATATTTGATAATATACAATATCATATTGTAAAATTAATGTGATACAATATTGTTTAATATGATACAATATGATACATATGACACAATATTATATTGTACAATACGATCTGAAATTGTGTATGTTATATGATACAGTATTGTATCATATGATATGAACTATGTAATCTTTGAATAACAATGTTTTACTGAAACAAAAGAGAAAAAAAATATAGAAATCGGAAGCCATGTTCATCAGAGTGATTGTTTAGATTTTATTGACAAGTCATCAGCTTATTATGAAATATCTTAATAGAAAGTCGATTTTAAATGGCGAAGGATTGGGCGTTTTTTCACCGCTAATTTATAATTTTCTTCAGTGTTAGTACATGTAAATGATATACACTGAAGGGGCCTATTGGATTAGACATTGAAGTCGTTAAAATGTAAAATCAATCATTGATTTATATTCATAAATAGTATAATTAACAATAATATTGCCCCTTGTCTTGGACAGACAGACTCCCTGTGAGGTGAAATTTAACTGACATTAACTAGGTTGCAAATTGTTTCTAAAAATACATATCATTATAATTATATATGGTTCACTGTTTTTCACACTAAGTAAAGGATAAAATTTGTTTCATGAAGAATTCTACCTACATGTACTATCAGTAATGACGTTGCGTACATCTTCTATTTTTAGCTCACCTAAGCTGAAAGCTCAAGTGAGCTTTTCTGATCACTTTTTGTTTGTCTGTCTGTCTGTCCGCCTGTCTGTAAACTTTTTACATTTTCGACTTCTCCAGAACCACTGGGCCAATTACAACCAAACTTGGCAAAAAGCATTATTGAGTAAAGGGAATTCAAGTTTGTTAAAATGAAGGACAATACCCTATTTCAAGGGGAGATAATAAAGAATTATTGAAAATTTGTTAGTAAAAAATCTTCTCAAAAACCATTTGGCACAAAAAGCTAAAACTTGTGTGGAAACATCCTCAGGTAGTGCAGATTCAAGTTTATTCAAATCATGATCCCTGGGGGTAGGGTGGGGGGGGGGGGTCGAATTTTTACAAAGGAAAATATATAGTAAATCTTTAAAAATATTCTTCTCAGAAATTGATCGTCCAGAAAGGTAATCTTGTGTCGAAGCATCCTAAGGTAGGGTAGATTCAAGTTTGTTCAAATTATGATCCCTGATGGTAGGGTTGGGCCACAATTGGGGGGGGGGGGGGTCGAATTTTTACATAGAAATATTAAGAGAAAAATCTTCTCAGAAACCAATTGGCCAGAAAAGCTGTAACTTTTTTAAAAACATCCTCAGATACTGTAGTTTCACGTTTGTTCAAATCACGATCTCCAGGGGTGAGGTGGGCCAAAATGGGGCGTTTAATTTTTTACATAGGAATATATATGGAGAAAAATCTTTAAAAATTTTCTTCTAAAAATTCATTTGTCTAGAAAAGCTGTAATTTTAGTGATAACAACCTCAGATAGTGTAGATTCAAATTTGTCAAAATCATAATCTTCAGGGAAAGAGTAGGCCCACAT
>WFKH01011925.1:21810176-21823753 GCA_016163765.1 Magallana hongkongensis | reverse complement strand
CCCCCCCCCCCCCCCCCCCCCCCCCCGCCTATCCTAGGATTTTGTAGATTTGGGGATAAGGGGTTTTTTTTTGCTTGTCAAATCAAGATTTCGGGTAAGTCTCCCCCACCCACTTTCAAAAACGGTGCTACGTGCCTGAGAAATGGACAAAAAAGAGGAATAACGTAAAGTTGGAAATGGTGATAATAAAATATTGTGGTTATTGCAATAGTAGCGCCGTGTGTTACATTTATCTTGTTATGTCATTGATTGCCTTAATGCAATTCTGACACTTTAAGGTGGAATGCTACACCAACTTATATTTTATGGATCGTTAAAGTATCTTTTCTGAAACATTAAAGAGACGTGTCTTATAGAAAATGAATGTAAGACAATCATTTTTAAAAAAGAAATTGAATCAAATTGGCGAAATTTTAGAAATATTTCTAATTTTCAAAATTTGACCGATCACGATTAAAAACAAACTGATCCCGATCTAGATTGCGAAAAACATTAAAAATAAACAACATTTCTTTATTTGTAGCCAAAAAATCAATTGGATTTAATGGTTCACTTTATGTAAAACCATATTACAACCAAACATCCTAAATTTCGGGTTAAATTGTTAGATATTTAAATTTTCCATTACTCCAGTCGGGATCAGTTTAATGTCGGTCGGGTGTGGTTCAATTTTGAAAATTTGCAATATTTCTAAATTTTCGCCGATTTGATTCAATTTATGTTTTTTAAATGGTTGTCTTATATTTCTTCTCTATAAGACAGGCCTCTTTAAAAGATTTCATCCATAGGATTAAAAAATATGAACAAAAGTTGTTTTTTTATTTTCATCAATAATCTTATATATTAAAAATTTAAAGGTCTTATAGACATTGCTCATGGGCATGATTATTAAATATTTATATCATGCATTTATTTACACCAAATTTTAAATTCCACAGTGTGTTACTTGCAACCAAAACAGATTTTCCACTTTTTCATAAAAATACAAAAAAATCTTATAAAATGATTAAGGGCATATATCTATCTTTGAGCAACGAAATCATGTTTCAGAAAGGATACTTTAACGATCCATAAAATAAGATTTTAGTGTAGCATTCCACCATAAATGTATCCAGAGAAGGGATCCAAAAGCTGCAAATTATACATTGTCATAACCATGCAGTGTATTATAGATACAACCTACACAACTTATAAGGATATGAGAGATTTAAAGCGCGTTTCGAATCATGTATTACCCAGTCTCAGTCCTACTGATAAATACAATTTACATAAAATGGAAATAACAAATTTTAAAGTTATCAATTTTCAATATTCGTAAAGATAAGACAACAAGTTAAGAAAATGAATAGATTTTTTTCTTTGACTTAGATTGATGCCAAAAGAATAAAGCCATTTAAGGTTATTCCCGGAAGTCATAGTGAAACAACACATCCTTCGCAAAACAAAACTGGGGACCTCCTTCCTAGCAAAGCTACAAACAAAACTGTAACTCTAATTACAAACTCAACAGAAACAGATAAAAATAATACTTCGAACCAGTCGAGGAACACAACTCAATCTCATCTTATGGACAAAACTACACATTCATTTGGTGTACCATTGCTTGTTGTGTTCACTCTAATAATTATGATGGTTCTGGCTACCCCACTAGTGGTCTATCGTACGAAGATAAGGACTTTTTGTAGAAATTCACAGAGCCAGGAACATAGTATTGAGGAAATGGAGACCACGGTATCGCCACTGATGATTGGTAAATAAATAATTTAATTCTGGTTGTAACGCGCTTTCTGATTGGCTAAACAAATTATTTTATATAGTATAAAGAATGTTGCCTACGTCATAGTAAGACTAAGTCAAAAAAAGTATCAATCCGCCTGATGTTACGTTTAAATTTTGTACAACTTGATGTCATTTTAAAGGTCAAATGACTGATTTTATTTACAATTAATAGCAAGAAATTAAATTATAAGCAAATAATTCAAAATTTATTAGTTTTATACGATATAAAATGGTTTGAAACAGTTTACGCTTTTTTATAAACCTCTTTGCGGTTTATAAAGCGTAAACTTCTTCAAACCATTTTATATCGTATAAAACTAATAAATTTTGAATTTATTCCTTTAATAAATAAGTACTATATCTTCTAGTTGTTTACACTAGGTGTAATATGTTTGTAACATAAAATATTTAAAATCTACGAGTTCAAAACCTAAGTATAACAAAGATTGTTAAGAGGGTTGGATGGTCGTGGCCATTTTAGATTATAATAAACTCCTTGAGAAGAAGAGCCTGTATAAAGATAATTCTAGGAATACTGTAGACGTACTTTTGTCCGCGTGGTATTAATTTACGCTATGAACGCGGGCACAAATTTTCCGCGGAATTTTTTCCCAGTGTACTTAAAGTGCATTTTGTAATGAAATTTTGAAATTGCATTACATGAATAAGGAAGTTACTACATTATATAACACTTGCATATACGTGTACCCAATGTGTATCGTTTTTATCTATGCAAACTGTCAAACAAATTTGTATTGGGAATTCATATAATAAATAATTTAATCTCCTAAAGATTTGAATTTTCTGTAAATTTACTTGCATGAAATTTTATTTTCTCCCAGCTTGAAATAACGGCACGTGTCAGACGACTAATAGCCCCAAGCCGGTCTGTCTTTCAATAACCCAATTAACTACACGCTAAGACCCGTGTTTTTACTGTAATTTTTAGATCCCTTTGTGCTCTGACTTTTAATTGATAAAACTGATCAACTCATAATTTAAACGACATGTGAACACATTAATTGATAGTTAATAAAGATTAAAATATTTATTTGGCTTTAAAAATACGACATGCATATAAACAGATAAAAAAGAAACAGTTCATTGAAATCAATTCTAGGTAATGAAAATCGCTCAAAACTAAATTTAATAATATTTATTCAAATGATTTTTTTTTTATTCAAAGAATCCGCGTAAAATTTTACCCGCGGATTAAATTGATATTGTGACTCCGCGGAATTATGACCCCGTGGAAAAAAATACGTCTACAGTATCTAAAAGCTGAAATATATAGATTTTTTTTTCCGTATTAATATTTCATAGCTAAACAAATCATATCTGAAAATATAAGGTAGATCTGATGGTTAATTGCATGACCACCCAACCTCCTTAAAGTTTATCATCAGATGCCAATTACAAGATGAGGAGTTCTGCATCTATAAGCGTTAATTAGTCTTGCACTAGCTTATCCGCGTCTTTACAATATCTATCTAATTTATATTTTTAGTGGCTATAGCAAAATGTTATTTATTTACATTCCTTCAAAGGGGCATAATCAGAAAATGATTGGATTTTTTTTTATAATAGATGATGGATGATGGAAAAGACTAGAATATTACTTTGGGAAGTGATACCAAATCAACGCATCCCCGAAATGAAATTACTGGAGACCAACTTCCAAATAACAACTTACAAAATTGTAAATATGTTTATTTAACAATCTCAATGGATGATCATGGTTGTATTTGTAACATTTAAAAACTGTAAACAAATCCAACAAAAAACCTTGTTTTGCTAAAAGCTATATTGACATTATATCAGCGATATATTTTATATAAACATTGTATTGGATTATATTTTATATAATTTTTAATATTTTATATATATTTTATATAAACATTGTATTGGAATTTAAAAAATAAAACTGTCTTTTTTAAAATTACGTTTAAGTTTTTTCTTAATTGTGTTCTTTTTGACTGATTGGAGATTAAACCACCTTTTAATCTTTTGTTAAAGGTTTTGTAAAGTTGGATTGTATGAGTAGGAATGTACAACTATCAACAAACTGTACAACTATCCATACTATTGTTGAGCATATAAATTTTCACATATGCAGATCTAGTAAACTTGTAACTATATTGGCACGCGCCACCCTAGCTATCTTATATTTACTTTTCTCATGAAACAGTCCCCATTTCCTTATAAAAAAAGAAAAGAAATAATAGCCAAAATAAAAACGACACGCATACATTCATTAATTAACAATATTGTAACATCAAAAAATAGACAAAAGTTGTTTCCCTGCCGCATGATGGATTATATTTAACGGTATGAGGGGAACGGAACGATCAATAATACCCTTTGATGTTACAATATTGTAAAATGCTAATTTAAAAGTTAAAGCATTAATGACAGATTGTTTAAGGTACAATGGAATTCAAACATATGTGAATTTATATTGATACTGTTAATCACAGAGAAAATGAGGCACAGGTGTCTTACATGTAACAATACATATAAGAAAAGTGGTAAAAATGTATTCGTATGTTGTATAAATGGTTTAATATTTTCATCTGTTATTCCATGTTACATCTTCTTTTAAGATAGCATGAAAAGAAAAATCAATTTCATGGATTTGTTTATGTCAAGATATTGCGTTGTGTTCAACTATAAACACATAATGACTGTCGAATTAATATGTCCTCAGAAGTTAGTGTTTGTGGGGTGTTTTTAAAGTTAAAGTTCAGGCTTAAGTATATGATAAGTAGTTTAAAACAACTAACAACTTGTTTTTTTAATGATTTTCCCGCGCTTATTGAATATACCTAATGGCAGACGGAAGAAAAAGACATATACATGTATTTTCCAGAAGGAATACTGAATTTATTTCTCCATATACAATAATTCAATATTCATGATGTGTTTTAACTTTCAAAACTACCTAACCTAACATATTGATATTATATGTAAATCGCGTTACATTTGGGTCACTCTTTTTAGGGAATTTATAATTTTAATATATAAAAGAATATATTTTATATTGTGGCGATGCGATTCAAATTCATTAAGAAATAATTGTAATTTTTTTTTCAATTTGTTGGAGTAGTTAGATATTGTTATTCAATAAAGTGTACTAGTAGTCCTTTTTTAAATGAATAGAATAGGTAAAGTTGACATTTATATACTTTATAATGGGAGTTCAACAAGTCTTGTTGTACAACTATGTAAACAATATTTAGTTGCTTCGTTTTATAAATATAAATATATTACTTTTAATAGATGTACCATAAAAAGGAGTTACATTGACATTTTATATTGCTAATCAAATATAGTGATAATAATACTAACCATAATTATTTCTGTATATATATGTATTTATTTACCTTTGAACCTATGTAATCAGAGTTATTCTTCTTTGCATAGAGTGATTTGTGTTATAGTATTGCCTGTATTATAATTTGATCTTTGTATAATGAAACACACTGATATTCCTGATTATATTAAACTATTCATTTTTGACGAATGTCAGTTAAAATGGCCAATATTAAATAAATCGTGCTGCGGTCTGGCGGATGGGAGGGGTGTATTCATTTAAGCTTACTCAAATTGTCTAAAAACTAGACTGTTTGTTACTTTTTCTTTCATATATATAAATATAACTCATTAATACATGTAACTATCCCACTAAGGACCCTGTCTGCATATGATTGCAGATATCAATATGCTGTATAAAAGGGCAGCCTGATTGCCTATTATTCGTATGTTTATACACGTGAAATAGTTATAATAAAATGAATATATCGTTCATGTCTTGAATGGAATCAAATACTTATGATTATCAAATAACCCATCAGATCAATCTTTAGGGGAGACAGGACGTTGATCACATTATTCTTGTTGATCACATGACAGTTATTATGGAATATATAGTAATTGGTGATAAAAGTTGTGGAAGTTTTAAAAGTTGTTTACAGCGTTAATACAGCCAATGAATATATATGTAAATATTAAGACATCTCCATTTTGATTTGTACCTCAATAACCCCCAATATACTTATTCCGATTAGTTGTATTATGTATATTTCTTAGTTAAAAGTATACTAAAGTAAGTTGGGTGAATTTTAATGTTTTGAATTTTAGAAATGTAGATGTACAAAATCATGAGTGGTTGATATAATTATAAATATGTTTAATAATGATTCTGTCAATGTCAATAAATAAATCCAAAGAATGTATTAATTTTTGATATTTCAAAACAGAAAATGTCTCAAAAAGTCTTCATTTCAGAAATAGGGGTAAGGGTTATTGTAGTATCTCCGCTGAATGCCAAGAAAGTGGCCATTAAATTATTATATGTTATAAAGCACATGCTGAAGTTGATATATGAATTTTTTAAGAATATTCAAGTGAGTAATTTTTATGTGCTATCACATTTTGTCTAAATTTAGAATAAAAAACTCTCAAACACAGGCAATTGTGCCTCACATCAAATTCACGTTAAATTCACATGAATTTCACGTGAAATTTTCACGTGAAATTCATGTGAAAAGAGCACTCACACGAATTTCACGTGAATTTTTTTTTCGTGAAATTCATGTGAATGTGTTTCACATGAAATTTTAGTGAAAAATGTGTGAAATTTTCACGTGAAATTCACGTGAAACACATTCACGTGAAATTCACTTAACGTGAAATTCATGTGAAGTTCACGTGAACTTTAATGTGAAATTCACGTGAAGCTCTTTTCACGTGAATTTCACGTGAGGCACAATTGGCTGTGAATTTGAAGTGTTGATTTTATCAATATTTACATAAAATTTTGATATTGTTATGTAAAAAGGGCAATGTTGGGATTACTTTTAAATTTTTTTTTTCTTAAAAATTATTGAATAAAATTTGCTAATAAATTCCATGAAATTAATAAATTATTTCAGAAAATTGAAATTGTCACCAACAAAAAAATCATAATGTCTGAAAATGGGCCCTGGGGTTTCATGTCAAAATGTTCCCCACGCAAGGCAAAAAAGTTGCCGCAACAATAATATATCACGCACGGATCTAGAGGGGTGGAGTAGGGGAGGGTTCCGACGTGTGATGTGTTAAAAAAGGCAAATAATTCATTGACAAATATTTTTACACCACAACATACGTATCCCCCTTAATTATTTTGATATCATTTTGCAGCTATAAACTATTAATCAGTAAAGGAATATTTGATATATTTTATCCTTTTCAAAATATTTTCAAATATCTTTACACAAAGCGTTTCTTTTCCAGGCGATCAATATAGTTTAAAATGGGCATACCAAAGGTCCTCTAAGAATTACACATTTTTAATCCTGATTTTTTTTTTATTCCTAATAAATCCTTGAAACTTAATATTTGGATTTTTAATGTCTTTTTGACTTGCATAATATCCAGGGACCATTAAACGTATAAAAGCGCATGGGATTCTTGTTTCTTACATGAAATGTTTGTTTTGCAGCAATAGCGAGTCGATTGCGAGTCTGTCTTTGTAGACGTTTTAAGAAAAAACTCAGATCAAGCGCACTTTTAACAATAATTCAAATTTAATTTGGTAACCGCCTAATAATTATGTGGCGAATGGTAGAAACATTTCGCGACAACTAGATATCTAGCTACATGGTGACAACAAAAAAAGCAAAATAATTCTAGGACAAAATCTTTAGTTCATTTTTCTCCCAAGGCGCGTACTGGCTCAGTATTATGGAAAACAATTAAATACATGGTAGAAAGATAATTTAAATGTGATTTGTTTGAAGCTAGATTCGCATTCCGTTGCTCTTAGTATATGCCAACTTCTTGCACCCTCATCATCTCTTAAAAAACATGCAAAAGTAACATGTTAGGTAGGTTTTATTCAATTTTATAAAATAAACACTTGAACTGAGAAAATATCAATATATAAAGTCTATATCAATCTGAAATTCACGATGCTACCCTTGTTATAAAAGAAAGTTTCAATTCTGTGAGTTACTATTTTAATTATTTAAAAAAATTATGATTTTGTGTTACCTAGATCCCAAGCTCTAGCATATAGGTAGAAATCATTTTGTATTAAAATTAACAAAGTAGATAACGCATGATAAAATATCAGATGTTGATAAAGTTGAATACTGTGGTGATGCATTTGAATATATTGAAATAAATGTAACAAGTGCATGTAGATTTTTCATGATACCCTAGCTCTAGTACTAGATTAAATGAAAGCTACATGACCGCATACTTTCTTTTTGAATTATCCACTGATTTAAGCTAAATGCGAAAAGATATTCAGTGGCTCAGAAGTAGAGGATGCGGGCGCACCTAAAACGAATAAGGGCACGTATACTTAAAAAAGGAGGTGGGATGTCCAAGAAAAACATCGGAACACATACTTAATTCGAGTGCCAAACAAAACAAAATTAACACTTGAATGCACAAAATCCCCAAACAAACAACACTGACTGAGAAAATGTCATACTGACAATAAGGACTCTTCCACATTTCAACGTGTCACTTCACCCTGCCTTTAACTTCCTTTAAAATTAGAACGTGTCTATATATGAATCAATACACCATGATCATACTAGTAACCAAACAACGAAGAAAAATAACAGAATCGCCATATTATTTGAACCCGTGTTATCTTATTGATCAAATCTAACCAAATGCAGGTAGACCATATTCATGGCCGTTTTGGCTCTTGGAGGTTTGTAGCTTGCTTACCATTTATAAACTGCATGATGCTAAAAAAATAATAAGTCATATTCGTAGGCCTATTCAGAAAAGGACATTTTACCAATTAACAAGAAATAATGTCAAAATGTGCAACAAGTTTTAGATCAGGTAAAATTATTCACATCTCCGTATTATTGACACAAAGTAATTAGTTATGTATTGTTCTTTCCTTCAGAAACTTCATAAAAATTTATTAACTAAAAGTGATTGACCATGGACCGCCGTTGGGCCCAGGATGTGTTAAGATGTCGACTTTGTGAGACACCAGGCCCCCCTTTATACTGTGACATTTGTGGGATATATCTCTGCAAATCATGTGTTCGGGAGCATCTCTTTGATCAATACAAAGAACACAGAGTGGTGCAATTTGAAAAGCGAGGACTTACAACTAAATGTTCAAAACATTCTACACAATTATCATGTGACATTTACTGTGAACAATGCGGAATTCCATTTTGTTTGGAGTGTGTCTCCAGTAATGAACATCTAGGACACAAACAAGTATGTATTTTAAACACACTAGAGACCAAGAGCTTTAAAGAGAGATTTTCAAGAAATAGAGAATTTAATTTATCCTAAATATCAAGAAATTGCATCTAACATCCAAGTTCAAAAAGATGATCTGGTTAAGAATTCAAAGGAATTGACAGCAGCTATCAACAAACATGGGGAAGACTTGCACAAAGAAATTGACACCATAACTAAAAGTTTGAAATCTGATTTGGATGAAATAGAATCCAAACACCTGGCTGTCCTAAATAAGCAGGAAGATGAGATAACAAACACCATATCTGAAATCACACAGAGCATTGCTTATCAAAATAAATTGCTGAATTCCAATGATGTTAACCTTGTCTCTGCCTACAAATCCTCGATTAGTGAATTCAGAAGGTTGCCTCCTGAAGTAACATTATCATTACCAATAATTACCCCCCAAAAGATAAACAAAAATAATAGTAACTAGACTCTTGTTGCAAAAGCAACAAAAAGGTCTTCCGTTCTGATATACATGTATCAATTTAACTGTAAGACATTGCTTCTCTCACATAGAAAAAATAGTGGATATGATAATGTTTGTGAATGAAATATCCAAACGTTACTTCCATGTAAAACAACGAGAATGAAAAAGAAATTAATTTTTAAAGTACTTTCTGTGACGACCGGAAGTAACGTCGTACCAAACAAAACATGTTGAACATTTGTACAATCATAAGTCAATCTTTCTTCAAAGTTTGGTTGTTCACGTCTCTGCCAAATCTGAGATCTCGTTGAAACAATATTTTTTGTATCGGGACCGAAAACGGGCGGACGGAAGTGATTAATAAAATTGAAAACTGGTATTTCTCTTACATCACTGTTTATTAGGCTAGATGAAACACCCGAGAAAGTCAGTTAAACTTGATAAAAACATGATTTGTTTGAACCCCTCCGGTGAGAACCGGAAGTGACGGTTGACAAAATAAAACCCGGTAAACACATCTTCAATCAAATGTCTATCATTCATTAAAGTTTCGTGTCTCAATCACTTACAGTGACTAAAATCTCGAGGGCTTCAAATTTGTATAAAGGAAAGCTACCTAGAGATATTTAAGTTATCTCACCGGAAGTAAAATTTATTTGCTAGTTTAACATTGTATAGATGACATATCTAAGATTTTATACTGATATATTCATTTCATGTAAAATAAACAGAATACTAAAAAAAAAAAAATTTTAAGTGCTTCCGGTGACGACCGGAAGTTACGACGAATCAAACAAAATAGTGTAAACAAATGTGCACACATAGGTCTACCATCCCTCAAAGTTTGATTGTTCAAGTCATAACCGTTTTTGAGATCTCGAAGAGTCAGTGTTATTTGTCTCGGGTCAGGAAACGGACAAACGGAAGTGTTCAATGAAAATGAAAGCTAGTATTTCCTTAACATTAGACAACAAGACTATATTGCCTCTCAATTTATCTAACATCGTCAAAGAAAAAGAGTAAAACTCATAAACAACCTGATTAGTTTGAACTCTTTCGGTGTGGATCGGAAGTGACGGTTGACAAAATGAAAACGGTTAAGCACATCTTCTATCAAATGTCTATCATCCATATAAGTTTCGTGTCTTGGTCACTTTTAGTTTCTGAAATCTCACTGTTTCAACATTTGTTTAAAAAAGACTACCTGAGATATTTGAGATATCTCACCGGAAGTAGAATTTTTTTGTTTATTTATCATCGGATAGATGATATAAGTAATCATTTATTCTTATATTTCAATTTTGTGTGAAATGAATTAAATGCGTAAAGAAAATAATTTTTGAAGTGCTTCCGGTGACGACCGGAAGTTACGACGAACAAAACAAAATAGTTTAAACACATCTACACATATAGATTTATCATCCCACAAAGTCTGGATGCTCAAGTCTTTATCGTTTTTGAGATCTTGATGTCACTAGCTTTTTGTTGCGGAACAGGAAATGGACGACAGGAAGTGAATTTTGAAAAAATGAAAAAAAGCCTCGAGATATTATCATATTCTATCAGTCCTGAAAATTTGAAGAAAATCTATCCAGCCATCTCTGAGAAATCTTGTGGACAAAAAAAGGAAAAAAAATAATAAGAAACATTACAATCTCTATAAGGTCTTCCGTTGGAAACGGAAGACCTTAATCAGCTATTTTATGGAACGCCATCGCTGCCTTATAGCATAAAACTATAGATACAATATGTCAAATTATCATTACATGGTGTCAAAGTACATTACGTGGTTTGAATATATCTTTACACTTGGTCAAATCTTTATTATGTCATGTCAAAAGCACATTAGGTGAAGTAAACATGTCTTTACATGATGTCAACTTTTTACGCTGTAATGTAAAATCATCCTTACATTATGCCAACATTTTATAACTTGATGTAAATTTATCCTAACATTACGCCTATATTGTAGAACTCAAGGTCAATTCATCGTGACATTATGTCGACACTGTATTGCATGGGGCACATGCATCCTTTCATTATGTCAATACTGCATTACTTAATGCAAATCTATTCCTACAATAAGGCAATATTTTATTACATGATATCAATATATTTTTATATTTTATCAACACTTTATTACATGGTGTAAATATATAGTTCTATTCTGTCAACTCTTTATAACTGGATGTCATAAGTTTATTACGTTATGTCTAAATTTAATAATGTGATGTGAATAAGTCTTCGCTGTAGGTCAATTCTCTATTCCATGATGTGCACGCTCCATTACTTTATGTCGAAACATCATTACGTTATGCGAACACGGAAACCCTCGGCCTTTATCGATATATAGAGATGGTAAGCTGATTTACCTAAATGGATCCAGGGGCTATTGGTACTTTGACCATAAAATGACACCAGAGGGGGGGGGGGGGGGGATAGAAATTTTATAAAAAATGAGCATTTTTTTATTCATTACATTTCAATTAAGATTAAGATTAATTTCAGCGAGATTCGTCAAGACTGAAAAAAAATTTCAGTCTCGACGAATCTCGCTGAGATAAGGTTTATGCTAGCAAGATAATATTCTATATTAGTTAGATCTTTAGAACAAACCAAACACATTCCCACCCGTGTGGATATTGGTATTCAACGGAACAGAACGGAATGAGAGTAAATTTCATTTTCAGCCTATTTTCACGCCGATTCTATATATACTTATCGCCGAATATATGTTTCATGATCGTAATTGTTTACAATACACCAGCACTCATGCAGTCGATTTTTTTCATTTAACTAAAAATTATTTACATGTATGAGTTAAACACTGGAGACAGTGCCGATCCTACCAATAGTGTTTGCCTTTCTGAATAACAAATTCTAAAATCGGCGAATTCAGTCCCCCTCCCTTTTTTGTGTACATTTTATTACGACATATTTCTGATTTATACCCTCTGTCCGAAAAATTACCTAAAAACAAACATTTTATAAAAACCAACCCCATCTATATAAAGATTGGGAAGGTCATTAAAGGGGTTAAAGATCTATTAATTGCTATTTATTTGTAGATTTTATTTCATATTAAGGTGGAATAACACACCTGGAAGAAGTCACTCAATATAACAGTAAATTATTTGATTATGAAAGATATAATGATAAATGAACTGTATATATGTCAAATAAGCGGAAAAAAAATGCAGTTTGTGAATAAAAATGAATATCTAAAAAAAATTAGAATGTAACAACAAAAGCCCCTGCGGAATTCGAACACGAGATTTATGAATCACAACCTCGACACTTTATCCACATGGCTATGCATTAAGTTACTTGCTACTGTCGATAAAATCGTTTTAATTTAAAACGAAATATTGTTTCGATCAGAGGTCAGTCATTTTGTGATGATGAGTAATTCCACCTTTAGATATCAAATGCCCTCTTGAATAAAAGGAAGAAAATTCATTCGTAGAAACGTACATGTAGCGTACCCCCTCCCAAAACGTTATTTCCATCCCCTCGGCAAAAAAAAAATCATTCTAATAGCATAATAAAATTTTAGCAGAACGATTATACCCCTTGAGGGTCAATGTCCTTGATTTAAGATACCAAAAACAACGTATATTTTAACTACTAAATACTTTAGAAAGTCAACAACATACAGGCTTTGGGATGATAAAGAACCCTGACTGCTAAATGACTGAGTGTGTAGCAACGAACTTAATTTGAATACTCTTGAAGTAAAAAAAGTATAAATGAAAAAATAAAAATTTAAAAACAACAATAAAGGGGTTAATTTTACACTTTATTTCATTTTAAGTATTTAATTATTTAAAGGCCGGTGAGCACGAGAAGACTTGTATTTTTTTTAGTCTTATTCTTATAACTGAGGTCTATTTAAACTCAAAATTCAATGATTAAATACGTAGGTGTACATTTACTCTCGGGTTTTTCTGTGTCCATTTGGGTAAATCGGCGTACCGTTTCTATGTATATATCATGTTTATCATCAAAAATCTTCACAAGCACAAAAAAAAAAGAAAGGCTAATGTCCGAAAATCATGAAATGCCTAATTCGCTCGGGGGGGGGGGGGGGGGGGGG
>WFKH01011925.1:21791868-21810076 GCA_016163765.1 Magallana hongkongensis | reverse complement strand
ATCATAAAATTCCTTATCCATGGGGGAGGGGGGTCTCGTAAATCTATTTCTGCAATTTCCAATATCACTCTTAATATTTCCTTAATATTTCCATTTCAATTCCTTACATTCTACCGAAAATATGGAGTCAGGGGGCGGCAGCTTCCTAATACTTCAATTTTTTATGTGTAAATTTCAGAAAAATTATATTCGCTGCGAGAAAAAGTAGGGTGGGGGTGGGGGCTGGCCCCTACCTGATGCTATGTGCCTTATAGTTAGGTCTAACTTTCCAAAAAAAAAAAGTGGGAGGCCTAAGACACCCCTAGCCCCCCCCCCCGGCTTCCGACGCCTATGCCTCTCCCCCCTCAGGTCCCGAAAGTATGTCATTGTTTTTCTTTTCACTACAAATTTAATTGAAAACCAACATTTTCCAAAGATTCATTAAAAAATAACCCCTAAACCGATTTTGAAAAGACTTGGACTGATAAATTCAAAATTTTCTCTAGCTTTTTTTGGGGCATCATATTTAAATATTTTTTCAACTTTCTGTTCTTGGAGGTTAATATTCACAATCCAAAATAATATTTTTCGGCTCGAATATTGCAAAAGATATAAAGTAGAGCACCTAAAAAAAATTGCGTTGTGCTTGAAATATCAAAGTTTACAAATGAGTTGTCAAAAAACTATTTCAATGTATGTCAAAAAGTGTAAATTGAATTTACTTTAATCAATATAAATTTCTCCAAAATCTGACAAAAAATAACAACAAAATCCGTTTTATATCTAAGTCTTGTTTTCAATTAAATATATAAGGAAAAAAGAAAAGTTGACATAATTTTGGCACGTTAGTGTATATATATATAAGGACCGAGGATTATAAATCGTGTCTGTATAACGGAATGCTGTTTCGACTTAAAGTAATGGAGCGTGCACATAACGGAATAGAGAATTGGCCTAATGTAAAGATTTATTCACATCACGTAACAAAGTAAGACAGAATGTCAAGATATGTTTGCATCACGTAATGTACTTTAGACATCAAGTTACAAAGTGTTAACATAATGAAAGGATGTGTTAACACTATGTATTAAAGTGTTGATAAAATGTAAGAATATATTGATAGCATGTAATAAAATGCTGACATAATGTAAGGATAGAATCGCGTTATGTATTGCAGTGTTGATATAATGTAAGTATATATTGATAGCATGTAATAAAATGTTGACATAATGTAAGGATACATTTGCCCCATGTAATACATTGTCGAAATAATATCATGATGTATTGACCTTCAGTTGTACAATGTTGGCATAACGTAAGGATGATTTTACATCACAACGTAAAAAGTTGACATCATGTAAAGACATGTTTACTTCACCTAATGGACTTTTGACATCACGTAATAAAGAATTGACCAAGTGTAAAGATATGTTCACACCACGTAATGGACTTTGACATCATGGAATGATAAGTTGACATATTGTAACTATAGTTTTATGCTATAAGGCAGCAATGGCGTTCCATATATTTGGTTCTCTGTCAACATTATATATAAAATCAGAGGAACTTGGTTATACAGTAGTTTCTTCACGGATCATCACAGATATAAACACAGAGTATGGAGACTTCAAGAGAATAACAAGTGTGTCCTGTCTATGTGATGAACAAATATGGACGGGTAGTTTTGATGAACATTATCAGACTCTACAACATGCAAGGAAATCAAGTTGATTCAGCCCAATCAAGTCAGGGAACGTGACAAACGACATTTCAGTAACCAGGAGTGGAGAACTAGTTTATACCGATAAAGATGAATGCACTGTGAACATAGTGAAGAACACACAGATACAGATAGTGATCAGATTAAAGGGATGGAAACCTCACGGTGTCTGTTGTACCATATCCGATGACCTTCTGGTTTTTATGGTTTGTGATGATAAACAAACAAAAGTTGTGCGTAACGCCGCCTCAAAAGAGATTCAAAATATTCAATACAATGTCAAAAAACAACCTCTCTATTCATCTGATGGTACTAAATACATAAGTGAAAACCGAAACCTTTATATCTGTGTGTCTGACTGTGGAGCTCGTGCAGTTGTGTTCAATCAGGCCGGAAAACTCCGTTTTACTTACACTGGTCCTCCCACTACTACCAAGGGATCATCCAGTCCAGTCGGCATCACTACAGACAGCCAGAGTCGCATCCTGGCAGCAGACCATTGGAACAACCGTATCCACATCCTAGACCAGGACGGACAGTTCCTCTAGTACATTGGGAATTATTTACAGCGTCCATGGGGTTTATGTTTGGACACCAGAGACAACCTCTTTGTGACTGAGTTTCTCACAGGTAAGGTAAAGAGAATCCAGTATAAAATGCAAACTATCTGAATTCATTATTTGACAGTTATTTTTTAACAAAAGTGAGTAATTGTGTTTTTACGATTGATGTAAGTAAACTGATTTTTGTACATATTTTATGTAAATGAACTGATTGTTTGTTAAATATAAGGTAATTAAAATGATGTCTATAAAATATTGAATGTCTGATAATGTTAACATGATAATCGTAAAAAAATAAAATGTTACTTATATCTGAATTTGCTTTTTGTATTATATGTTATCAAAATGACTGACGGTATATCATATATGTGTGTATTAAACGTAACATGTAAACACAAAGTGGACTGAATACTTGGACAGATTAAATGGACTACAGTGCATGTGTAAATATAATGCGTTATGAAACGCGCACTTTGAAACTAAAAACGTTATTAGTTGTCCTTTTAGTCCCTGTCACACTGTTACGATTTTGAGCTACGATAGTGTCCAAATTCAAAAATTGCACTTATTTGGGGTTCATCGTAGAGATAGTCGTAGGCTCTCTTCCTTCATTGCAGCAAATCGTCTAACGCAGCGATTGTTTTGAGCATGTTCAAAACAATCGTGCCCACAGTACGATTATTAGGTATTCGTAGACTTTCACCGACACTCGCACTGCACTCGTGCACATAGTAGCTATAAATATTCGACATTCGTAGGAAACTCGTAAAACTTCGTAGTACTTACGATGCTACGAATATCCTACGATCTCCCCCGAGTATTCTACGAGTTCATGCGATTGCATGCGATTGTTTCTCTAGTCTTCCCCGAGTGTCCTCCGAGTGAATGGGAATGAATTTCGATTTGATGCGAATAAAATCCGAAAACAGGCGATCGGGGGCGAGTGCAATACGAGAACCTTTCTAGTGAACTACGAGTTAGTGCGAAAATACGAGACTAGTTAGTATTTCGCAATAGTATTCTTCTTTTGATTACTAAGTACATCGTTCAGTAATTATGTAAGTTTATTACAGAACCTTGTCTTTCGAAATTTTACAGGTACTTGTAATTTCTTCATCTTTAAAAAATGAATTTTATTCTTCATTCATATTCTTACTCAGGGAACAAATCGAACATTACTGCTGCCGCTTTCATGATTATTTAAACAAATTGAAAATTTATTTCAAAGTGCATTAATTTTAGGACCAAAATCAACGCACTTTGAACGAAATATTTTTTTTTCAAAGTGCGTTGATATTGTCTATATTAACGCACTTTGAAAATTTTTTTCAGGGTTTAGTCGAAATAATTGATACTTTATATACAATAAATATTTGTTTTAACTTTGTTTAGCCAATGGGATATACATGTATTTAAAAAAGAACCCAATGCATTCTCAGCTAACTTGATAAACAGTTTCTCGATTAGATTTTTTTATTTTCTCATAAGTTTGCGTATTTTGACAATTTTTACGTTAAGAACAACTCGGGAGATTTAAATTATCCAAATATGACATAAACTGCATCGCTTAGCAACTGCCTTTTCCCCCCTTTTTTTGTGTATGCAGCAAATATACTTCTTATCTGGCACATTGGGCTAACCCCCACCCCCACCCTAATCCCGTTCTCAAACACGGTAAAAAAGATTCCCTAGTGCTAACAAACCATCATACAATCAATAAATTAGAAATTCAATTCCAGAATTTGTGATTTATACATATGTTTTCAAAGTGCGTTAAGTGTCTTGATAATAAGAAAATGTTGATGTACCTTCATCACGCACTTTGATTTTTTTTTTAAAGTGGGTTAACTTAGTCCCAAATTTAACGCACTTTGAATTTTTTCAAAGTGCGTTGATTAGGTCCCAATATATAACGCACTTTGAAAACAAAGAATCAAAGTGCGTAGTTTTTTCAAAGTGCGTTGCCATAGTGCACAACACAACACTATTATATAGGTATATCATAGCAAAGCATAACTGATGCTATTTTATACGTTTATACCGAATTTGAAAGAAATCTTATAACAAATTTGATAAAAAATGACAATAAATCAAACTATCATAAGTTATAAAATCAATATTACATTCAATCCTTCACAAGAAATGTCAATATAACCTTTTCACTTCAATTGTTAAAAAAGTTGGTATAATGTTTTAATTAGAATTAAATTCAATTTATCTTCATGGAAATTTGCTATGGAAAAGATTCGTTATATAAATGATAAAATACGTTAAATTTTTGTCAGCCGGAGTATTAAAATGAAATGTGGCGATAACGAACAGTGTTCTAAACCGAAAGTCCAAAGGAAAAATACAAAACAGGAGCAGAATAAACATGGACCTCTACAAGAATTAGAGGTAGGACCAGGTGCTATGGAGGAGTGAGCATTCTCTGCTGACCGGTCACACCCGCCGTGTGCTCTTTGTCGTAATCGGGAAGAACGCAAAAATCCGAAGACAATTTGGTGATTAATTATGGTCTAACAATAAGTTTGAAATACGTCAGTCAGCATGCGACCCAGTGGAAGATTGTATTTGCTGACAAGGTCGTTGTATCGACCATAGAACTTATGAAAAGATGACTTCAATCGAGACTGTTGATAGTCCTGTTTTATCAACTTGTTTGTCAGTAGATTGCGTCGCCTTAGAAACTGTTCATACGTAGAGCATGCCCGTGCGTATCGAATTGAAACAACTTTATTACAGTGATGTAATACAAAGTATATCGACCAAATTTTAATGTTTACTTGGTAGTTTAATATTGAAATATTTAACATTCTTGCAGGACTTATCTCCTAGACCGTTTAAGGAGAAAAAATGTTTACATCCAGAAAGATCCATTTGCAACGAACTACTTCTTTCAAGCGAACAGTGTATGATTTGGGTCCCAAATGCCGCCCCTTATATAAACATCACATATATTATTATTGCAGAAATGTACTTAAGATATTATTTTATAAATTCCAATTTGGTCCTAATTTTTTAGTTCAGAAATAATAACTTTCGGAACCATTTACGTTCGCCTAGTTTTGAGTATTACTGATCAATCTTTTGCTTGAAAAATACAATATTTTTATCGTGTAAATTATAATCTCTGTATCATTACCACTTCTTGCAGAAAACTAATTTGTTTAAAATTGAAGGAATGTAAAGTTTCTATTAGAGATATATTTGACGATTCCTGTTGCGTTCCTATGTGTTCTTATTCCAAATTTTCTGTTAAAAAACTGCAAAACCTGTGGTATATTAATTCCAAGGACTTCCTTTACCAGCAATCTTACTGTACAGACCTTCTTTACCAAAACTTTTGAAAATATTAACTGCAAGTCTTCTAATGTTGTTTACGGAATAGAACGTACCCTTTGTGGGCTTATTTATGTTGGTGAAACAAAAGGTTCTCTTGATAAACTAATATCGGGACATCGAATTTAAATAAACAACGGTGGCCAACAGCTTCTGTACAAGCACTTCAATTCACCCGATCATTCTACTTTGTCAACGAAAGTTAGAATTCTAGATAAAATTTATCATCATACTAATAGTCCATCACTAAGTACACCTTTTCGTGCACAGCGAGAAGAATTCTGGATCAGAAAACCAGGCACATCATTTCCTTGCGGTTGCAAAGACAATGTCGACAGTGTAGGGAATCTTTCAAGTCCACAGAGTAACAATGTAAATGTGATGAGACTTTTTAACAATACACAGATACGCAAGCCTATAGCCATGGACATCGGTCTTACAATACACCCATTACACCCCTGCGAATGTGTTCGGAATGTTTTCTTTATCGTTGTTAAGTATGCAATAAATCCAGAGGTGTTCGAATGAAAGTTCACGAGACTTCCCCGAGATTTGTTCAGTTCCTGTGAAATTTCTAGCGGAAGTATAAGTGTTCGGATAATATTCTCAAAATACGTAAGTACTGGTCGCTTTTCATATCATATCCTACTTTGATTTATGTTAAAACAGGAAAATCTATTAAGATGTATGTCTTATTTCATCATCTAGCGGTTATTTAAATTAAACGATGATATTCAGAACAGAGTTATCGTTCGTGTTCAACCACTCTACACGTGGTTGAAAATATAAACATTGGGTTGCTTAATAAAATCATAACCATGTTTGATGCGTGTGGTGTGCAATACCATGCTTTTTAAAAAAAGAATGGGTGTCTGTTTGTATAAAAACTTAGTATATCGAGCCATTTTCAAGGAACATTCTGCATAAAATAGTATAGTCTGTTTCACTATTGATGCTATTACTAGGTCAGGCGCGGATCGAAAATTAATCCTTAGGGGGGATCGCTACTAAACAAGTTAATTGTTGCAACAGCAGAAAAAAACCTATTTTTTCTATTGTCACATTTATTTCTAGAACTCATTTTATCCACCAATTAATGAAGATCAAGTTTAAAATCAATAAACGTCTAGATTTTATATTTGATTACAAGTACCTAGATTCTATGAAATAGACTATAAACACGAGGCACAATTTTTACTGCGAAACTGAAAGGGTCAAATAAAACCACGTGGTCTAAAATTTAAATGACAATAACATTCGCAGGGGTGCATTATACACGATGTCTCTTTTGATTCACTTCTATCTTATGTAAAAAAAAAAGTAAGGTCTCTATCACATTCGAACAAAACTTTACTCTGTTCCTTTGAAACTTTTAAATACTATGCTTGAAAAAGTAAAGGAAATGCAGACTCGGTTCGGTGGTTATGGATACTGCTTACCATAGGTTTTTTAATCTGCCACGTGAAGAAGAAACTGCTCAGCGACCATGTTTGTTCTTTAAACTTCAATATGCCAACAAAGGCATTGACGCAGTTAATAATAGCAACATCCCCAATCACAAAAAGGTCCAGTCTTGTATTCCACCATATTTTAAGCTGAAGTCTAATCCTTGTATTTCTTACAATAATACATGGACCATTGCTTCCAAACTTTTTAATTACAAAAAAACCTTTAGAATGCCTTGACATCGAGCATCTGAAAGGTAGTCTTCCAACATGTTCTTGTTCTTCTTCACCCTTCAACTATACATCTGCTGGACATGTCATTACTGGTGACGTAAATATAGTAAATAATGATGACCTTAAAGGAAGTGAACAACAAAAAAATTATCAAGGGCTCAAATTTGTTTGTTTGATGTATACAATGATATCTGAAAACCATTCAGACACAGCTTTTCGCAGTAAGAAAATATACCACTTAGAATACCTAATTCTTGCAATCCATGAGCGCTGCCATATTGTTAAAATCATTATCTCCCTGCTGGGTTATCTCTAAGCATCTAAGAGAGGGCAGCACCGATGCTGACGTCGGTGAGACACATTGCATTTTACACACGCTTAGTAACAGAGATAAAATGTCATCATCAAAATGTGAATGGAAACTTGAAATGGATGTAAAGAGTTGTCATTTTGAAACAGGGGTTAAGGAGAAGGATTTTGGATCTCAGCATGATGCATTCCCACAAGCAGTTAATGTTACATGTAACTAGAATGGAATGTCCCTGGATCAGTGTGATTGTGACCTACTTTTTCTTGCACTCAGGGATTTCTAATTTGTTGTTATGAGTTTGAACATTATGTGTGCTACATAAATGAGCACACAAGGTGTATTGCTCAGCATCCTGATTTTTAAAATGTGATTTAGTTCTGTTATTCTTCTGACAGCATAAACGGAACCGAACCGGCATACGTATCATCAAGATCTAATCTAAGATAAAAACAAATTAGAGAGTAAGATTTCTAGAACATTTAAATAAAAAGTAACGGAAAGAAGCCCCACAAAGAAAATGAAATTACATTTAATTACATTTATTTGAAATCTACAAAGAGCATTTTATTTATGTAAATATTGACTGCCACATCTCCGTACAAACATCTGGAATGCCATGGTATCATATTTCACAAATTATCTATCGGTTTTTGCACAAATCATGTACATAGTTACCTATGGTTCAGTTATAGAAATATACTGAATCCTTGTCCTCTCATGACAGTACAAAATTTTGCTGCACATCCAGGCATAATTTTTCTTTGTAACTTTTATCAACTTTGTATAAACATTGACCCAGTTCTATCATTGACCCAGTCACCAGCAGCAATGTGGCTTATCTACGTCAGAGAACAGATGCATGCTGGGGAAAAATGGATTACCTCCATAAACCTTTCACTGAGAGTGTTAAATTGGTAAAATCTCACGATAGAAATAAACAAAAAGGTTACAGACCTCATTTCTAAGTTTCAAAAGGCTTTTAAAATTTATTAAGCAACAATTAATTTTTTCATGTTCACTTCCTTTAAATCACTTATTCTTAAAGGTCCAAAATCTAGGGAACCCCGATCTTTCAACTGGCATTCTAATTTCATACATGTTACGAATTCTTTAGAGGAATACGCCAGTCGATGGGCCACAGATGAAAAAGAAGACCTTGACACGTTGTCAGAATGGACTAAAAGTGTTTGATGCACGTTAAAATCTCGCATTAAGCGATTAAAGCGCAAAATAAGTACCATCTATTCTTCTATATTTGATAGATTAGAAGTGAAAAAAGAACTACTAGTAGATAAATTACACCATCTGTTTGTACTGGTCCCTGCTGACAAAGCAGGAAACACCATTGTCTTTGTTTATAAGGCTCATTATATAAAGTGTATATTAGAAGAACTTGGATTTAATTCCGCAAGTGGCAATCCAACTTAACTCATAGCTCTCTTTCCAAGGAGGATTCTTCAAAATCATGTCCGTTTGGAATTTTTTCAATATTCCCAACAACCAAAATCAATTTGAATAACCTTACCTATAATGTATACCTTAACTTCATAGAGCAGTGCAATGAGGTCTCAAGGACATCTTACTCAGAGATTCGGAAAATAGGACGCATTCGGCACTTTCTCACGGACGAGGCATGCAGAACACTTGTCGACTCTCATGTTACGTCGCGGCTGGACTATGTAAAAGCGCTCTTATACAACATAAATAACACCTACATAATCAAACTACAGAGGGTTTAGAACAATGCTGCACGTTTGATTACAATGACAGGCAAGCATGAACATATTCAGCCCATCCTGTTTGATTTGTATTGGCTTCCTGTGATGTATAGAGTGCAATACAAACTATGTGTATATGTATACAAGGCGCTCCATAATCTTGCCCCGACGTATCTAGCTGAACTAGTTTGCGAATACAAACCTGCTAGGTCGCTTCGCTCGGAGTCGGCAAACCAATAAACAGTGCCGCGAGTCGGAGCAAACACCTACGGCGATCGTCGATTCGACAGGGTAGCACCAACGCTTTGGAATCAGTTTCCAATGGGGCTTCGAACAGCTACCAGTTTCAAAGCTTTTAAAGCACAACTAAAAACTTATCTTTTTAGAAAGGCATTTCTTTAAGTGTATATATCTGATAGGTTTTACGTGGTGATTGCGGTTATGTTTCTGCATTTTTAGAGTTCTGATCTTAATTTTAATCCTTCAATGTGTTTTGTTTTAGCGGTAAAATATAAACTAGTCCTGTTTTATTATGTAATTTTGACTTACTCTGCAAAGCGCTTTAGAGTTTTATTAAAGATAAAGCGCTATATAAATGTTATTATTATTATTCATAAAAATCCTTACAAACAAAGATATTTAGCGGTTTCCAGTAAATGTTCTACGAAGCCTCTTTCTTAACTCCTTACCAAAATATTAACAGCAGTAAAGGAGAAACTTCAAGAGTACTGTGCAACAATATATTCAAGAAGCGGGGTAAATCAGATGTGGATACTTAAGAATTCCAAGAAACATTTAGGAAATTTGAAATCCCAAAAATTTACCAAAATCAATAGCATCAAAACTTACGATTTTTCTACACTTTATACAACCATCGCCCACGATAAATTAAAGTCCAGGCTTTTTGACATCATTGCTAACTGCTTTATCAAAACTAATGGATCACGTAAATTTACTTATCTTGTCATCGGTCATTTGCCAAACTATTTTGTTAAGAACCATTCGGATTGTGCACACAAGTACTATGAAATAGATATGAAAAAGATGCTTGAGTTTCTGATTGACAACATTTATGTAGTATTTGAAAATCAGGTGTGTAAACAATCTGTTGGAATTTCCATGGGTACCAATTGCACCCCATTGTTTATATGAAGCAGAATTTATTCAAAAACTTGTACCTGAAAAAAAATAAATCACTCGCTGTGGCCTTCAACTCAACATTCAGGTATATCGACGACGTATTATCAATTAAAAATTGTTATTTTCATTCTGACGTCGACTCGATATATCCCAGTGAACTTGAAAGAAAAGATAGCACAAAGTCTGCGTCATCCGTTTTATATTGGGATATTTTACTGGAAAGGGACATTGATGGTAACCTAACAACAAAACTTTACGAAAAACGTGATGACTTCAATTTTTCTATAGTCAACCTTCCTTACTTATATAGCAATATACCTTCATCATCTTCATTTTAGTTATGTCACTCAATAAATTCGAAGGGCATGCTCTACGTATGAACAGTTTTTAAGGCGACGCAATCTACTGACAAACAAGTTGATAAAACAGGACTATCAACAGTCTCGATTGAAGTCATCTTTTCATCAGTTCTATGGTCGATTCAACGACCTTGTCAGCAAATACAATCTTTCACTGGGTCGCATGCTGACTGATGTTTTTTTTATACTTATTGTTAGACCATAATTAATCACCAAATTGTCTACGGACTTTTCCGTTTCTCCCGATTACGACAAAGAGCACACGGCGGGTGTGACCGGTCGGCAGAGGATGCTCACTCCTCCATGGCACCTGATCCAACCTCTAATTTTTTAGAGGTCTGTGTTTATTCTGCTCCTGTTTTGCATTTTTCCTTTGGACTTTTGATTTTGAACAATGTTCATTATCACCAACACATGTCATTTGAAAGGAAACCATACCAAATAGCCACCTCAAGCCTTGCTTTTTACACATTGACCATAATGCATCAAGGTTCAATAACTCTTATTTCCCTGAATCTGAAATACTAGTATTTAACGTGTTAGTTTTATTACAATATACATTTTTTTGAATGGGAAAAAACTGGCTACGAGTTGAAATACAAACATATTGCTAGGTAATAACATGATATATCGCATCAGTTACTCAAATATTTCTTGTGATCTCGTCATGATTAGTCACCAGTACTTTCCCTAAAAATGACTTATTTTTGTTATATGTGTTCAAACATTTCAAGTAGCTACATAAATATAGCTATATAAATGACAGATATCTACTAGTGTCGTTAATATAAATATTCTGAAAGGTGATATACATGATATTACACTTAAATAACTCAGATATCTTTTGTGAAAAACCCTCATTTATGACATATTTGTTTACATATTTCAATTACTGTTGCTTGACATCCAACATGCACATATTTGCCACTATTGTTGATAACACAATCCAAATTAAAAAGGGAAAATCAAAATTCCCTTTTTTTGACCCTGTTTTTCATATCTGCATCCATATACACCCCTTTTTGCCAAAAATAAGCCTTTACAAGTCAAAGTTCATGGGATTTTCCTGAATCATTGACATTTAAATGCATTACACAGACATTTAAAATGAGGTATATTCCCCTTATCCATTTAAAAACTCATGAAGCATCAGAGGAACGTTCCTCTTTTTTCAACTAAAATGTTCACAAAGCAGCTGAGGAACGTTCCTCTTTTCACCTGACTTAAATCTTGACAATGACAACTCATCTGAGGAACGTGCCTCTTTTCACTTCAACAGAAATATTGACAAGTCATCTGAGGAACGTTCCTCTTTTCACTTCAACAGAAATCTTGACAAGTCATCTGAGGAACGTTCCTCTTTCACTACAACTGAATTCTTCACAAAGAATCTGAGGAACGTTCCTCTTTCACTACAACTGAAATTTTCACAAAGAATCTGAGGAACGTTCCTCTTTTCTCTTTAACTGAAATTATAACTTTTAAATTTAAATTTAAATTTTAAACTTTAAATTTAACTTTATGTAAATATTAAGGATGTAAGCAAGTACTCGAGTACTTGACTATCGCTCAGTCTCGATGATGATCAGCTTAAATTTTCTTAGTCGATTACTCTATAAAAAGTAAAGAGAGTTTGAATTTTTAATATTTTTTATCGCGGCATTTTTGGGTTACAAATCAAAATAACGGTTGGCTTTTTTAATCATTTTGGTCGGTCTGTTCTGTCAGTGCCCCTTGTGTATTTTTTATGCGGCAAATACATGTATATTAATAGATGTCAAACATTGATCTTGTATTTTAGATCAAATTATAATTAATTGTTTTCAATAAAAGTACATAGGCATGTAATTAAGAAAACCAATTTAATATTTCTTTTAATATTCAATATCAAGTTTATTTAGTAATTAAATTAGATGTTTATATAATTAAAAATATAACTATCTTAATAATTGTCTCAGTGCATATGTTTTTATAATTATTAAAAACATTAAGCTCGCATCCATGAAATTCAGGATTGAGTTCGTAAGTAGAGCTGCAATTTCCTGAAAGCACTTTCACTTAATGTGGTCTTTGATACATGGTTGACAAGAGCCAAGGTTTATCTTCTGTTCTGTTTATCTTCTGTTCATACTGTTTGACTGGCTTGATGGCTTCTTAGTTTTTCTGTGGCCCCATTGATTTCCTTCCAGGGGGGATGTCCAGATTTTCTATAGAATTTATGTATGATACATGTACATATTTGCATTTAAACTCATAATTGCTAAATAATTTCCTGTTATTTCATTTCATAATAAAGATCTGGCTGTGATGCTTTTTTTTTGATAATTACACACACATTCTCAAAAAATACATTTAAGTATTGACATTCTTTAAGAAAAAGTACCCAGTAGGCAGTATATATATAAGGTCACATAAGTTTCTCCCAGCTTAACGAGAGAGAGAGAGAGAGAGAGAGAGAGAGAGAGAGAGAGAGAGAAATTTGTTCAACAAATATTTCTCCTAGGATATATATACCTAAATATGTTTAAACATTTACAGAATCCAAGCAGGATAATTAAGCATGAATTTGATTTGAATCTACCAAACATCAAAATACTCTTAAATTTCTGCTCTAATCTTAAAACACAGTGGTATCATTGCAATTTTGGGGGGATGGCGGCAGATCTTTACACTTCACATCAAATCCCAAAGCTATTGTTATCGGGCCGGTCATTCTTGTGAGTATGAGAATGGTTTACAGCTGTAAATTATTTGTTTTAAGCCAGACAGCTGAGCAGATGGGATTTGCATCACATAATTAAAGCAGGAATTATTAGCCACATCAAACAAGAAAATTTATAATTCAGATTCTGTTCATCCTATCAATTTAATGTTGCAGCAAGGAAATACTAGAATTCAGTAAATTAAGCTTGATGAGCTTGGTCAAACTTATTTTTGTTTGAAATTTAGAAGCATAAAATATTCAGAATATTTGTTCATCATAAATTTGGACTTGTCATACTAAGGACTTTATGTTTTTTTCATCAAAAGTCTCAGTTACCTGTGTGCCCTACCTAAGTTAAGCTAAACAAATCATTCAGGCTCAAATCATATGAATCAGATGTTTGTGTGGGATCATTCTCAGTGGCTGACCACCGGTACAAATGTCAGGCTGTCTTTTTGTCTCTCCTTTCGGAGATGATTTGTAAATCAACTCCATGCAATCACTAGTTGCTCTGGAAGTATTGTGGACCTGGAGCCCGTTTGACAGATTTCCTAAGATGTTTCTTAGGACAGAACTTAAGATATGCCTGAGTTATAACTTGTTTGTATAATATTTTACATTCACGCATACAGGAGTAGATAAAAATTACGCAATAAACCCTTATATTCTTTGAAAACGGTATTTTTTTAATATCAGAGAGAACGAATTGATCATTGTTTCTTTCTTGTTTTTGCTACACATACATATATTTCTTTATTTTAAATATTATTTGGATATGACCGCATGAATCAATTGAAAACATTGGTCGCTGCTAGAATTTCAGTTGTTCTTTATAAATGATCCAGTGCATTTTTTTGTCTAGTTGGTCCATTATAAATAGCCCGTGTTAACATATACAGATATGCTTAATCCTTGCCCCCCCCTTCCCACCCTGATGCTGCGTGCCTGCTTGTAAGGGTTGATTTAAAAATAATGATGTGGGTTTTTTTTAAAGAAAATACTGCAGATAAATGCATCTTGGCTGATAGAAGAAGCGAGGATAAAAGGCAAATTTCTGAATGAAACAGCATACCCATGGATGAATTAGCATTGACATTCCTAAACCACTTAATTTGCAGTCACTCCTACTCCTCCCCCCCCCCGACAAAGCAAAATCAAATGAAGAAAACACCTAACATTTCTCCCATAAAAGAAAAGCTTATTTCGTGGAAGGATATGACAAATCATCCAGTCATTCTGTAATTGAGTATTTATTTAGTAATAATTCCTTTTTAAGATATCAGTAATTCTCGGGCATGAATAATTTAATTATCATCAGTGCACTAGCTATAACTATATGCCCGTAATTCATCTGCACGTGCAAGATAATCTAAAGAGAATTGTAAAAATTAAAAGTCCACACCAAAGAAATTAATTGAAGAAATATGTGTGTAATTTGATAGTTCTATTGTTTTCAGTTTAGAAGTAAAGTGGATATATTACAAGGAGAGGATATACATAGGCTATGCCTGTTGTCCAATTATATTGAATTTATTCAATAAAATGTTTAAATAAATTAGAAGTAAAGTGAAAAAGTCTTAATGATGCGCAGTATTTTTGTTCTACTTTAATGTGCATATCATTCATTTCAATATAACATAAACAGTCACCTTGTTAAGTTTGTTCCTAAAACATAATTTACCTGTCTTAAAGTTAAAAGTAATGAACTTAGGAGAAAGTTCTTTCCTAAGATATAACTTAGTCTTAAGTATGCTTTGTGGAATGGGAGCCTGTGTACTCATTAGATTAATCCTTTCACGTTTGTACATGTTACAACTGTGTGACAATTCATTTTGGCAGATTAATCAAATACAGTATTTAATATTTAACTTTTTCTTAAATAGAGCATGTTTCTATTCCATATGACTGATTAATATCTGTATGATTTTCCTATTTACAAAGTCTGATTTGTAAGATCTAAAACTCACATCATGTAAATGGAGTTAATAGTGTTACTGAGTTCATTTGTCCCAAGAGGGCCATTTTCCTAGCAATGGTTTAAATAAGCATTTGTAGGGGAAATTGATAATCTATAATGAGAAGTGGCTAGCAGATTATGCTGTTTCACTGAAAGAGTCTTGTGGGAGTACTAGTTCCAGAAGGACAGCTATAGTTTGAGATTAATTTAAGATTAAGAATAACAAACCTGAATCTTCAAGCATCTCCCATCTCGATCAAGCTCTGTCCAAATTAATGCTCCCCATCCACTAGAGCAGCAAAAAGGTCGCATGCAGTGATTTCAAATCAAAATCCACCAGGCGCAATATTTTGTCACTTCCAATCATCATAACCTATAACATTACATTGTATTATGATTATATTTTGATTTTGCACATTATTTTCAAAATTCGATGATTACAATAAATAGTTTAAATATCAGATAATCAAGGATTTTGTATCAAATTAATTTATATGCTTTAGGTTTGCAATTACCTTGATTGTAGTGAATTAGCAGAAGTGCAAAAGAAAATCAGTTATGTATTTTAAACGTTTGAATATAATAAAAGTATTAATTACCTTGATGCATCCTGCGATGTTTGCAACTGCAATTTCCAAACAATATTTCCGTTCTGCTTCATGAAGTACACATGCAGTGTTAATCTTAGATAAAATTTGCGACCACATTTTGCATCTGTACCTAAAGCAGTGGCTCTCAAAGTTCACACAGTTACTATCATTAGCACAACCCCAACATCTTATCAGCATCCAGTTAGTGGTTGACAGCTGATAGAAGACCTAAGCATGTGTATAGTCTTTAGGTCATGACATTTCTACTGACCATGCTGAGAAGTTATTTACAGGATATACTGGAGTAAAATTAGATATTTCCTAGTTGATAAACATGAAGTACTCCAAGAAAACCAAAAAGTGAGTTTGTTTTTTTTTAACCTAAAATGTCCTCCTTAATACCAGAGGTAGATTTGTGGATTTATCAAACTATGAGTACACTATTGAATTTTAGCTCGTGTATGTTGTGATTTTATTAGGAAGATGGTGGGGGGGGGGGGTAATTGTTGGCTAGTGTAAGATAAAACTTACATGTGTATTAATATAATGATTGCAGTTCATAATAGAACTTGCAGCAAGTCAACATTTTACATCCTGTTTGTTACTATCATCCAGCTCAAAGAATTTAACAAATGCAAATTTTTGGTTACCTGATTGTTTTCTCAAAGCTTAGGTCCTGTCACACCAGATTGCGTTCCCCCAGAGTTTCACGACATTGTTATATTTCTGGAATTGCTGGGGGATCGCAGAGAAATTCAAAACCATTGTGCAGTTGTATTTTGAATGTTTACAATTAAGATGAAAATGTGACAGCAACCAAGGGATTTCTACTCAGCTCCCGACGCGTGTAACTGCATTCCTACAAACTTCTACTTTTACCAAATGACTGCGCTCCCACTGAGTGCTCATAATGTGCTTGAGTTCTGACTTCGAGTTTACGGTGTGTGTGTGTGTGTGTGTGTGTGTGTGTGTGTGCACCTTTTTTTTTTATCAGTTCTTAAATTACCTAACCAACATCATATTATTGTTTTCGCGGCTTGACACAAAGTGTTTGATTTTATATTTAAAATTGTTAAATTATGAGCTGCAAACCCGCTCTTGTTAAACAAGTTATTTAATAAGTGACATAGTTAGCATGTCTTCTAAATTTCAATTGTGCTTATTAGTTACATGTACAATAGGGGCTTAAGTGAAAATCTTTCCTGCAATAATGATCATCGCAATGTATTATATCAATTTGCATCATGATAGATACAGAAAATAAAACCAGGGTTTTCCAGTAGAATGTTGACAATCGCACAACGTTTTTATTTTTAAAACTTATTAATCATAAAAATTATTTTTTAAGATTGAAGTGAATCTTTAGAATAATGTTCAGAAGTATTTTAATCATTTCGCCTCTTCTTCAAAGTTGACGTTATCCACGTCGGAGTCAACGTCTTACGATGACGTCAGTTGAGACTTTGACATAACTACTGACAAAAAAAAAGGCCATGCATTTTTTATTGCAGTGTCAATTATTCAGATTGAAATTATTATTTGCAAAATCAGAAACATATGTGCAATCTTTTCATATTCTGTGTTAGGCTAAAGGTATTTTTTATCTATTACAAATAAAATTAAATTTGATTTGTTATCATCCTTTTATTCTATACAATTCTATAGCCTACCTTTTTTTTACATTTACATTTTACAACCAAAATTTGAATGCGGTAAGCAGATTTAAACTATCCGGTAAATTTACCTTATATTTTGCACATAATTTACTCATAAGGTGACCTTTTACTGAAAAAAAATTAAAGGAAATTGTATGTTTGAAACATTCTCTCCCGAGACTCCTTAAGAATGATTAATTAATTTACTTTTTAATTTGTCAAAACCAGTGTTTCAGTTTGATTTTGAAAGAGTGATACAGTAACATTAAAGTGGCACGGTGACTCAAAATAGATGTTTTACTTTTCGATTATTACAACCGATATAAGAAGAGCTACTTGAAATTTTATCATAAGGAAGGTTTCACGCATCATAAGTCATCATCTATCAATTTACAAGTCATTAAAGCTCATCCGGAAATTGCACACGTAAACAAACCGAGTTGTTTTGGACATTGGTTTAGTGTCACGTGATTGCGATTTCTGTCTAAAAAT
>WFKH01011925.1:21774619-21791468 GCA_016163765.1 Magallana hongkongensis | reverse complement strand
TTTAAAGAATAGGAATATGCATGTACCTCAACTTTCTAGAAAAAAAATACATTGCATGTTTAAGTAATCAATTTTTGTTCGAGCATGTCACATTTCGAGGTTATAGACATTTAAATCCCAGTTGATTCGTGTGGATGATTCCTGCAAACTTATAATTTTTTGCGCAAACTTTGTGTGTATTTCATTCATCTTATTCATATTAAGCGCTCGCTGGGGCATAATTTTACGTTTTTAAACAAATTCTTCAGTGTCTCAGCTGTCGGCAAAATCGTAGCCGTTTCGGGTCACTTTTTAAAAATCTTTTATACAGGCTTCCTTATTGTCAAACCAACAACTCTTATTCAAAGTCCACGTCTTTTGGTTAAAATTTTTATCATGATCTTTTTTAATGCCCTCCACACTATTATTTTCCATTTGTACTGTACTCTTTGACAATCCATAATGAAATGATCGGTTTTGTTTCATGTTATTAAAAAAAAATAATCAATATTCTTTTCTGTGCCTGCTCACAATTTCATATATATAATGATACAGTTATGACAGGGTTCCTCTATATGGGCCCGGTACTATACATATCATTGACAAGATACCTCTATACGGACCCTATTTCTATAAATATCAATGACAAGAGACCTCTTTACGTACCCCATTTCTATATATATCAATGACAAGAGACCTGTATAAGTACCCCAGTTCTATTAATATCAATGACAAGAGACCTCTATACGTACCCCATATCTATAAATATCAATGACAAGAGGCCTCTATACGGACCCTATTTTTATAAATATCAATGACAAGAGACATCTCATCAAGAGACCTCCCCTCTTTTTAGTATTTTCTGACACAAGTTAAATCTGAAGTACACAAAACAGAACTTTTAACTTACGAAGTCAATGAGGGTTATTATTCAATTCAGATCAATTGTTTATTACACGAAAAAAATCATTAAGTTTGATGATTGATTTAAAGTACATTTTTTATGTCCCAATGAAGGGAGGTAGAAATAGTCTGTGTATCTGATTTTTGGGAGTTGATTTTTATCAACTCCCCTATGCAGTTACTATGGCAAAACGGAAGCAAAACAGTGTTTGGACCCACGCACAAATCATGAATGGAAAACCATCACCGCTGATAAGACAAAGTACTTGAAAATAATCGAGAAATTCTATTTAATGTATTGATAGGCATTGTTTTTTCAAGGAAACTTATTTATGAATACCTTGAAAATAGTCAGATTTTAAATGGTACGAACAATTGTGATATGTTTTGTAGTCGCATGTATTCCTTGTGATTTCGTCATGATCAGTTAATAGTACTTTCCCATAAAATGCCATATTTTTGACAGATTTGTCCAAACATTTCAAGTAGCTACATAGATATAGCTACATAAATGACGGATATCTAGTTTTGTTAATATAAATATTCTCAAAGGTGATATACATGATATAACACTTAAATAACTCAGATATCTTTTGTGAAAACCCCTCATTTTTGACATATCTCTTCACACATCTCAAGTAGCTTGGCATCCAACATGCACATATTTGCCACTATTGTTGATATAAACATTTGAAAACGTGATTTCCATGACATTACACTTAAATTACTCAGATATCTCTTGTGATCTTGTCAGCTACTAGTACTTACTCTTACAAATACTATATTTATTAGTACATATTTGTCCAAACATTTTAAGTTGCTGCTTCTTTAGATGGCAGACCTCTAGTACTGTTGTTTATATTAACATTATAATCGGTCATCTACATGATATAACACTTAAGTTACTTAGATATCTCTTTTGATCTCATGAGCTATAAGTACCTTTGTAAAAAAATTCTCATTCTCGGCACATTTTTTTCAAACATCTAAAGTAATTGGACATAAAACATGCACATTGTTTGCATTATTGTTAATATAAACATTCTGAAAGGTAATATAAATGATATTACACTTAATATACTCAGATCTCTCTTATTTTTTCGTCAGCTACTCATTTTCTATAAAAAATGCCACATTTTTGACATCTTTGTCCAAACATTTCAAGTAGCTGCATATATAGATGGCAGATATCTACTAGTAATGTTCATATATACACATTACGAGGTCATTCACTACATATTACACTTTCATTACTCAGATTTCTCTTTTTATCTCATCAGCAACTATACTCTGTCCGAAGATATCCTCGATTCACATTTTGTCTAATTACTCGATATTTGTAAATACCTTAGGGTTCAAACGATGTTCATCGAAAAGTATGAAAAATTTCCAAGATTTTCCTTTTGAAACGCCCCCTATAGCTTATTAGGTTTCAAAACACAGCTAAAAATGTAATGTCTACGGGGATTTTGTTTTGCAACAGACCCGAATGATAACGTTGAAAAATTGTGCGAGGTATGGAGAAAAGATGCCAACATTCCCCATAATAAATCTCCGTAAAAAATCAGTTTTCGATTTCGAAAAAATGATAGTGTTGCGTTCGACTCCCGGGTGGGAGTAAGCAAACTTGTGGGTTTTCCACTCCCGTAAGTCAACCTTATTTTATAATAGATAAATGAACAAGTCAGGATTAACAATATAACAATAATTTATTCAGGATGAAACAGTTAAATGGTAAAATGATTTATATGATGAACAAGTCACACAAACTCCCAAGCAAAAATCATCCCACATCCCATTAATAAAAATCCTACATATACAAATAATTAAATAAGCTACTTGTACTTTTTTAAAGCTCTACAAATATCTAATAAATCCTTGGTAAATTCTTTTTCCCATTTTTCCCAATGATGGGCCTCGCGTTTCCTATTATTATGTGATAATCCTAAATGGAACCTCCCACTTTACGTATGGGCGTCCCATAAGGTATTGGGTATCCCACAGGGGTATCTCAGCTTTATTATATAATATCTTATATAACAATAATTACCCAACGGGCCTGGGATAAATCGGCCACCCCTGAAGTGGGTGTATAGGCTTCAACAAAGTTGCGATGTTGCCCTGAGACTGATAATTAGGCGTCTGCCTAATTAGCAGACGATGGGGGGTATATATACCCTTACGTACCCCTAGGTAACCTCAATTAGCCAATAGATGAACCGAAACGACCCTACGCCACTTCCGGAATAAACAGACTGGGGAAAGTGCACGCGGTGAAGTTATTGAAGGGAATACGAGTTATTTCTACTAAAATATGGGATTTAATCTACAAAATACGATAAGTACAAGTAGCTTTTATACTATAACAATAATACAAGCGATGTCATACCTATGTTCAATGATAAAACGTGATAAATGATTACAAACATACAGTGGAGGATCGAGGCCATTCGGACCCGATGTCAAAACATGCATTCAAATGACAATATCATGAAAACGATACGAAGTATGCGTATAAACGATCGATATGGGATGAAAGAATGACAACACATTCAAGCATGATAATAAATAACAACGATTAATGAATAATCATGGGAGCTGTAGGTGTTACGGTGAATTAATATATAAACATTCAACTCAATTTCGTAACAATAATGTTTAAATGAAATTATCTTGGATATTTTCTGTTTCATCTATTTCAATTGCACTTCTCTCACAGGTATGTGTATTTATATCAAAAATCGCTCTACTGTGCTGCATAAATATCTTGGGACAGACTATACTTCTTTTGTGAAAAAAACTCAAGTTTTACATTTTTTGTTAAAACATCGCAAGTATCTGGGTATACAACATGCACATATTTGCCAGTAATGTTTATATTAACAGTAAGAAAAGTGACTTACATGGTATTACAGTTAACTTACTCAGATATCTCTTGTGATTACGACAGCAACTTGTACTATACTTTTAAAAGTGATATAGTTGTCCAAAAATTTCTAGTAGCTGCATATTTAGATGGTAAACATCTATTAGTGTTGTTTAATAAACATTAAGCTAGGTCATCCACATAATTTTACACTAAAATTACTCAGATTTCTCTTATCACCTCGTCAGCTCCTAGCACTTTCCCTTAAAAATGTCACATTGTTGACATATTTGTCCAAATATACGTCATAAATGAGACATTTTAAGGGAAAGTACTAGTAGCTGACGAGATCACAAGAAATGTTTGAGTAATTTAAGTGTTATATCATTAAATCACCTTTTAGAATGTTCATTACATTACTGGGATATATGTGCAAGTTGATTATGCAGCTTCTTGAAATGTTTAAAAAAATATGATAAAAAGAGAGTTTTCTCAATAAACTACTAGTATCTGACGAGATCAAAAGAGAGATCCGAGAAACTTTAGTGCAGTATCTTGTGGATGAACTAGTAGAGTGTTTATATGAACACTTGTAGTAGATATCTGCCATCTATATATGCATTTACTTGAAATGTTTGGACAATAACGTCCAAAAAATATGTCAAAAATGAAGAAAGTCATAGTAGCTGACGTGATTACAAGAGATTTTTGAGCAACTAAAGCGTTATATCATGTGAATGACATAGCTAGCCTCTTCCAACGCGTAGCCAGATACTAGTAACTAGTTATTAGAAGCCAGGTTTTCTTATTTCTTGTAGCCAGTTACTAGTAGCTATCTTTTCTCACTTCTTGTAGCCTGTTACTAGTAGCATGTTACTAGTAGCTAGCTTTAACTATTTGTAGGCACAATGGTTTGGGTAAATGAGCTAAAAAGTCGTAAGGAGTGTTACCGATATAAATATGCCGACTATCGGACAATCTTAGAACCAATCTGATGCTCATTTTTGGACGTACAAAAAAGCAACCTTTCTTATTTATACTTTTTGCATGTCGGATTATTTTATCCAAGAGTTAAATTTAGCCAGCCATGCTGACAAGACACCAGAATCTCTACCGTTCCTTTTAATTTCTTTTTTGTTTTTTTTAAAATTCTTATCGATTTTCCAGATGGAATAATTATTGTCACTTGTGTGCACTTTCTGAAGTTCCTGAGAGTAAGACGTACCCTTTATAGGTTCTTCAGCAAAGTCTTTTATTTGATAGGAATATTATTGATGTTGTCAGTAACAGATTGTAGCTTCTCAAAAATTCTTAAGATTGACTATGAGTAAACATGCAGTGTAATCTGTTGCCAAATTTTGAATGCTCTCTTCTGCAAAGTTACTTTTTGTTTCAATTGCCGTAAAAATTTGATGTACGTTTTCTTTTTTAGAAAATGCGGACACCCATCGATTTTTAAAATCACTTATCGGTTCTTAATACTTTCAGTTTTCTTCCGGCAGCAAAAATTGATTTCAAAGTTTTTATAACGTTCGACGCTGTTTTTGTTTCAAAGAGCTGTAAATATATATCTTGAAAATATGTCTCGTAAGACCAAAATATACCTGATGCCTTCATTTTCCTTAGATATGTTTCGCACGTCTTGCAAAACACCATCCCATATGGTGTTCATAGGATAGGTTAAAAATGACGTCTAGGAAACTTCTCTAAACTCTCTTTTGAAGTAAATACGGTTGTAAATCCGATAAAAAAATCTTTGATTCCCTTTAAACCAATTTTATGTTTCCCTTCTTATTTTACAATTTGATACAATTTGTAAGGACCTGCGAAAGACGCAACATGTTTGACGTTGGTCCATATATTTTCCAAGCACTGCCGTTAATCTCGGGTCAATACCATTTTGATCAATGAGGTTAACAAAGTTCCAAGTTTCTTTTTACTACACACAATTTTAAAAAAGCAATAAAGATAAATATATTTCAAAAAATAAATACTGTAATATACAGTAAACATGTGAATGAATAAGTCACTTCAAAAGGAGCTATGTGCATCATCCAATAACAAATTCCATTTTCACACAATAAAATTGACCCGCATAAAAGAAAAATATTTAAACTTAATATAGTTACATAAGTAAGTTATTGAACACATGAAGTGTTTTTGAAGACAATGATAATCTGTTATATTACAGTCTAATAGCTCATCCAGCCGTTCAGATTTCATCGTAAACATTGCAAAAATGTGACTTTCGGAATCCTCGCAGAACTCAACCTCTTTTAGTGGAGCTCAAATCTTTTATTCGACATCAGGTATAAGATTTTTTTTTTTTTTTTTTTTTTACAAATTCCCACTGCTCGAACGTAATAGAGGCTCTTTTTCCGTTTGGGACTATATCATCTTCCCCAGGTGGCATCCACCACTTCTTAATGTTAACCTAGGCAACTTGTTGTCGATAGTAATGTAATAATTTCCCCCAAAATGTTTCTTGTATGAGACGGGAATTTTGGTATTGTACAGGTCTATGTCTATGCCCTCGTTGTACCCATGATCTTTTTCCATTCTTTTTAACCTAGTGTTTCGCCTTTTCTGGTAGAATAAAGGGTTCCGTCTTCTTTCTCTTTATACACCCGTAAATGTACTTTCGTTTCGCCAAGAAACCTTGACACAACGAGAAACATGTTTGGCCGATACTTTCTTGAGGAATAGAAACCTCTTTTGTCCAAATTTTTGGTAGTATTTGAACGTTTTCAACAATGTCCTGGTCTTCATTCGGTCTAAGTCAATGAACAGTATTTTCTTGGTACTAATCGGTTCCCCAGAGATCTCCACGTCTTGAGATTCCAGTATATTATAAGGTTACTAACCATCATAACGTAAACAAATTCGTAACACTGTGAAATATTATTTTTTTTTATAACAACAATGTTCTTGCTTTGTACAATATACCTGTAGCAGAAAAACAGAAACAAAGGGTACATACTTAATTTCACTTTAAAACTTTATTATCTTATTCAATATCGGTAACAAGTTATTTGTCTGTTGAATTCTTTCTCTAAAATAAGCTCTATCAATGGCGTAATTCATCCATTCACCATCCTATCTTCGTATAAAACTAACAGAGTGTGAACATTATTGTCAAACTGAACTTTTTTCGTCGATTAGAAAGTGGGTGCTTAAGATGTAGATTCGGCAGGAATCTGGGCGCACAAAGAGAGTAAAAAAATTTCACCTACTATTTTGGCAACTTTTTAGAATTATGATTGTTATTTGTTTTCTTAGGAACGAGGAATTAGTAAAAATTGTTTTAAATGCAAAAGGTTTTATCATAATAAGTGAATGAATATAGCAATACGACGCACTTATTGCACATTCCTATATAACAGTTGTTTTTTTAAGGATTTTGTTGTCTCTGGGTCTCTCTCCACGAATTTGAAACGTGTAAAAATAAAATATGCGGCTTTTTATTTAAAGATAGAGAGATGACCAAGCGATGACAAATTATGTACTTTTCAAAATATTTTTGAAAAAAATAAACAAGTCCAGAGATATGACAGTGTTGTTTAAAATACTACTTTATGCCGTATATTATTAACTGTCGCATGGATCACAGGTTTCGTTCTGGATTAGTTAAGAAAGAAATGTAGTGTTTGGGGTTTAAATCCTGCTGGTGTTTTGTTTTTCTTTTTTAACTATTTTGTGTTTAAATATCTGCTGATATAACTTTGTGTTAAACTATAGAATAAATATGTCGTTTTTAATTTTATTGTATTAATAGTATATTATGTTATAAAATAAACGCTGTAACTAATAAAACTGCAATAAAATATATAAGCATTAACATTTTACAAATAAAAATGTAAATATATATCGTATTACCCTTCATTGCCCTTTTCAAAAGCTCGTGTTTTAAAGAATAGGAATATGCATGTACCTCAACTTTCTAGAAAAAAAAATACATTGCAATATTTAAGTAATCAAATTTTGTTCAAGCATGTCACATTTCGAGGTTATAAACATTTGAATTCCAATTGATTCGTGTGGATGATTCCTGCAAACTTATAATTTTGTGCGCAAACTTTGTGTGTATTTCATTTAACTTATTCATATCAAGCGCTCGCTGGAGCATAATTTTACATTTTTAAACAAATGCTTAAGTTTCCGAGCTGTCGGCAAAATCGTAGCCATTTCGGGTCACTTTTTAAAATTCTTTTATACAGGCTTCCTTATTGTCAAACCAACAACTCTCATTCAAAGTCCTCGTCTTTTGGTTAAAGTTTTTATCATGATTTTTTTTTAATGCCCTCCACATTATTATTTTCCATTGTACAGTACTCTTTGACAATCCATAATGAAATGATCGGGGTTTTTTTCATTATCATTAAAAAAAAATTAATATTCTTTTCTGCGCATGCTCACTTTTCCATATATATAATGATACGCATATGACAGGGTTCCTCTATATGGACCTGGTACTATAAATATCAATGACAAGAGACCTCTACAGAGTTTAATCTTAACACTCGCCCACTCGCCAAATGCTGGTAAAATTTGGTCTTGGATCATAAATTTCAAAACATGTTGGCCCAAATGGCGAATGAAAATTTTGGTAACCAAAATGTGATCGAGATTATCCGGATTTTATCGGGTTTGTTTTTCCAAAAATCAAGATGACGTAATCGCATCACCAAACTCCTATCATTTTACTTTCTATAAAGCGTTTCAATGACGAATACTTGATCGAGATGGCGAGGCAAACACATCGTGCACGTTTTTTAATATTGGAGAGATTAATTAGAAGCCTGGTCGATCTACTGAGTCACAGTCATGAGATGAGTATTATAAACTTATTAAAAAGGAGGAAGATGCAGTCCAAAGAGAATTGGTTTTTTGGGAGACCGTGATTAACAGAGACGGAGAAGATTTGTTCATAGTTTGTAATGAAGCGACGTCAAATTTTGCTAAAGGTTGCACCCTTTATAAATTATATTTTTTTGTTAAACACGAACAGTCAAAGGTGCACAAAAACTGTGCTGAATTTTATAAACATACATGTAAGGCCAAGGAAATACCGGAGGCAGTCAAGATAATACAGTAACCAGTCATTGAATAAAGATTAATTAAAAGAAAGTTGTTTGCAGTTCAATTTTTGTGATCGGCTTCGGCCGATCACTGTTGTGTCCATATGAGGCATCCGGCAAATGCTTCCACGTGCGCACACATTCCGCTTGCATAAGTAGTTCTTATAAAAACTTGAAGTTTGGTTTAGTATTTATATAACATTTTACTCGGTTTTATTTCAATTCATTTACCTTAAGAGATGCAAACATACATAAAATACAGTTCGACCTGTTAATCCAAGAATGCACATTTTGTCCCACGCGTAAGAATTTCGATCGAAAGATTCATTCAGTAATGCAGTTGACCTCGATGAACTGACCTCAGTCATAAGAAGATGCTCCATGAACTGACCTCGATCTATTGATGTTGCATAATAGTAGCTAGGAAGGCGGCTTGATTTTTAAACAAGGTTACGTTATAATGCGACCTCAATAGCAAGTTATGATAGCATTCAATGTTTTTCAGTCGCATTAAATTATTTTAATACAACTCTTTCTTTGTATACGTGTTAATGCTCTTTAAAGAGTCCTTCTCAGTATTCTGAAGAAGATACACTAAAATTTAATAATTACGTTAAAAATATAAAATTAGACAAGGAGTTTACGAACGGCTTTTCCCAAATTTATTTCAAAATTAAATTTGTTGACGGTTTATAATAATGAAATTAGGGTGTACAGATTCAAAATATTCTATATTTTGTAAAAATACAGTACTTTTTTATTATTTTACATCAAACTGATCATGTTGATTGCTTCTAGCTATCAATATATCATTATTGCCGATCATTCCTTTAAAAGGAATACGTGTTTTCAACTATTTCTCAAGCAAAAATTAATTGGTATGTGGGCTAACAAGTTTGGAAACTTTAGGAGCTTACATGGCTAGTGACAGTTTTATTTAAGTAAACCCTGCTCTATACGGACCCCATTTCTTTTAATATCAATGACAAGAGACCTCTATACGTACCCCATATCTATAAATATCAATGACAAGAGACCTCTATACGTACCCCATATCTATAAATATCAATGACAAGAGACATCTATACGTACCCCATATTTAAAATATCAATGACAAGAGACCTCTATACGTACCCCTTATCTGTAAATATCGATGACAAGAGACCTCTAATCAAGAGACCTCCCCTCTATATAGGTATAATTGCAGCACACCGATAATATCATATTAATGTCATTTACCAATATGGACAGCAAGGAGGCAAACGTGGAGAGCGCACCTGCTGATAGTGGGGGTAAGTTAATTAGTGTCCAATCCTCTAACCACCACACCAGCCGTTCAATGATCATTTCATTCCGCGGATTTAGTGTCATTAATATTTTCGAACACGAGTTGAATCTGAAATACATAAAACGATGTATTAAATCAGACCTTTTAACTTAAGAAGTCAACGAGTGTTATTAATTCAATTCAGCTCAGTTGTTTATTACACGAAAAAAATCATTTAGTTTGATGATTGATTTAAAGTACAATATTTATGTCCCAATGAAGGGTGAAGGCAGGTAGAAATAGTCTGTGTATCTGATTTTTGATTTTAATCAACGTTCCTATGCAGTTACTATGGCAAAACGGAAGCAAAACAGTGTTTGGACCTAAGCACAAATCATGAATGGAAAACCATCACCGCTGATAATAAATAGTACTTGAAAATAATCGATACATTCGATTTAATGTAGTCAGAAATACAATTATCCAAAATATTTCGATTACTGATACTGATTTACGGTTTCTTTTTATTGTTTCTTTTTTTCTTCATCCTTTTCGGCTACTTATCTCAAAAAGTATTCAACCGATTTCAACGAAACTTTCAGAGAATTGTGAAGTTACAATGCCTCGGAACTTGTCAAAACTTAATGATGACGTCACTTCCGTTTTGACGTTATGTCAAATTTAAATTTTTTTGTGTTTATATATTTATTGATTGTCTTCTGACATAAGGCCGGAAATTGAGATTCGTAACTTCCCGTCGAAACCGAAAGTAATTCAAATTTGTCAAAAAATTCAACTTTTCGAGCAAACTTAAATATGATATGCATGTTGTAAAGTTTCCTAAGCTTAATATAAAACTGAAATCCGTTTCGAAATTGGACGATGCATTGCAGAGATATCGGGGTTAAAAAACGATTTTCCGGAAATTTTGAATCCACTGTTTTGGTTAAAAAAGCAGTTTAAAGTTCAAAGCTAAGTTACCTCGAACCAAAAAAAAAATCGAGAATAATAAGTCGTTCTTCAACTTATTCAGATTTTCATTTGGTAAGTCGTTCTTGAAATCGTGAAGACTTTTGTTAATTCGTACTTAGAATCATTCGCATTTTGTTAAGTCGTACCTAGAATAATTCGGATTTTCTGATTTTTTTCGAGTTATAGTTGTTGTTTGGTTTCAGAACCCTGCCTCTAGCAGGGACTTTTATCTTTACTTCTGACATTAACGGAAAACACACTTGTTGCTGTGCTTGAAATTACTCTTCTTATACGTTTGTAGGTTTAGTATACGTTTAAATTAATAGATGTACAAACTAAGTACTTTAAATTCAGTTGTTATTTTCCATTTCATAGACTCATAACTTTTTTTATGCGTCTCTTTTTTCATATCTTAAATTCTTATTGTTCTAAATATATTTATTTAAAGATTCTGTAGCGATTTTTATATCCGTATACCAAGTCATTTATATTCTTTCTTGTTGTTTAGGCATGTTTGTCTATAAACAATTGTTGGTGCATTCTAATTAAGGTATTTCGTTTCCAACGGTTAGGTCTCTTTTGACCTATTATTTTTAGGTTTCCAACGGAAGACCCCTTTGTTATTCTATTGGTTTTTTTTTAATAATTGTTGTGCTCTTGTTATTTTATTGTTTCTTTTAATTATTATTAGGGTCTTCCGTTTCCAAAGGAAGACCTCTTGATTTCTTCGGTTTCTTTTCATAATTATTACTAAGGTCTTCCGTTTCCAACGGAAGACCTCATTGTAATTGCTTTGTTTCTTTGTCCCTATTATTCTATTGTTTCTTTTTCAGGTTTTTTATTGTTATTAGGGTCTTCCGCCTTCAGCGGAAGACCCTTCGATTATTCTATTATTCTATTGTTTCTTTTCTTGTTATTAAGGTCTTCCGTTTCCAACGGAAGACCTTATTGTTTTTGCTTTGTTTCTTTTTCCCTATTATTAGGGTTTTCCGTTTCCGACGGAAAACCCTCTTGTTTTTCTACTGTTTCTTTCTATTATTATTATTAGGGTCTTCCGTTTCCAACGGAAGACCATCTTGTTATTCTACGGTTTCCTTTTCTTTATTATTATTATTATTATTATTAGGGTCTTCCGTTTCCAACGGAAGACCCTATTGTTATTCTACAGTTTCTTTTTCTTTATTATTCTTTTTTTTTCTTTTTCTGACTTTTTATTTGGAGCGTTATTTCTCAAAAACTATTCAACCGATTTGCATGAAATTTTCAGGACTATTAGAGCTTCATCAGCGCTACATATTATTTAATTTTCAAATGATGACGTTACTTCCGGTTTCAGATATTGACGATTTTGTAAATTTTTAAGGGTCATTTTGTCCACGCATCTCCCCCGAAACTAATCAAGTTAGAAACTTGAAATTTTCAGGGATTGTAGATGAATGTCTGTAGATGTACCCCCATGCTTCCAATTATGAAAATTGCGCAAGGCCTCTAAGCTCGCCTGAACCTGAAAATTAGTACCAAATTTGTTTACGAAATTTTCGAACTTTTTCTGTAATATCCTTTGATGTATAAATATTTTGTTTAAACATGTAATGCAAAGGTTGTTTAATTTTCACGGGCTTTCATTTCATATCAAGAAAAAAGGGCTGGTCCCTCAAATTAGGGGCCAAGAGGGCTTTAAAGTCTTTTAAAAATAACTCTTTACTGAACAATAATCTGTTATTAACTATAGAAGCAAAAATACCAGTGTACAGCTGTTTATCTATACAGTACCATAACTAAGTCATATGTTACGTAATTAGGGGTTTGAAGGGGCCAGAAGTTCAAAACTTTGATCATTTATATCTAGAAAAGGAGAAATATTTTGAAAAGCATTGTAGAATAAAAAATGCTTAGAATAGTGTTCTTAGCAATATGCTACCTAAAAAAATTGTTGGTGGCCACGGTAAGGAGTTTAAGGGTCGGCCCCTAAAACACATTTGTTCAGATATTTTTGGAACGGTCAACAATTCCTGAAAACCTGTTGAACAAACTATGTTTTTTATTTACAAGACCTTTTATTTGATATCAAGAAAAAAGGGCTGGCCCCTCAAATTAAGGGCCAAAGAGGCTCTAAAGTATTTTTATAATAACTCTCTACTGAAAAACAATTTGTAATTAATTAAAGAAGCAAAAATGTTCAGTGTACAGCTGTTTATCTATACAGTACCATACTTAAGTCATATCATATGTTACGTAATTAGGGGTTTCAAGGGGCCAGGCGCCCAAATTCTGATCATTTTTATCTAAATAAAGGAGAAATAATTTGAAAAGCATTGTAGAAGAAAAGTTGCTCAAAATAATGTTCTCAACAATATGATACCTCAATTTTTTACGTTGGTGGCCCCGGTAAGGAGTTTAAGGGTCGGCCCCTAAAACACATTTGTTCAGATATCTTTAGAACGGTAAATAATTCGTCAACACTTGCTGAACAAAATATGTTTATATTTGGAAGACCCATTGTTTGATATCAAGAAAAAGGGGCTGACCCCTCAAATCCGGGGCCAGAAGAGCTTCAAAGTCTTTTTTCGATAACTTTATTTCAGCGATAAGTTGTTATTAATCATCAGAGCAAAAAATAAGAGCTTATTAAGCTTAATTTAAACCTGAAATCCGTTTTTAAATCTGACGATGCATTACAGAGATATTTGGGTTTAAAAATCGATTTTTCCGGAAATTTTGATTTCACATTCTTGGTTAAGAAAATAGTGTTATGTTCAAAGTTAAATTGACTCGTACCTAAAATAATTCGATGATTGTTAAATCGTACTTAAACACATTAGGATTTGTATTTGCTAAAGTCGTTCTTGAAATTGATAAGGTTTGTGTTAATTCGTACTTTGAAATCATTCGGATTTTGTTAACTCGTACCAAGAATTAATCGATTTTCTTTCTTTTTGTTTTAATTACTTACCTTTATTGGTTTAAGAACTCTGCTTCTTAGAGGAACTTCTAGCTTTACTTTCGACATTTACGGAAGACCCACTCGTTGCTTTGCAACGAGCTTTGCTCTAGTTATTCTTAATATTCTTTTTCTGCCTTCTCTAACGCTTTATATCTCGAAAACTATTCATCCGATTTGCACTAATTTTTCAGGACTTATAGAGCATCGGAGTGGAAAAATTTTTTTAGTTAAATTTTTTGATGACGTCACTTCCGGTTTACGATATTGACGATTTAATGAAATTTTAAGTGTCATTTTGTCAACGCAACTCCTCTAAAAGTAATAACGATAGAAGTTTGAAATTATCAAGGATTGTAGATGAAAGTCTGTAAATGTACCGCATTGTTTTAAACTTTGGATAATACTCAAGGCGTTGAAGCTCGCCTGAGGTCGAAAATCGGCACCAGTTTTTTCAAAAAAATTTTGCACATTTTCTAAAATATTTTTAAACCTGTAAATATTTTGTTAAAACATAAAAATCAAATGTTGTTTCAATTTCCACGGACTTTCATTTGATATCAAGAAAAAGGGGCTAGCCCTTCAAATTAGGGGCCAAGAGGGCTCTAAAGTTTTTTTGCAATAACTCTTTACTGAACAATTATTTGTTATCAATTAAAGAAGCGAAAATGTTCATTGTACAGCTGTCTATCTTTATATTACCATACCTAAGTCATATGTTACGTAACTAGGGGTTTGAAGGGGCCAGAAGTCCAAAACTTTGATAATTAATATCTAGAAAAGAAGAAATATTTTGAAAAGCATTGTAAAACAAAAATTGCTTAGAATAATGTTGTAAACAATATGCTACCTAAAAAAAATTGTCGGTGGCCCCAGTAAGGAGTTTAAGGCTCGGCCCTTAAAACAAAATTGTTCAGATATCTTAATCCTGAACACTTGTTGAACAAAATATGTTTATATTTACGAGACCTTTTGTTTGATATGAAGAAAAAAGGGCTGGCCCCTAAAATTAGGGGCCAAAAAAGCTGTAAAGTCCTTTTATAATAACTCTTTACTAAATAATAATTTGATATTAATTATAGAAGCAAAAATGTTCATTTTACAGCTTTTTATCTATACAGTACCATACCTAAGTCATATGATACGTAATTAGGGGTTTCAAGGGGCCAGATTTCCAAAACTCTGATCATTAATATCAAGGAGAGGAGAAATATTTTGAAAAGCATTGTAGAAGAAATATTGCTCAGAATAATGTTCTTAACAATATGTTACATTAAAGTTTTTGTTGGTGTCCCCGGTTAGGAGTTGAAGGGTCGGCCCCTAAAACACAGTTGTTCGGATATCTCTAGAACGGTTAACAATTCGTGAACACTTGTTGAACAAAATATGTTTATATTTGCAAGACCTTTCATTTGATATCAAGAAAAAGGGGCTGACCCCTCAAATTAGGGGCCAGTAGGGGTACAAAGTCTTTTATAATAATTTATTTTGAGCGATAAATTGTTATTAATCATAAAAGACAAAATAAGAGCTGATTATGCTTAATTTAAAACTGAAATCCGTTTTAGAATCGGACGATGCATTGCAGAGATATAGTGGTTTAAAAATTGATTTTTCCGGAAATTTTGATTCCGCATTCTTGGTTAAGAAAATAGTGTGATGTTCAAAGTGAAGTCAACTCGTAGCTAAAATGATTCGAAAATTGTTAAGTCGTACTTGAACACATTCGGATTTGTATTTGCTAAGTCGTTCTTGAAATCGATAAGGTTTTAATTAATTCGTACTCAGAATCATTCGGATTGTGTTAACTCATACCATGAATAATTCGATTTTTTTTCTATTTGTTTTAGTTAGTTATGTTTATAGATTTAAGAACTCTGCTTCTTAGAAGAACTTCTAACTTTACTTTAAACATTAACGGAAGACCCACTCGTTGCTTTGCAACGAGCTTTGCTCTAGTCATTTTTCTTTTTTTTCTTACAAATTTTGTCCGCGCGAGTTCTCGGAAATGGGCGGCCGATTTTCGTGAAACTTTCAGATCTGATAGATATTGGTCTGAACGTTATTGGAAATATTTCATTTTGATGACGTCATTTCCGTTTCCGAGATATTAACGTTTTAGCAATTTTTTAAGGGTTAGTATGTCCATGGAACTCCTCCTAATCTATTATAGATATTGAGTTCAAATTTTCAGGGATGGTAGACATAAGGTTGTATATATGTATAATGTCAATCATATCTGTCTGATTAAAAAGGCGTCAAAGCTCGACTAGACCTGAAAAATTTAAGTTTAAAAAAACGCCGTAATTTTTTCTGGTTTTCTTTGTTTATTTCTTTTTTGAAAAATATTTTGTTAAAACTTGTAATGCAAAAAAGTTTATATTTACAAGAGCTTTCGCTTGATATTAAGAAAAAGGGGCTGGTCCTTCAAAAAAGGGATCCAAAGGGTTCTAAAGTCTTTTGTCTATAGCTCTTTACTGAGGGATATTTTGTAATAGGTTATAGAAGCAGAAATGTTTATCTTTTAGTTATATACCCAAACATTATAATGATTTTCTTGTGTGTTACGTAAAAAAGGGTTTTTAGGGGTCAAAAGTCCAAATCTTTGATCCTCTGTATCTCAAAAAGGAAAACTTTTTTAAAAAGCAGTATAAAAGAAAAGATGCTCAAAATGATGTGCTTAACAATATGCAACTCTCAAACTTTCGTTAAACGGCCCCGATAAGGAGATAAGGGGTCGGCCCCTTAAACCTTCTTTCTCAGATATCTCAAGAACAATAACGAATTTGTAAACAATTGTTGAACATAATGTGTGTAGTTTTAAGTGACCTTAAATTTAATAC
>WFKH01011925.1:21751418-21771004 GCA_016163765.1 Magallana hongkongensis | reverse complement strand
AAGAAAAAGGCGCTTGCCCCTTAATTAAAGGACCAAAGGGCTTTAAAGTCTTTCTTCCATAGGACTTAACCGATTTCCTTTTGTGTCCCCAATAAGGTGATAAGGAGTCTCTTAAATTAGGGACTTAAAGGATTCTAAATTCTTTTATCCGTAGGTCTTTACAAAAAAAAATTTGTTATATGCTATAGAAGGAAAAAATGTTCATCTTACATTTTGTTTAACCCATGAAGGTAAACTTTTTCTTAATTGTTACGTAATTAAGCATTATAAGGGACAAGAAACCCAAAAGTTTGATCCTTTCCTTATCAAAAATGAGATACATTCTAATAACACTATATATATGTAGAAGAGCATTATGACTCTGCTTCCATTTTAACATCAAGTTTCGTTGACGAATATCAAAGTCAAGTTCATCTTCTCTTCAAAATATCGCACGAAAGACCTCCTCGTTGCTCGCAACGAGATCGTATCTAGTTATTATTCTTTTTCTTTTTTTCTGACTCCTTTTTTGGTTCATATCTCAAAAGCTTTTCAACTGATTTCAGAGATTGTTTGGCTTAAGCGTCCCTCAAAGATGTTAAAGTTTCTATGACAACGTCACTTCTGTTTAGACGTTACGTCATTTTTAAAATTTAAAAAAAGACATTTTGTCCGGTACCTTTTTCACAAACGCTTTAAGATAGAAGCTTGAAATTTTCTATGGTTTTACATTTCTCATTTTACCTCTGTAATAAGGCTCGAAATGAAAATCCGTCCCTTTCGGTCGAAACCGGAAGTGAATCTTGAATTGTTTGATCAAATTAAAAACGTATACGTGTTTTGTAGAGCTTATTAAGCTGAATCTAACACTGAAAGCCGTTTTAAACTCGGACGATGCATTACAGAGATATTGGGGTTTAAACATTGATTTTTCCGGAAATTTTGATTCCGCATTCTGGGTTAAGAAAAAAGTCTTAAGTTCAAAGTGGAATTAACTCGTCCCTAAAATAAACGATAATTGTTAAGTCGTACTTTAACACATTCGGATTTGTTTTTGTTAAGTCGTTCTTGAAATCGTTAGGGTTTTTGTAAATTCGTTCTTAAAACCATTCTGATTTTGTTAAGTCGTATCAAGAATTTTTCGACTTTTGAAAATCTTTTTGTTTTTCCTATTGTTGTTATTGTTTTAACAAATCTGCTTCCTACAGGAACTTCTAGCTTTACTTTCAACATTAACGGAAGACCTACTCGTTGATTTGCAACGAGCTTTGCTCTCGTTATTATTATTATCCTTTTTTTCTGACTTTTTTAAGGCTTCATATCTTACAAAGTTTTCAACTGATTTAAATGAAACTTTCAAGGATTATGTTAATTTATAATGCCTCATTATTATCAATTTTTTTTGTTAAACTTCACTTCCATTTTTTACGCTACGTTAAAATTAAAAAAAAAGTGATTTTGTCCAGGGCATTTTTCAAAAACGCTTAAAGATAGAGGCTTGAAAATTTTCTTTGTTCATACATTTATCATTCCTATTGCGACATAAGGCTGAAAATTTACCTTTCGTCACTTTCGGTCCAAACCGGAGGTTTTTAAAGGATTAAAATTTTGATTTTTTTTTATTTTCAAAAGTTTATGTTATCTGAAATCCGTTTTAAAATCAGACAATTCATTGCAGAGATATAGGGGTTCAAAATTGATTTTTCCGGAAGTGTTGATTTCGCCATCTTGGTTAGGAAAATTGTCTAAAGTTCAAAGTTAAATTAACTCCTACCTAAAATAATTCGATAATTGTTAAGTCGTTCTTGAACATATTCGGATTTTTTTTTGTTACGTCGTTCTTGGAATGGTTAGGATTTTTGTTAATTTGTACTTAAAATAATTCGGATTTTGTTACGTCGTACCAAGACATTTTGTTTCATTAACACCTGTTATTTATTTTCGAAATCTGCTTCTTACAAGAACTTCTAAATTTACTTTCGACATTAACAGAAAAAAGTTTTCTTGTTTTTCAATTTTAAAAATAAAATATGCGAGTGTTATAAATATTATCTTGCTGTTTACGAAACCAAAATCTGTTATAAAATTGAACGATGCATTGCTGAGATATGGGAGTTTAAAAATTGATTTTTTCGGAAATTTTGAATCCATGATTTGGTTTGGAAAATATTTAATGTTCAAAGATAAATTAACTTGTACCAAAAATAATCGAAAATTGTTAAGTCATACCTCGACTTATTCGGATTTCTTTTTTGTCAGTCGTACTTGAATTCATGAAGGTTTTTGTTGAATTTCGAAAAATTCGTACTAAAAAATCATTTGTATTGTGTAAAGTCGTTCCAAGAATCATTTTATAGAAATTATTAAGCTCAATCTAACATTAAAAGCCGTTTCAAAATCAGGCGATGCATTGCAGAGTTAGACGGGTTGAAAAAAAAGATTTTTCCGGAAATTTTGATTCCGCGTTCTTAGTTAAGAAAATAGTAAAATGTTGAAAGTTAAATTAACTCGTACCAAAAATAATTCGAAAATTGTTAAGTCGTTCTTGAGCATGTTCAGAATTTTTTTGGTAAGTCGTTCTTAGAATCGTTAAGATTTTTATAAATTCGTCCTTAGAATCATTCGGATTTTTTTAAGTTGTACCAATAAGCATTCGATTTTTTTTTTATCTTTTTGTTTGAGTGACACTTGTAAATGATTTTCAAATGGGCTTTTCGTAAGAACTTCCAACTTTACTTTCGACATTAACGGAAGACCCACTTGTTGCTTTGCAACGAACTTTGCTCTAGTTATTAGGGTCTTCCGGTTTTCCTCTTGTTTTTCTTGGGTTACTTTTTATTATTTTTTCAATTTTTTTCTGTTTCCTTCTCGCCTTTATATCTTATTATAACTAATAGCTTTGCTCTAATTATTGTTTTTCTTCATTTTTTTTACTCTTTTAAGGCTTCGTATCTCAAAAACTTTTCAACTGATGAAATGAAACATTCAGAGATTATGAAACTTAATCATGCCTCAAAGATGTCAAATTTTTTATTACCTCACTTTCGTTTTTAGGTTACGTCAATTTTTAAAGTTTAAAAAAGTGGTTTTGTCATTTGATATCAATGAAAATGGGCTGGTCATTTAAATTACGGGCCAAAAGAGCTCAAAATTCTTTCTCCCATAGCTTTTTACCGAAAAATATTTTGATATGTTATAGAAGCAAACAAGTTTATCCTATAGTTAATGAACCATACAATATAAAACATTTTTCATGCATTACGTCATAAGGGGTTTTAAGGAGCCAGAAGTCTAAAACTTTGATCACTTATATCTCAATATGTACAAATATTTTATAAAGCAACATAGAGAAGAGAATGCTTAGAATGATGTTCTTAACAATACTCTTAAAGATCAGTCTCAAGATTCAAAGAAAGGAAAGACGTCAGAGGTGAATGATAGTACAGGAACATACACCAATCAAAGGATAACCAACAAATCCTTCAATGACGCTGGCCCTGCTATGGACTCAGCATCAGTGAAAAGTAACGGGACCAATACCCAGAAATCGTTCAGGGATTTTGTAACAAAGAACAGAATTATGATAAGAATTCCTTTGAAAGAAGATGAGTTAGAGTATGTATGACTTTTTGAATGACTTATTTATTTTTAGAATTATACAAGAATAGATATGGGTTACCCCATATCCAAGATATTCGACTTTTAAATTACTTATATGTTAACTGTGCTCAGTTGATCTCAAGGTTAAAAACACTGGACTTGTAAAGAAACTGGTGTATATAGTTCTTCATGTCCATAGCAAATACTGTCACCGGAATAGATTACACTTATATTGACACAAAGTGATTGAACATATATAACAGTAAGGTCTCTTCTCTCATCGACATTTGGCAGAAAACCAGCGCAGAAATCTGCTGAACAGTATTCTAACATACATATATACTTTATGTGTTATTTTACCATGAATTATAGTTAACAACATTTTAATATAGCTTTATGATTTGAAAACGATCTTTGATTTACAAATCCGCTTTTTGCATTTGCATCCGCTACAAATAGCCCAGGTCTACACAAGTGCTTTCAGGAATCTGAGCAGGTGTTGCATAATTATTCCTTCACTAGAAAAAGAAAAAAATACACACTCATACACAATGAATAATAAACATTCTCTCTCAGAAGAGATTAAGTGATAATTAATGACCAATAATCATGAAAGTAATATAATTGTGCAATAATTAAACATTATTCATTGGTGAAAAAATAGTCAATCGGAGAATGACCTATATTTTCGTGAAAAAGACTGAGGAGGCAGCTAGCGTAGGGATATAAATACTTCTTATTTACATTTCTGGGGGGAAAGTGAGTTTTTAGAAATCATTACTTTCATTTTGTTTTCTTCCACGTACTACATATACATCGATATTCTAAACATGTGTTGTAATGGTGTATTTGCTGATCATGAATGGAACTATATTTTTTTCAGAGCAATTGTGTGAAGAGTACCTGACTATAATATATATCTTGAATAGATAGTAAGCGCTGATCAAATATATTAAAAAACGTACAAAACCTATGTATTTATTGAATTAATTACCATTCAATTAAATTACAGTTTAATATGCATGCTGAATTCTCTAAAAGTATTCATTAAAACTGTCACATGCAGCCTGGGTGGTTTTCTGTTAGTTTTCCAGATAGCATAAAATGTAATTGCTTTGTTTTTTATTGTTTTAGAAAAACACATACCAAGCAAGTGCCCTCAGATTCTTTTGGATTAATAGATTTCAGGGGATTTAATAAATCTAATGCCTTGACCCCGGTAAGTAAATGCAGCTCTATCTCCTAGCCTCATTCCAGGGATTTGTAAAAGAGACCCTTTCTCTCTTTTTATTTAATTATTAAAGATTAAAGGTACTATTTAATTAACAATCAGGAAGGAGCAGGTCACATTCCGAAGTATTAAGCTCTATGTGAAGAAAACATGCAGGGATAATGCATCTAGGAAATTAATATAGCTCAATAAATCTTGTATTCATAGTTGGGAATCCGAATGTCAGACTTTATTTTTCATTTTTCTATATGAGTGAAAAGGTTGAAGTTTTATAAGCAGGCCCACGCTTTTGTACCAATGAATCCTACCTTTCAAATTAATAATTGCACTTCAGTACCTTCGCTGTGCACCAGATACCAAAGCTGACATCATCTGGGATATGATGATAAATCAGTGGCATCTGGAGCGGCCACAGATGATTATCTCAGTCACTGGTGGTGCCCAGCGATTTGACCTGAAGCGCATTATGCAGGAGAAGTTTAAAAGATTTATTAAAGGTAATGAATGCAGCAACATCAACATGTAAGTTTTTAACCGTTCACAAATATTTGGGAAGTTTAAACGGTGATATGTTTGATATGATAAAGTTATTGAAAAAAAAATGGCTTTGGCAGCAGGCACAACTTTTAACACTCCTTTTTCTGCAGATTTAGTTTGAGAAACATGTAAATTTCCCAGTCTTTTTTGGTTTTTTGATACGTATTATTTTAAAATTCGTACATGACATTCTTCTTAGTGTTGTTCACTCAATAGATGGCGAAAACAAGCTTCAAAATTCAAACTATCATAATGATACTTGATAAATAAAAGGTACTTAATACCGATAACGTCTGTGAACATTTACGGATAACAATATCTTTCTCTGTGACAGGTGCTTGGATCATCACTGGAGGGACAAAATCGGGGGTGTTGGAATTAGTGGGAGGTGCTGTCAAGGACCACAACCTTACCTCGGGACGTAAGAATGACGTGGTGGTCCTGGGGGTGGCTCCCTGGGGATGTGTGGCCAACAGACAAGCTCTGGAAGGGGAGGAGGTAGGAGCAACTTTTTGTTCAGAAAAAAATTTTCTGGGACATGCACAGAAACACAAAACATAAGTAACGAATTTCACCGTTAATTCTCAAAGTTAGTGCATAGGAATGTGATGGGTTTTTCCCCAAAGTACACATGACTTCTAACCAATTTTATTTTGAACCTTAATTTTTCAACATTGTGTCTTGCTATTGAAAGACTACATTGTATTTACATTTATTGATACAATTATCATACAGCTGAGAAATCCTAAAGATAATACGGAAAGATTTTGTTAAAAATTAAAATTTTTAAAAGAAAATTGTGCAATGTGGAGCTTAGAATAGATATTCATGCATAATCATTCATCTGATTCAGCCATTTTTGGTTAAAGAAAAACATTGTATCTTAATAGAAAGGTTTCCATGCTTTAATAAAAAAGCTTCATAAGAATTTACCCCGTGGAAAAATAAATATATACATGTACATGTATTTTTGCATCAAAGAAAACAAAAGATGCGTATCTTATTTCATATAAAGACTTGGTGTGTTTTTAATTGCTGCTTTTAAGAGCTTGAACATGTTTGCATTTTTTTTTAAAACAGTACAGTAGTGTGCTTGTAAATCAAAAGGTTTGTTTTAGTGTTCAAGTACATGTAACATATATGTTTTCTTTGCTGATATAAAATGGCCAAGAATCTTGAATATGCATTTCATATGCTTTTTGATAAATCGATCATTTTCAAAACATTCTTTATTACTTTTTAATCTTTCTATAAAGATGAATCAACCAAATTTAAAAATTTAATCAATACTTAAAATGCAATTATTCTTGTTATACATGAAATTAATTCAAATTATATATATTCTGAAGATATTGCTTTGGAAAAAAAATACTGAAAAGGTGATGTGTTTTTTCAGGGCCAGAGAAATGGCTTATTCCCAGCAGTGTACTCCAAAACAGATGTGATGGAGGCTCAGCAGTCATGCTCAAAGAACGTCCCACTGGATAATAACCACTCACACTTCATTCTGATTGATGACGGCTCGGAAAACAAATTTGGTGGGGAAATAAATTTCAGAACTAGTCTGGAGAAGTTCATCTCAGAGCAGAGTGTGGACCCTGATGACAAAGAGTCGTGTAAGTGGTTTTTATGCACATGTTGGACCACTAATTCATTGTCAATGTATATGTTGTACATGGAAATATTCCTGTGTTAATATATATCTAGTAAATTAATCTTTAAAATGCATTTATTTATGTTAGTTTTGATAACCTTTCCTGCCCTGTGATAATCAACACCAGTAGAGACTGGTGTATCAATACATCATTTTGTAGACCTTTAATTTAGTATTAATTACATGTATCTGCTCTGTAAGAATAAAAATCTAAATAGTGTTTCACCATTCATGTACTGAACATCAAATGAAGGACTTTAATTTGTTATCTTACTTTACTGAATTTACAGATATATGTTCTAAGAATAATGATGATAAAAACTGTTCAAATTTTCCTGACTCTCAAACTGAGTCTTTTTTGCAAAACTACTGATTACACAATCACTTCATTTGCCACAAAGAAATGAAATATATAGTCCTTACCTCAGTGAAGCTGTTTTGAAGTTTTTATTGAGGTCCATGATCAGATGAGAACTTGATTCACTGTAATGATTGAAATTGGATTTTAAGACATTTCACAAAAGAGTGGGGTTATGCTGGCAATGCAATCAGACACATTAGAGTTGGGTTATGCTGGCAATGTAATCAGACACATTAATTAATTAATTTTATTCTTTTTTATTCTTTAATTTGATTAATCAAAGTATTTGGTGGTGTTGGGAGAGACACATACATCTGTGTCACGGCTATGTTTATGCGGCACCCTCTGATAACAGACAAGTAACAGTGTTCAGTGAATGTGGATTGTCACGTATTGTTCTTTGTTCATTAACAAAATGTTGAATTTGTTTTCTTTAATTAACACTTTGTAAGTCAATCTTGACTTAATTTCCCAGGTTGTATGTACCTGTAGTGTTTTTATTTGTATTCATTGATCCCACAACTTTTTCACATCAGGTTTTTATACTAAGATAAATAGGTATTAACTTATACCTGAAGAGAAAATTTACCTTAGAAACTTGGATTTTTTTCTTAATAAAGCGTGTACTAGTAAACATACAAAATTGTGCTGTCTGATATATTTTCTTATACTTACTGTTAATTTTTTTCTGAGTTTCAGTAAAATACATCTTACTGATTTAAAATGTGAAGTTTTGGTATATGGGGGGGGGGGGGGGATATTTATCTTGATCTGCCTATTTATTTGGGAAAATATTTTTAATCAGTTGATACATGTGAGGGGAAGACCACAAAAGTAAATTAATGCCTATAGTACATCATATTGTGTACTAATTTATTATTCCTGGATTTAAGGCAAAATGGAATTGATGAATTCATGAAAATAGTAGTTTTGAAGATATAGTAAGAACAATTGTATTCTTGAAAATTCTAAGTTTATAAAAAACAAAAAAAGATACCATTTTGATGGTAAGTACCAGTAATTCATTTTCCAGCTCTAACTATTCCTGTGATTTCTATCATTGTGGACGGAGGAATCAATACTATAAGTATGATGTGGCAGTCTGTGATGAATAGGATACCGGTGTTAGTGATGCAGTCCTCAGGGAGAGCAGCAGACTTCATAGCATTTGGCTACAACATCACCACCAGCATATGCAAGTCAGTGACCTAAGTTTATCAAACTCAAAATGAATTATAGCACTATGACCGCGCCTCGATGTCTTGTACATAATTCGGCAACGGTTCACGTTCATTGGTGAATTTAGCTCAAGGGGAAATAAATGAAATAGGCACAAAATCCAAATGGCAGGATGAAAGAACAGTTTATTCAATACCAATTAATATTAGATATTCCAGGTTACACCAATACCATTAATAAGCAATTCCTGTTCTTATCTTATGGTAATTTGGAGGAAGGAGCTCAAACAGAAAAATGGAAGTTGTCTCTTAACACTCTACATGGTTTCTCTGGCTCTAAATTTTACATCCTTCCAGTTCAAAGTCTAAAAGCTAACTCCCTAAAATCTTACATACATGAATAAATCTTTTCTTTGAATTGCCTAAGGCAACGTTGTCACCAGGTGCTAATCTAATAATTGACTTATATTAGTGTCATCCTTTGAGCCAGGAAGTAAAAGGGGTTTTGTTTACTCTATATAACACCTATGAGTGACCAGTGCTATAAACAGTGTCAATGACAATGAAGATTAATAATTACTGTGAAATCACTAAATATTCTGGAGATTAAGAAGTAAACAACAGCTTGGACAACCTTTAGAAATAAATAATTAGGAATGCTTTAGATGTCCAATAACAATTGCTGAGTATGGGGAAATATTAGATAAGAATAAAGTAAATTAACGTAAAATGCTAAATATATGGTTAAAATTATCAAAAGTGAAATGGACGTCATTTCACTGGTGATAGCGCAAAAACATATTATGTAGGTAAAATCTTAGTGCATTATTGCAAATGTACAATATTATCAATGAGGCATGGTCAATTTGAATTGTAGTTTAATATAACTACAATACATTTATCAAGGGTTGCCAACAACTAGATAGGAAATGTAAAATTTGTATATTATTTGTAAATTATTGATCAACTTAAATTGTGACTATGTCTTATTCATAAATTCTAAACTAGATTAAACAACCAAGGTTAAAATGATGAAACAACCTTAAGGTTTTCAAATCATTCATACACAAAAAGCAAAATGTTTTTTTTAACAAGAGAATTAAATGGCTTGAATTTTTTTCCCATTGGTGACCTTTTTTAGGGGGAGGGGGGTCTTTGTTGGTTTAAATTTTTCTATCTTTAGTGAGGAGGAAAGCTTCTTCCCCATAACTTTTGATAAAGATATGAAGAAGTTTGGTGACAGAATCTTTGAGAAAGATTTGCCTAGAAAGCCAGAATTGGTGGACAACTGTGTAAAGCAGCTTAGAATGGCTCTACAACATAGAGAAATGGTGGGTAAACGAAGCTCTATGACATATTTCATTTAATTTAGAACTTTAAGTAAATTTATAATTAAACTATTAATTTTTTATTCTTTGATTTAAGTTGACGGTGTTTGATTTGAAGAACAATGAAACAGAGGAGTTTGACAGAGCCATCTTCTATGCCCTGTTAAAAGGTAATTAAAATGAGATCAGAATTGCAAAACAAAACATCAGAATGAATTGTACGGGACTGAATCAGAATAAGCATTGTTATTAAATTAAAGAGAATTTTGCCTTATCTATAAAGTCAGAACAAATTTAAGGTCATTTACCAAAACTGTATCACATCCAATGATGCTGGCATAAATGTTTTGGAAATGTACTACATGTATCATATTAAACTTACAGCCAACAGATCTAACAACAATGCCCAGCTGAGTCTGGCCCTGGCCTGGAACAGGCCAGACATTGCCAATAATGAGATCTTCACCGCCTCGAACAAGACCAACTATCAGGTAATATATATGTACCATGCATTAATTGCCTTCAATATTTGACTTGTAACCATTGCAACTCTCAAGTATAGAGTTTGATTAGCTGTATAGAAGATTGAAAAAAGAAAAGATGGTTAGGCACAATATACTTCCAAGGAATATTCAGTTTTCAAACACCTGTATTTACAAACAATCGATAAAAATTACATTAATGTAGGTAACAGTTTTATAAAAAGGGATGAAAAGAAAAAGTATATTGCTTTCAATGAAATAAGGTGTGATCAAAGTTCATTAATGCATGTATAATTTACATGTTAAAATAGTAAGAATACAGTCTTCATTTCCCAATTGGTGATCACTTCAAATTATCTTGATTTTGAACATTATGAATCATATGATAAGAATACCATTGATATGATGACAGAAGAAATCAAGTGAATTATACAAAGTAAGTCCAAACACAGCAGGATTAGTCAGTACTCTTTGTAGTGTTGGCTGAGCATGTACATATGTACCAGTATAACAGAGACTCCTAGATATACTATACATGTATATGACTATACATCTTTCATAACATCCCATTAAACTTTTAAGATGATATCTTTTTTGTCGACAATTCCTAGTTTGAATTTATTGTAGCTTTTCCGGAGGATTGATATTTTAAAGGATTGATGCATGTGTTTTAGATTATAGTGTTTGAATTTCAGTCACAGAACCCCTAATTTAACGATAACTTGCTTGATGTATATTTCCAGACAATTGTACATTTAGAGTTTTTAAAAAACAATGTAAATTTACTCAAATTTTCCTCTATGTTTTCCACACACAGAGGCAAGATTTTATTTACAACTATATAATCTTCATTTTAGTAGTGTTCTATTATCTACATTGCAAGCATGAAATTGACATGAAAAGAGCAAATTACCTATTTGTCATTATTTCCGTATTGAAACATCTCTTTAAATGGTGAAATTCATCATCAAAACATTTCAGAACATCTTCTTTAACTTATCCTTTAAAATGTTTTATTCATGCTTTTCCAGTCATGCTTAGTGTACATTTTTTAAATGCATGTTTATGCATATTTATTAATCGGTACATATTTATATATTCATGCATATTAGATTCTTGAAATACCATATAAATTTGTGGGCTGTTGTTTGCTACATACATAAAGTGTTGTAATTTATACTTATAATTTACCAAAATTTGTATTTAAAAGATGTTACATGTATACATGTTTTAGTATTATGATCATACATGGTAGGGTACTTTAGATCAGATTTTTTTCTGTGTCATTTTTTTGCCGCAGATCAAAGCCAAAAACAGGGGACTAAATCATTTATGCATGAATCGCAATTTCACTATTTCTAAATGATTTAAAAAATCTTAGTTATTTAGGTTATTTTGGTTTTTAATGTAGGAGAGATGAAATATTTAGACAGGGTGGGGTGCTTTGTTGAATAGTGTCACACAGACTCTTCACATATTGTAAATTGTTAATGGAATTCACTTATTTTTCATACAAACTATTGTAGCAACTTACATGAACTGGAATTTGCACTAATTAGACAGTAAAGCATTTTTCTATAAAGAAATCAAATCTAAATAATTTATGTATTTTGATTGTAACAAAAAAAAATATAATCATGCAGCTTTAATTGGTATATTTTAATTATATTTGCTTTGGGCGATTTCATCTGAACTTAAAGCAAGTTGATATTCACTTCCTCAATCCCTCAATATATCAAAAAATATGCTTGGTGTTCAAAACTGTAAGTATATTTGTTTATCGATAAATATCCCCTCATTAAAGGATGATATCCCTTAAAATATGTCAGCGGCCCCTTTTTATACAATGAATTACAGAAATTCTATCATGATTGTGATATTTTTTTTAAATGAGAGTAAGGAAAAATGACACATCCTGATGTGTGTTATTAGCTTGGATCTTTTTATTGTAATGATTGACGCATTATCGATAATTTTGTAGACCGATAAACAGTGCATTTCGTTCTAGTTTGTGACCATGTTCTTTTAATGACTAAAAATGAATGGGTGGGTCTTAGTACAATAGATGATATGTATATGAAGAAATAAAGCACATCGAACAGATTCGTTTATTACATTATCATGTGACATTGTTTATCGCCAAACTCTCACTAGTTTGGGGAATACTTAGCAATCGGAAATAACATCCGTTGAAAATACAATTTACAGAAAATCATATGTATTAATTCGCATAAATGAACACACTTACCAAATTGTATGTCACGTGACATGCGTGGCTCATTTTGGAAGGTTAAATGTAAGGTAGATAAAATCAGTTTATAATAGGGGAGGCCAACTTGACATTTGCATCTTTTGAATTATTCCACCTGAGTGCAGTGAGGTACATTTTTCTTCTTTTTCTTCTTTCACAAATAGATTTAAATAAAGTAGATTGACCAGCCGAAGTAGAAAAATGTACTTAATTGCGCTGATGTATTTTAAAGGCTTTTAAATGTGGGACGAAGATAAAAATCTATGGAGATCGAATGAATGTAAACAATGTACCCCTACCATAAATTATAATGCATATTTTCCAAATGATTGTTACAACGTGGATAAAAAAGGGATTCTATGAAGGTATATATCAAAGATTAAGTACATACTAAATAAAAACAGAAATTCCTAAATTTAATATTTTTTCCAAGTTAATAAGTCCGTATTTCACATCATCTTTTTCCTGCGGGGTGCTATTCCTACTAAATTTTGTGGTATTATCTAAAGTTCAAATCGTTTAATTGCAAAATAAAAAAAGAATAAATTAATTCGAATAAAAAAATATATTAATAAATAAAAGCGCAAAAAATAAATGTATATACCTACAGTGTATTTAGGAAATAAAATGCAAACATTTGAGAGCACAGAAGAAAAAAAATTAAACGGAAGCAGTGTACCTGGAATCATCTGTTAAAAAATTATCAACTCAAAGAAAAGGAAACCTTTTACTATCTTTGTGTCAAATTGTTATTCATTTAGCAAACAAACATATATTTACATACATCCTCTGATCTGCTAATTTCAACCTTCTGTCCTTAGATTTTTTATACTCATGATCTTGTGCAAGATCAACTTACAAAAAAAAGATTTAATAATAGTATGGGCGGCGGAAAGGGTAAAAAGACGTTTATGCAAAACGAACAACTAATTTTTAAAAACATACTAAAATACGAAACAGACCAGCTTAAAACAAAACCAACAGCCTCTATTGCCAAATCAACAGACACCGATTCAAAACAAACGATCACCGATGCAAAACCAACAGTCATGCACTGAATAAACGCTAGATGGCGTGCAAAGAGGTATCAGGAGAAATCGTACACTAGAGAAAACGTAACCCGGAAAAAACGTACCCATAAATTAGAGTGAATTTTCTCCGGGAGAATACGTACCTTGGAGAAATCGTAACAAGAATTGAACTCAGAAGTTCTTATAAAAACTGTTCTAATGCAATAAATAACTTATTCAACAAACAATTTATCATTTTTGCTTGTATCATTGTTAACATAATCACGGACATTAAATTATTACACAATACAGGCACGTAGCATCGTTTTTGAAAGTGGGGGGGGACGCATCCTTAAAACCTTGAAAAGCAAAAAAAACGAAGATTAATTCGCAATTCATAAAAATCCTCATCCGTTGTGGGGGGGGGGGGGATAGACAGGTGTATGCGTTTACCTATAACTTCATTTTCATTTTCACCGTTAATATCATTTTTTTTTACATGCTCCGGAATAAGTTGGGGGCAAACTCCTTCATAATTCGGTTTTTTATATGTTAATTTAAGAAAAATGTTTGCTGCGAGAAAAAGTGGGAGGGGGCAGCCTCAACCCCCGTCCCCCCCCCCCCCCCCCCCCCGCCCGCTACTACGTGCCTTCAATAATTAAGTTTACACACGAACAAGCGTCGCCTGAGCAGTTAAACTAGTCTGCAAATAATCAATCGATACAGTATAAGTGAAATCATTAAAAAATATAATAGTTTTGATTGCATTACAATTGGAGAATTAAAAGATTAATATAATGCTAAGAATAATGTGATGGTTTTGTGCATAATTGATTGTGTGTATTCATTTATTTATCCCTAAATGTTATGGGTATCTGTACATGTATATCTATTACATGTATGTCTATATGTATCCATATTTGTTAGGCGCACCCGCGGGATTTACATGTATTATTATTATATAATATGATATAATATGTACATGTTCTTAATCAGCAGCAGTAAGTGACATTATTAATTATCTATTAGATGTATTACGGGGATTTGGGCCTAAATTTCTATCTACAATAATATGAATTATCACATTCTTAGATTTTATATGATATTGTTTCATATCTTTCACGTTTGTTTTGCATGATCATTACTTACACAGAATATAGAATCTAACTCTTTTAACACTGTTATTCTCGTTTTTCTTTTATCCTTCCGAACTCGGATTATGTACGGGACTAACCCCTAAATAGACAGTCCCAGTACAATAAGGAGCGAAAGCGCGTTTTGGATTTTTTTTTTTGATAACAGTATTCTAATGTCTCGAGAATTTACCATAAATATTTGAAAACCTTAAACACTGTGCCGGATAATTATGCCAGTGCCAAGGTGGCATTTTTGCACCCGCTTAAGATGCAGTTTCGAAAAAAATCCATATATACCAAGTGATAAACCATTGTCTAGAGAGTATATAACCACTTTTGTTTTTAGTGAGTTTCACTTGACAGGTGAGATATTTACCTTTAAAAATAATATCCCATAGGAAAATTAAAATTCCCATAGAAGAAACGATTCTTCTACAGGAAATATTGACAATCCTATAGGATTTTCTAAAAATCCTATAGGAATTATATTTCCCATAGGAGAAAGCTATTTCCTGTAGGAATTTGACTCAGACAAGTAATTTTCCTATAGGAAATTAAAATTTTCTATCGGATTTTATCAAATCCTATCGGAATTGAAATTCCTATAGGAAGTTCTCGTATTCCGATAGGAAATTTCTTATTTCCTATAAGAATACTGTTTTTCTTATGGGAAAATTTTTTTCCTGTAGTAATTTAGTTTTGAAAGGTAAATATCTCACCTGACAGGTGAGATACAATGATAACAAAGGTGGTTGTAAACTCTTTAAGTAATGGTCTATCATATGGCATACAGTCAAACTTCGTTATCTCAAACTAGATGGGACTGTTTAAAAACTTCGAGATATCCGAGTATTCGAGATATTGAGGGTAAAATATGTAAAAAAAATAAGTGGTTGGGACTTACAAATCACTGCGACATATACATTGTATTCGAGATATCAGTGTTTGAGATATCGAAGTTCAACTGTATTTGAATTTTTCGATATATGCAGCTTAGAAGGGTGCAAAAATGCCACCTTGGCACTGGCATAATTATCTGGCACAGTGTTCTTTGTATATGACAGCATATAGGAAAATAATTTCTTAGAAAATATAATTTTAGAATCAATTTCTTAAATATATATATCATTTTTCCAATTTTTATGTCTAAAATGGTAAAGTAATGCTTTTTTATGTTTCAAGTCAAGTTACAAACGAAATACAGCGCTTTGTTATGTAGATAAGCTAAAGACCGCCCCCACTGAAAAAAAAATCAAATTTCTTAAATTTACATAGCAAAATTACAATGTACTTAACATATGCCTCGGACCCCCACCACCACTCCAACCATGGCAAACCTAAATATCCATCGGAACCCAACCCCTCCCCCTTGAAAAGAATTTCTGGGTCCGCGCATGAAAACGTTCCTTTAAGTAAGTTAAGGGTAAGTTTTCTCCAGGTTACGTTTTCTAAAAATAAGAGTTCTACTGATACCGCTTTGCACGCCATCTAGCGTTTATTCAGTGCATGCCTGTTGGTTTTGCATCGGTGATCGTTTGTTTTGCATTGGTGTCTGTTGATTTTGCAACAGAGACTGTTGGTTTTGTTTTAAGCTGGTCTGTTTCGTATTTTAGTATGTTTTTAAAAATTAGTTGTTTGTTTTACATAAACTTCTTTTTTACCCTTTTCGCCGCTTATATAATAGCTCTAAATTGGAGGCAAAGCCCAAAATAACTAAACATACGAAACAATTAATCATCTAATGTTGTTTTCTATTTATGTTTTTACTTTTGATGTTCTTCTAACACATATAATGTTATGTACTTTGCTCTATGTTTAGACTTTTGCATTTAGTATATGAATATTTCATCGAAGTATATAACTATATACAGGTAATAATACATGCGTATGCATGGACATTTGTTGTTGAAGGTATATTGTACAATTCTGTACATTTTGTAAATGACCTTTGATAGAAGCTGAAACTGGATGCTGCTATGATGTCGGCCTTGATACAGGACCGTCTAGAGTTTGTCAAACTCTTCCTGGAGCACGGCATTGATCTGTCTCAGTTCCTCGACATCCGCAATCTATGGAACCTCTACTCAAATGTAAGATAGACTCGACCTGAGCTAAGAAGGTTGTTAAGACAAATAAATCTTGGTTATATTATTTTTATCCGACATAAAACAGAATAACTAAGTCACGTACATGTACTGCAAAAATAACTCTACATGTACTGTTTTCACATTGGATCTGTGTAATAAAAACAAGAGGCAAATATGTACTTTACAGCAGGCATTCTCAACCTTATATATTTGTATATATATTACGGAAGCGTATTAGTGCCACATTGTAATTTTTTTCTTTAAAATTCCAACTTTAAAGTTGATTTTACCAACTTTAAAGTTGGAATTTCCAACTTTAATCTTGGAATTTCCAACTTTAAAGTTGATTTTTCCAACCTTAATCTTGGAATTTCCAACTTTAAAGTTGGAAATTCCAACTTAAGAGTTGATTTTTCCAACTTTAAAGTTGAAATTTCCAACTTTAATCTTGGAATTTCCAACTTTAAAAGTTGGAATTTCCAACTTAAAATTGATTTTTCCAATTTAATGTTGGAATTTCCAATTTTAAAGTTGATATTTCCAACTTTAATGTTGGAATTTCCAACTTTTTTGTTTGACTTTATTTTTTTGTAAATATAACAGTATACATTATATGACAGGCAAACTGGGCATAAACTTATTGTTGTATATGTCTGAACTAGAAGTTTTCATATAAATATATAAGATTAAAACGTTTAAATACATTCAGTATCAGATATCAAATATCGAAATAATTTTGAATCAAATACATGAATATATATATAATAGTATACATTATATTACAGGCAAACTGTGCATAAACTTATAGTTGTGTATGTCTGAACTAGAAGTTGTCATATATATATATATATATATATATATATATATATATATATATATATATAAAGATTAAAACGTTTAAATGTATGCAGTATCAGATATCAAATATCGAAATAATTTTGAATCAAATAAATGTTATCTTAATATGTAAAACAAGAGGGTGTCTTTAATTAAATGCAGGATTAGAAAGAAGAACACTAAGAGACAATTAAGATCAAAACAAAGCCTTGGAATTTGTATCTACATGGCGTTAATATAGATCACTTATTAAAAGAAATTCGTCTGAAATTGAAAAACTTATCGTAACAACAACAGAAGATTAAAGTTGGAAATTCCAAGATTTAAGTTGGAAAATCCAACTTTAAAGTTGGAAAAATCAACTTTAAAGTTGGAAATTCCAAGATTAAAGTTGGAAATTCCAACTTTAAAGTTGGAAAAATCAACTTTAAAGTTGGAAATTCCATGATAAAAGTTGGAAAATCCAACTTTAAAGTTGGAAATTCCAACTTTAAAGTTGGAAAAATCAACTTTAAAGTTGGAAATTTCAGGATTAAAGTTGAAAATTCCAAGATTAAAGTTGGAAATTCCAACTTTAAAGTTGGAAAAATCAACTTTAAAGTTGGAAATTCCAAGATTAAAGTTGGAAAATCCAACTTTAAAGTTGGAAATTCCAACTTTAAAGTTGGAAATTCCAAGATTAAAGTTGGAAAAATCATAAAGTTGGAAATTCCAAGATTAAAGTTGGAATTTTAAAGAAAAAAAATTTTACAATGTGGCACTAATACGCTTCCGTAATATATACCTATGTTTCTTTTTTTTTTGTTTGGTAATTTTCGTTTCCAACAGTTTTAAGAACATGGTATTTAATCATTTTTTTTAAAGAAGACTCCGTCTGGATTAATTTCAGTGTTCTAATGACAAAAAAGATGGTTCTGTACGGTTGCTGATGAACCTGATGAACAGGATAAACAATTTAAAGCTCACAGAATGGTCACAAGTAAGGGATGCATTATTGGAAACCCATAGTCAGTCTCGCGTACACTAACTGACAGTGGACTAACTCATTGAACTTTTCACTTTTTCATAAATATTTATTATTCTCATTTTACCAATGAGAGAGCAAAACTCTTTAGTTTTTTGAAGTATGAAAATGCCAATAATTTTATGAAAACTTGGTTGATTGTTAACAAGATTGGTGATATTACCTCCGCGAAAGTTTGACGAAGCCAATCGGAATAGAGTATTAATTGTTCATGATAATGAGAATAGTTCAATGATTTGGGCTGACTGACCATGTATTTCCGATGACTGAGTGAAAGGTATGTAGCATTATGCAACCAAAGAGGGTGTTGCAAAAAAGCAGGATAATTACCTAACGTGGAAAGGACGTTTAAATATTCGTATCGCTTGAAGAGTCATATCTTAATATAGACACACTACGTAGACTACTTTTTTTTACATAGCGGGTATGTTCCGTATGTAGGCAAAATACACAAACATTTTACGCGCGTTTCTATCGAACACGGCAACCACCATTTGATTTTCATAAATACAATTAGGAAGATGACCATATATTCTGTATTTGATGTTAACATATATCAATTTGATTTCTACTGTTCAGCGTGTTTAAAATATCATTCTTTGGAGCTACGTACATGGATAAATCTGATTCTTACACTGGCTCTTTAAAACCGTCAGAGCTGTAATTATAATCATCACATGTTTTTATAGTATCTAGATAAACGCCTAGTCTAGATAAAAGGTTGAACAAATTTATCCGTACATATTTTCAATTACCGATTGCTTCATCACCGTTCATACTTTTTCGAATTACATTGATGCGTACTTTGTTTTGAAATCCCTTGTTCAGAAGAAAATGTTTATAGTTCAAGTTTATAACGGGGACTTCACACAGTAAGGATTAAGCATGCAA
>WFKH01011925.1:21740136-21751408 GCA_016163765.1 Magallana hongkongensis | reverse complement strand
ATTAAAAGAAATATGTATAAAAAAATTCCAACTGTTCCGGGATTCGAACCCAATCAAAAAAGTCGGACTCGGTTACACTCTATTCTAACTGCGTAACCAGTCGACTAATATAGACACGACTTATATTGGGGAAATTTAACACAGCGTTCTCAGATTTCAAAGGCATTAATGATTTTTTCCCAAAAGTTAGATTTTTTTAAAAATATGCCTCTTTGAAACAAAAATCGGAAATAGCAGTTTTTAAGAAATTGTCTGACTCTAAACGTTAATATTAACTTAATTTTGTTTCAAGGAGGCAGTTTTTCACAACAATGAAAATTCCCTTTTTACAAAGCATGAAATCTGCCACATTTGTCTGTGTAACCATTTTCAAATTTATTTCATGGTCTTATAAAAGTAAGTACAAACTTTCAACATAAAATTCTACACTGCTTTATGTACAGCGTTGCATGGAAAAATAGATTTACATCGACTTCTGTAACTTTGATTTTTCCATTTTATCTGCAACTCCTTTAGGGAAAATTAGCATAGAAACTGCAACACCCTCTTTAACCTGCATATATGTTCTTGATTTAACAAGTTGATAGTGAATGCTGCAAGCAGATCATTTTGCTGTACGTTTTCCAATGTTTTCTATTGTTTTTGCATTTTAGTCTTTGTAATGAGTTCTTTTAGATTTTGTCGGCTGAATGAAAAATAGGATTTTGTAAAGATAATAAACATTGTCAAGTTCAATTTGAAAAAAAAATAAACAAAACAAATCAATATTCTTCCTTTCCCTTTCACACCACTCTCACTTAAAAATAATTTTCAAAAGGACAAAAATTCAAATAATCAAATATCTGATACTATCAAATGATTTTCAAACTTAAAAGTCTTTTTAACAACACTGTATCAGATATTAAAATGTAATAAACTACAAAATGATGTATTATAAATTGTTTCAAACAATAAACCACTTGTTGAAAGATTAACTCAGAAAATGTTAAAGCTCAATAATTCAAAAACGTAGAAAAAATTCAAATTTCAACTCAGCTATGTTAAGGGCGTCCATAAAATAATAGCGGTATTTATCACATAAAATATTAGCCTTTGAATAATCTTGATATTATATTCCAAAAATTTGTTACACAAAGTGATTTTTTATCAATATACAAATTAGATAATTCCCTATCGCATGAGCAATTTTTTAGTCTCTTGGGAATACCCTGTCACGTGATACTGCTAAAAATAGATGAACCAGGAATAATACGAAAAAATGCATAGTGCAAGGGCTTAACATTAACAAATATAATTATTTCTGTTTCTAACTTGTAAAATGAACATCCAAAATTCCGAAAAGTGATGGGAGCTTGAAATATTCAAGTAAGAACAATTATTAAATTCAACATAAACAGTGTATGAACAGAAATTTACAGGGAGTTCCCACAATTAATGCTTATTTATGTGTAATGCGTAGCGATTTCATACAGCTCCCAGCACTTTTTGATATAATTGGGATATAATGGTAACACATATACAATTTCAATATATTTGATAAAGTGTATGCCCTTGCACTACTGCATTTTATCTGACCCATTTCACTTTCGGCGTCATTTGCGTGAAATTCAAACGCAACACTGACTAAGATTATGATTTTAATTTTCATTCATAAAATAATTAAACGCTGTGAATTTCATTAAAATAATGTTAGATTGTTGTCTCTGTTCACACCAGTCATCATTACCAAATTGTTGAAATTGGAGAAATTAATTCATCTGTTGCCCTTACCATATAACTATTGATATAAGGGAGTGGGGGGTGGGGGTGGGGGTGGGGGGGGTTAGGTGTAAGTTTGTAATTTACACATTTATGTTTTATAATGGTTCTGTTACTCTGGTAAATAAATAAGAAATACCTTTAATATATGATCAGGGTTACTTGTAATTATAATTAATATTTTTTGTAATAATTAAAGAAAGCAACAAAATTCAATCTTTATCTACAATTTATTATAATAATCAACTTGGCAAATGCAATGTACTATAGAGATTGCTTTTCTGTGACAAACTGTTCAACAAGACTAGTGTTTTCTGATTTTCAGTATTATTCAGTCATGATGTGGAATCTATGGCAATTGATCATATTCTTGCACACTAAATGTACTTCTCCTTTTGTCTTTTTGATGTACATTGTAAGTGCAGTTGATAAGAAAACCAATGCCTGAAATGATGAATATTATTTCATCAATTTCAAATTTAATTTCAATAGATATCAATGAAAAATATTATGATAGGTTACAATATAGTAATATGATTTAAAAAAAAAATCCAGACCAAATATACATGAAGTTAATGGGTAAAAGAAATATTTATAGAGTACCTACTTTTTATCAACACCCCAACAAAGTGTCTCCCGTGGACCATTCACTGCTTTAATAATCCTGAAATTGAATGTGTTATAATTAGCAAACTATTGTGCTGAAGATAACATGAAAATGGAAAATTAATTTATTAATGTGCATACTAATGGCAGTTATAATTTCATCAATATTATAACAGTCATAATAAAATGTTTATTCTTCACAATGTGTGGAAATTCAGTTCAACACTGAAATTTTGTTTATTCAAACATGTAATCTTCCTTTAAAAAAAAGGGGGGCTAAATGAAATTACACATTTCGATTTACATTAACAACAATACAATTTTGTCTATATTCCATTCAGATTCTCACAAAAATCGTTGTAGTGCTAACCCAGTGTTTGGACTTTCCATTGTTTACATTTTCTTTGAACACGGAGGAAATGCGAGCTAATATTATCGCGATATAAGAGACCAGTAAAAAGCTACCATGAGCCTCAATACTCTTTATGATCAAAATTAGCGAATTGCAGAACATTTGCTTTGCTTGATCGAGTCACCAAAATGATGTTTAAACACAATATTACATGAAATACAAATGTAAACAACCCTAAACAAAATCGAAGCCGAGAAATTTCCCATCGTTTCTGTTTCATCCTACAGTATTAGACAATATAAAACAATATATAGGGAAAGTACAGATAAATCCTACCTTGTTCAGTTGAATCCTCTACCGATTTTCCTCTAGGCTGGTTGTAAATGAGTTAAATTCCCAGATATATCACTGAAGTCCACATGTTTATTCTGATCACAGCTGCAAGCGCCGATGTGACGTAGTCAACCTCGACACGTCATCAGACGACTTAGGAATTTCATAATTTCGCAAGATATAAAGAATAGTTGAAGTTTTTATTTCAGTACAACTTTCTTGATACAATCAAACCCAATAATTAATCATATTCATTTTGGTAAATGTTTGTTAATTACCGAAATACAATAATCTCGAAAAATCTCATGAATAAGGGGCGGGGCATATGCAAATTTTCCTAAATCACACGTGCTAGAATTCTGATACCTTCCTTAACATAGCTGAGAACTCTGTATATAAGAAAATTAACTTGTAACAACAGTCACTTTAACATGTTGATAACCTCACTCTGAAAATGAACTCAATCACGTGGTTTATGCCTTCAAGGACACCATGCATCCGAGACGCTCCTGCCCTCGTTACACTGTCTGTCCTTCGTGCGTCCTGACCGCAAGCCCCGGACTCACAGGACTCTCGCTTACAGTCTACAATCACTTCTCACTGACTGGTTACGCCCAGCTCAACGCAGCGTGCATCCCCGACATTCGTCTGTTGCCCACATGACCCTCCATAGGGAAAATTCACGTCTAGCGCCCGCAGTCTATAGTTCAGGAATTTGTACCAAACACCCCTATGCACTTAAAATAACATATTATGCCTTATAAGCCCCCGATGAATATACAAACACACGACCCTTTACCCCTATAACTCAATTACCTGCAAAATTTACAAAATAACTACAAAACAAGCTTACCGGCTAGAAAACCATGTGCCCGCCTAACAAAATCCCGAGTTTAATGGCTACCCGTTTTTATACAGGTCCTATATCTAACTGGAGATACTCACCATATCTAGAACCAGGAACTGCAAAACTTACTAGACTCAGGAGATGTAAAACGTGGCACCCGGCTGATGTCGTTACCGTACTCTCTATTGACCACTATACCCAAACCGGTCACTTTAAATACTCGCTCTAGAAATAGAACACTCACCCGACACCCGTCATTCACATACGGTAACCCATTTGTGACAAAAATAAAGAAAAACACAAATATAAACACCAATATATATAAAAAAAAACTGTATCAACTTTATTGCAGTCTTTTTATACATATAGAAAGAAAATATTCATAGTATTTATAGCTTTTTTATATGCGTTAATTTAATCAGGGAAGGATAAAAGTATATGTATATTGCATCTAAATTTTTGGGGTTAATATTATGTACTGCTCATGTGCTCACCTTGACAATGATGCAAAACTTCCCTTGTTGTCTTAATTTGGTCAGGTTTTTGGAGCATACCCTATCTAACTTACTTGAGTGATGATAACAAAACTATAGATCAACATATTCTTTTGACAAATTATATAAAAATATATTGATATACTCATGCTGTAGCCTATAGGGTGTAATTTAGGTAGATAAAATATTAATAGGTAAAGATATATGGTAGTATCATTGATATTTTAAATGGATGGGGATGCAAGATTTTTTAAACAATTGAGATACATGCATAAGAAATCATTATTTGACTTTTATGATGATATATAGTATGGGTCGGTCATGTAATCAAGTACGACCCATAAAGCACATGAAGTGAATTATATAATATATAATATTAAACACTATTGGTTGTGAAATGTATTGCAATGATTTTTCTCTGTTATGAATTTTCTCTTTAACTTGTGTTATAATGAATTTTTTAAAATGCATGATAATTATTTTTACCAAAACAGTAAAAATTCACAGAAAACACAAAAAGCAGTTAAATGTATTAAAAACTTGATTTGTTTTAGCAGTTCCGGTGAGAACCGGAAATGATGGTTTGCAAACTGTAGCCTATTAAACACATCTTCAAACCAATGTCTATCATCCATATAAGTTTTGTTTCTTGATCTCGTACAGTTTCAACCATCTACCATCACTGAAAATGTAAAAGTTCTATCTTTCATACTTTTTGAGAAAAATCGTGATCAAGCAAAAACATCAAATCCTTAAAATCTTGGGACCGGAAGTGACGTCGAAAAAATTTATCGACCACAAATTTTTTCATGAGTTAGATGTGAAAGTTTCATCGAAATCCGCTGAAGCGTTTTTGAGAAAAAAATAATAATAATTACACTCTTGTTCCTATAGCAAAAAAAGGCTCTTCCGTTCTCATATGCATGCAATTATCTGTATTAAATTCCTTTTTCATGTAGAAAAAAATCATGGATATAAAATTTAGAAGGGACGACGAATCAAAAAAAAATAGTTTAAACACATTTTCATACATAGTGCTATCATCCTACAAAGTTTGGTTTTTCCAATTCCTTACCGTTTCTGAGATCTCGGTGTCAAAGTGATTTTGCCTCGGGACCGGAAACGGACAAACGGAAGTGCTCAATGAATATAGAAATTTGTATTTCTTGTACATTTTCGTAGTGTATATAATTGTTCATCAGATAACAAAGGCAGTGAAAGAAACCTATTAACATCATGATTTGTTTGAACCCTTCCGGCGAGGACCGGAAGTGTCGATCGACAAAATTAAACCCGGTAAACACATCTTCAATCAAATGTATATCACTCACATAACTTTGTTTCTTGATCAGTTAGAGTTTTTGGGATCTCGCTATACAAAATAAAAAAAAAAGAAGCTTACCTGATATTTGAGATATCTCACCGGAAGTATAATTTTTTTTGTTTATTAAACATCGCATAGATTAAATAGGTAAAGTATTATATTGAAATGTTCATTCCATGTAAATTGAGAAAAATGAAAAAAAAATTTCAAGTACTTCCTGTGTCTACCAGAAGTAACACCGAATCAAATATAAGAGTTTAAACACATTTACAAACGTAGGTCTATCATCCCACAAAGTTTGGATGTTCAAGTCTTTACCATTCCTGAGATCTCGTGGAGTTAAGGGTTTTTGTCGCGGGACAGAAAACGGACGAACGGAAGTGATTTTGGATAACTTAAAAAGGAATCCTCTAGATACTTTTACTTTCTATCATCCCTGAAAATTTCAGGAAAATTGATTTTGACATCCTTGGGAAATTCACTGGACAAAAAGGGAAAACAATAATAACTAGACACGATCTCTCGTTGCGAGCAACGAGGAGGTCTTCCGTTAGATTTTTAGAAGGTAAAATGACCTTGCCTTTAAGGTGGTATGGGACATCTGTCGATATTAATGTGGATTAAAGTAAATTATAATTGAAATACTTTCTCCGGTTTAGAATTTTCAAATTTACAATATTTAACCAAAAAAATAGCTTTTAAAAATATTTGGAAAGGTAAAAATTGTAAATTCCACGGCGGGATTCGAACTCATGACTTACAGATTCGTAGTTAACCCTCTAACCCACTGCGCTACGCTGTTAGGTGACATTATTGGGAAAAAAACTACTTATATAATTACACTTTATTTTATTGTTTATTTCGATAAACAATACGTCACAACATGAAAGTGTCCCATACCACCTTAATCTTCGTCAACAAAACATATCTGGAAATGGGGTTGGGATCTAAAAGAACTATGGATGAAAGATAACAGACCCCTCTGGGTTCCTAATTTAAGGGATCAATCCCTTTTCATTCATATTAAATTAAAGCTCTTAAGAATTATATACATTTTGTATAATAAGTGTTAAGAAATTCGTTACCTTTCTTGAGATATCAGAAAAAAATCGTTTTAAGGGCCGACAATATAACTCCTTTTAGGGACCAGATAACAAACAAATTATGATTGCATATTGTTAAGCACATTAATTTGAGCATCTTTTTTTTCAATATTGCTTTCAAAATTTTTCTCCATTTTGAGATAATAAAGATAAAAATTTCGGACTTCTGGTCCCTTAAAATCCCTATTTACGCAACAAAGGAGTAAACAATTGTCATGTATAGGTAAATGACGTTACGCTGAACATAATTGCTTCTATTACATATTACAAAATATTTCACAATTAAAAGTCATTATTAGAAGACTTCAGAGCTCTTTCGGTTCCCAATTTGAAGGGCCAGTCCCTTTTTCTTGATGTCAAAAGGAAACTCTTGTTATTTTGGAAACGGAAGACCTTAATAAACATTACAATAACTATAAGGTCTTTCGTTTGAAACGGAAGACCTTAATATAAAACCTAAACGCGATTTCGTTGCGAGCAACGAGAAATCTTCCGTTTGAATGCACCTTAATAAACGTTATCGGGATAGTTGGGTTTTTTTTCTATAATTTCTTAACACTTCTACAAACTCCATTTAACCGTTTGTAAGGATTTCAGTAGACATATATTTATACTGGAAAAAAGTCGCTTTTGGATTTTTAATAAAATTATAACGGAAATTAGTAAAATCCATCATTTCACAGGTAAAATCATAAAGCAAAACACAATAAAGGAAGAAAAAAATATTCGGCACTCGGGAATTGAACACGGGTTGCCTGGGCACAATTCCACCACTCTAACGAATACGCCACGGGAAACTCTCGCTTCAGGACTCTGGAGCCCAAAATCTCGAGAATGCGTGGATCGATTTTAAAACAAAGTACATATTTTGCATTCATACGAGCGTCTTTATTAACTATTTGAAAATAAAAGAAGAATATTGAAAATCAAAAAAGTTTTAAAAAGTAGGGTTTTTAGTTACCGGTGACGACCGAAAGGGACGGCGGACGTTCGGATATGCAAAGGGCACTGCGGCTAAAGACTATCAACCATCACTAAAAATTTGAAATTTCTGTTTTTGATACTTTTTGAGAAAAATTTTAAACAAGCAAAATCATAAAATCTTAAGTATCTCGGGACCGGAAGTGACGACAAAAAAATTGATGAACGAATTTCTTACAAAGTTTGTGCTGAGTAAGATCTGAAAGTTTAAAATCGGCGAAAGCGTTTTTGAGAAAACGTTACAGAAAAAAATAATAATAATAGGGGGAAAGAAACAAAGCAATAACAAGAAGGTCTTCCGTTGGAAATGGAAGACCTTAATAACTAGATTCTTGTTGCTTTAGCAACGAAAAGTCTTCCGTTATGAGTCTGTAAGAATTTGCTCCTTTAATCTAGAAAGAGTAGCACGGATATAAAATTTACTGTGAAGAAAATTTCCATAGCTTACTTCCATGTAAAACAATCCAATTAAAAAAAAAATCATTTTCTGGTGAACTTCGTACGACGACGGAAGTTACGCCGATTCGAACAAAACATGTAAAACAAATTTCCATACATAGTTTTATCTTTCCTCAAAGTTTGGTTGTTCAAGTCTTTCTCAAATGTGAGTTCTAGTTGAGACAAGGTGGGTTTTTTTTTGTCTCGGATCGGAAACGGACAAACGGACATGCTCAATGAAAAAAGAACATTGAATTTCTTGTACATTTACCAAATGTACTTTTTCGTTTTACCAGACAAATCAAAACATTAAAAAAAAATTTAAATTAATAAAAACCTTAGTTTTTGTAAACGCCTTCGGTGAGAACCGAAAGTGACGGTTGACAATTAAATCCGTTAAACTCATCTTAAGACAAATTTCTTTTGTCCATAAAAGTAACGTTTCTTGATCATTTACAATTTCTGAGATCTCGCGAGGACAAACTTTGAAAAACCAACGCTTTTTGAGATATTTAACATATCTTACAGGAAGTAGATTTTTTTCACTTACATAACATTGCATATGTGACATATGCAATGTTTTATTCTGAAATATTCGTCCATGTTAAAAAAAAAGGTTTTAAAAAATCAATTTTTGAAGTACTTCCTGTGACGACCGGAAGTCACGACTATCAAACAAAATAATTTAAACACATTAACATACAAGGGCTAACATCCCACACAGTTTTTACCGTTTCTGAGATCTCGAGAGGACAAGATTTTTGTCTCGGGACCGGAAACGGACGACCGAAAGCAAATTTTGATAAAATGGAAAAGAAAACGTATCGAGGTGCAAAAAATAAGATTTTTTTTTATTTTGTTTAAAATATGGTAAATTCGCATTAGAGTAGATGAAATTTAACAACTTTTGGTAAACAACTTTTTCTTTAACCTTACTATTACGGAGATTGATCTCGGTTTGAAATCATTTAAACTTGATTTAAATGAATTAAAAAAAAATTGAAAAATTTAAATTTCATTTAATCTATTCGAATGAGATGCCGTCAGACGCAAAATTGCAAGATAAATTTAGATATGATGTTTTGAATAAGATTTGAAAACGTTTTAAGTCGATTTTAATGAATTTTAAAATTTTTGAAAATTTTAAATTTTATCAAATCCATAGATTTAGATGCCATCAGACGCAAAATAGCAAGATCAACTTAGACATGATGTTTTGAAATGAATTTGAAGTCAATTCGATTCTATTTAAATGAATTTAAAATTTTTGAAAAATTTAAAATTCATCGCACAACTTCTATTTTGATATGAACATTAGAAGAAAGTAAATGCAATTCAAATGCAATTCTATTCATCGTTTTTAAAGTCATTATTCAAAAAATTACTAAAATTTTAATTTTAATATTTTTTTAAGAATTCATTTTCAAAAATATTCATTTTCAAATTTAGTTGTGATTCTGAAAAGAAAAAAAATTGAAATTGTCTAAATTTGAAAGATTTTTCAAAATCAATATTAGAAAATATTGCCTAATGAGGGAACCGGAAGTGACGGAGGATGATCATATACACCCTGGTCACCCTTCATAATATATATCTACGATCGTAAAAAATTTCAAGTTTCTATCTAAAACCGTTTTTGAAAAAAATGTTGGAAAAATTCCCTTTTTAAAAAAGGAAAATCAGACGACGCCGACGAAAGGAAGTAACGTCATTCACATAAAAAAGAAGATATATAATGTCTGTCACCCCCTATCATATCTGAAAATAATAATAAAAGTGAAAAATAGAGAAAAAGAAACCAAACGAAAACAATAAGGTCTTCCGTTGGAAATGGAAGACCTTACAAAGAAAAGTGAGAAAGAAACAATAGAAAAATAGCAGGGTCTTCCGCTGGAGGCGAAAGACCCTAATAATAACTAGATCGTTCTCGTTGCGAGCAACGAGTGGGTCTTCCGTCCGATTTTAGAAAAGATTAGATGAAACTCATCAAGTTAAAGATAAAATCGTATATCTAAGCGAAAAATGAGTGAAAAATTTTTGCGGCACTCGGGGCTTGAAGCCGGGTCGCCTGGGCACTGTCCACGACTATAACGACTGAGCTACTCGGACTCTCGCTTCAGGACATTGACGCTTAATATCTCAGGAATGCGTTGATCGATTTTAAAACAAATGACATATTCTGAATCAGTAAAATGGTCACTATCAATCCACGACTCTACCGACTGATCTACTCGGACTCTCGCTTAAGGACTTTGATGCTTAATTTCTCGAGAATGCGTTGATCGATTTTAAAACAAATTACATTTTTGGAATCAGTAAAAGGGTCACTATCAACTACAAAAATATGAAAGAAAAAAATTAAAAAATAAAAAATTCGATTTTTTAAATTTCCGTCCGGTTACGACTTGAAGTGACGGTGGACATTCTCTTGACCCAGGTGCAAGATAAAAACGCTATGTCTAGCATCCCTAAAAATTTCAGCGCTTTATCTTTACTCGTTTTTTAGATCTCCAGCCGACAAAATTGACTTTTAAAAATCGTAAACGGACAATAACTTCCGACGAGAAGTGAATTTTCCAAAATTGATCAGAAAACATCAACTTCAAATAAAAACGCGGTTATCTTGAAAATTTGAACGAAATCAATCCAGCCATCTTCGAGAAATCGTCTGCACAAAATCGGTAAGAAAAAAAGAATAATAATAATAATAAGAAACTAGATGCTGTCATTAGACAGTAATACCCGCACCAAGTGTTTGCCCCTAAATAACACTGTTTTGTACCAGTTTTAGTAAAAACGAAGGCCACGTGCACATAATACACCATCAACGGAACCCACGGGTTTTCTATCCGTTACACTGCAGTGTAACGGATAGAAAACCTGTGGGTTCCGACGATGATAATACACATGAACGGCCCTTTATGTACAATTTGTGGTTGAACTGTTTGCATGTGAATTTTCAGTTAATCAATAATCTTTTCATTTCATTTCATAGAAAGTATGGTCTATATAATTATTACAAACAAAATTAAATTA
>WFKH01011925.1:21715861-21731287 GCA_016163765.1 Magallana hongkongensis | reverse complement strand
TGTGTGTGTGTGTGTGTGTGTGTGTGTTTGTGTGTGTGTGTGTGTGTTTTATATATGTGTACCTTTGATCCTATTTTTATGTTCATTTTAATGTTATATCTGTCCTCATGTACCATATGTTTAAAATGGTTTTGAGCAAATAAAATGAACTGAACTGTCAATGTTTGTCTAACGATTCCTGGTGAAGCATGCCATTTGTCTTGTGTCGTACATGTAATTCACAGTCTCATCAAGGGCAGGAAAATCTAACAATTATGACTTGTTGATTGAAAACTTTTAATTTTTTCTCGTGTGCCGTTATACAGTTTATGTTCAAACAAAGACAATGTTTACATAGATAGATCGATCATTGTTCGATTCGATGACTACATGTATATACGATATATAAACGTTTCTTGTAAACGTTTTATTTACAACTCTTTTTTTCAGAGAATTGGACTAATTATTGATAAATACATTAGTTTGTTGTTGCTTTAGACGAAATCCGCAAACGAAATTACTTATAAATTGTAATTAAAAATCCCAATCCTTGGCCGTATGTATGGTGAATTTCGAGTAATTCGATTTACATCCTCCATGTTATCGTTAAAGTAAATGCATGTGCTTACTGTATGATCGCTACTGAAAAATGACCATGTGTATTTGAAATATACAAGGGGGGAGGGGGGCTAACGGGCGGTAAGAAAAAAAAACGGGTCTGCTTCACACTTCAGTGGGTAAATAGGATTCCAAGAGCTGACCCCGAGCAAACGCAGAGCAGACGCAAATTTAAAAAAAAAACAGACCCTGAGCAGACACAAAGGAAACCCGGGGTCAGCTTTTGGGGTCTGCTCTGGTGTTAGGTTGTGTCTGATCGGTACGTACTGTATGTGCATGGCAACTTGATATTTAGCTATGACCATGGAAATACTAAAAGGCTCCTCTTTAACAATCAGGATGTTTGATCACTGATGTGTCAATATTAACTTCAAATTCTCACTATGCCTTTAGATTAGCCTTTTACTCTATGCGTTACGCAATCATTTTATCTAAAAAGAAATAATTGGAAAGAGAACGTGATCAACATTTTGATTGAGATCTGGAGACTAAGCTAATGCTAGTGTGTAATCAATTAATCTCCTTCTTTTAGAAGCTGCTTTGTTTGCGAGCTGTTTGCTGAAGAAGTTGTCTAAAAAGGCTTACGATGAATATGAGCTAGAACTCAGTCTAACATTGACACAGCACTCTTCGTAAGTCTAAAGATAATTCATTATTAATCAATTAATTTCCATTGGTCTGGAGAATTTTATCCTTTGTTTTAAATATAGTTCTTTTATTTTTCCTTTATTATCATGAATCAGACAACAGACGCGTGCACTTTTTTACACTTAATCCATTTGTAAAAAGAAAAATACATTCATTTGCTCTTTGGCTCTTTATACTGTATTATTTAATTTGCTATACTGGCCTGACTGATTTCAGTGAGTTTGAGAAGCTGGCCTCGGAGATCCTTGGCATTTGCTACCTACAGGACCGCTCACTGTCTCACAAGTTGTTGGTCAGGGAACTGAGTGGGTTCGGCAACACCACCCTCTTTTGTCTGGCCGAAGAAAACAGATTGATGGACTTCCTGGACCAGGCCTGTTGTCAAACCAAGCTTAATGCCATCTGGAGAGGACGCATGGCTCCTTCCACCTCCAGAAAAAAGGTATTATACTGTGAAATAATTTTTATTCGTGGGGGTCAATGTTCGTGGGTAGCCAAAGTTTTCTGGTTCGTGGGGACGTAATCTCGTTGGTATCAAGTTCTATTTTGTAAATAAATATTAAACATACAATGCTTGTATATACGTTCGTGGGGATGTATATTCGTGTGCAAGGGTTACCCACGAAAGCCACGAACATCGGTCCCCCACGAATAATGATGATTCCACAGTATTACTCTTCTGCATTTAAATTATAACTAATGTTGTCATTTATTTTATTCTTTAGACTCTGACATTATTACCATAAATTATTGTTATGAGAACTTCTGTAAGTTATGGGTATAAAATTACAATGTACGCTTTGAATGTACTGAAAATTGTAAACTTTGATTGAAAGAGGACAAACATAAATTAAAATGTTTATTTATTTTTCTATCAATTATTATTATCATTAACCAGGATATCATTGGTACATGCAATTATGATATTTGATTTTGAATATAATTCATTGATGATCAGCATTTATAATACTTCTGCAAAATTATTTCTATGTGAAGTTCAGAAGGTAAAATTGGTATATTTCTTAGTTAAAGCTTGTTCTTGCATAGTAAAACTATACTCTGGGGGTATAAAATGTGCTATCTACCCCTCGAAATACTGTCTCTCAAAGTTGGACGCCAATTTTTGTTTCCTGTAATTTGGTTGACTAAAGAGTTCCACAACAGTGATGTTAGCAATTGAGAGTCCTATATAATTATATACTGTGTTAATTATTTAAATGTTTATAATATTGAAAAATTAATGCTGATTTTTATCCCCTGTAAATTATAACTCAGCATAATAAATACATCATTACAAAAAAGTTAACGAGTAGCTGTTAATGAGTTTACTGAATTTGATAACAAAACCGTAAAATATATTTACATCAGTATAATAAAACACTTATCCAATGGCTGTGGGTGGAATAGCTCTTTTATTAAATCTTGACAGGATCTATTTCCTCGGGTAATAGTTCATGTCTTGAGTTTAATGAAAAAGCTATCCCACTCACAGCCATTGGATAAGTTTAAAATATTCAGGATTGAAATATTTTTGTAGGATGTTGAAATACTATAAAACTTTTTTTAATTCCTTCATTCTTTTTCAGATTATGGCATCGATATTAATGCCTTTGTTTATATTTGCCATAACATTTGTGCCAGAACAGCAGGATGTTAACGTCTGCAAAGACAGATGTGTAAAATTATCACGTTGGAATGGAAAAGTGGCTGATTCTCAAGATTCCACTCCAAAGATCCTTGATGAAGGTGGTCAGGATGGGAATTGCTGCTTGAAATGCTTATTTGATTTTCCCTCCTTTTACACTGCACCAGTTACCAAGTTTATTACAGCTATGGTAATTTATTAGTTCATTTAAACCACAAAAAAATGTTATACTGTATTCTCACTCATTCGTTTAAATGAATGATAATTAGAGAGACCTGAAAACATGTACTAGCTTCTATCAAAATTTAAAACAGCTCTTTTCACATGTTTCATAAGCCAGCACATGAATAATTTAGTTGATAATTTTTCATTTAGTTTTAGTTTTTAAGGAATTTTTACTTAAAGTTCGCCAACATTGTGTTTCTGGGGCTGTTTTCCTTCTTTGTTTTGACTGACCTGCATCCTATCGGTGAGAATGGCGCCCCCTCTCTTGTGGAGATCTTCTCATGGATATACACAATCACCAGTTTGATAGACGAAATCAATCAGGTACAATTTAAAATGCAGCAAAAGATATATGCATATATATACATAATTATACTGCATCGGGGTTGCCATTCACTTTTCAATTCATTAGTCCAGCCGTACTAGTGCCTGTTTACCTTAAGTCCGCAGGCAATTTTATTTGTCCGTCAAAAATATATCATAAATCATTTATTTACCAAAAAGAATTATCATTAAAGAATAAAACTTGTTTTGATATTTCATCTAACATTTAATAGCTTAAAAAATTAAATTTAAGTGTCAAGTGTTTCATATTTTTTTTTATTGGTCCAACTGGACTGACAGATTAAAATCTATTAGTCTGTGACTAATGAACAAAGGTAAATGTTGAAACCTGTGTATGTATATTCATCGATTATTAATGGTAAGTTAGTCTATTTGTTATGAAATAACAACACTATATTTGTATGTTAATACATTTTTATCATTATATTTGCAATCATGAAAAATGAGTTTTTATGTACTCTAAATATTGATACATGTGTCTAGAAGGATTTCAGAGTATCTTTTTGGTGCTAAAACCATTATGCTATGACATTTAAGTGTCTCAATGTATATGGATATACTGATGCTATGATGTCTCAATTTCATTTTCTGGTGTAGGTTGTAACTAGTGATCATAGTTCCATCAGGTACAAGATTCGGAGTTGGCGTGGCAGTAAGTGGAACGTCTTTGACATCGTCATATACCTTTCCTTTCTTACCTCGGTCATTCTGCGGTTTTTGCTGTATGGGGAGGACTTTATCTGGGCCCGCAGGCTGTACAGCCTGACATTGGGAATGTACTTCTTCCGCTTCTTGCAATACTTCGATGCAGAGAAAAACATTGGGCCGAAAGTCACTATGATCTTCAGAATGGTAAGATTTTGAAGTGTTATGCAATTGAATTGATCTCAAAACAGAGTTTCTCCAACATACAACTTAATGTAAAGAACATAATGTGATGATCATAAAGGTTTTTAGTGGATTGTGTGAAAACAAAATTTGGATGAAAATGTTTGAATTAAAATCTCCATCAGAAGGTATTTACATGTAATTGAAGCATGAAACAGTTTGAAACCTAGCCTTTTATAATCTCTCCAAGACAAAGTCAAGGGAGGTTATGCTATAACCATGGCGTAGGCATCAGCGTCAAAACCTGGTTAAAGTTATTGGAGCAGGTCCTGTAGTTATTACTTGTCCTATCTTCACAAACTCGAAGAGATGGTGCATTTGGACCTACTTATGGACTTTTAGATGCTGGAGGAAATTAAAGTTTTTGGAGCAGGTGCTTTTTGATAGCCATTTCTAAATTATGAATGATCCTATCTTGACCAAACTTGTATGGATGATGCATCTTATAATTCTTGTGTACTTTATTGGCTTGGATGCTGAATATGAGCCATGGGGTTCGGATGCTGGAGGAGGTAAATGTTTTTAGAGCAGGTTAAATAAAGTTTTTGGAGCAGGTGCCCTTTGATAACCATATCTAAGTTAATACTGTACCTGTACTGAGCTGGTCACATATGTATGTAAATAACAGTATTTATTCATTCGTGAATAGTTGATATAACTATATAAATGAATCACAGAGTTAGCTTCAGATATGGAGAGTAATATTGACTATCTAGATGCTGAGGCAGGTTTCAAATTTTAGAACAAGTCTATTTGTGCAAGGGTCTTGAACCTGGTTACATAATAAGTAATTTCTGTTCATACTCAATCAGACTTGCACAGTTAATATAACTATTGATATGTATCAATAAAATAAGGTTATTTCAGATAATGAACTTGATTTTGATCTGGATGCTGGAGCAGTTGTAATTTTTTTTTTGAAAAGATAAACGTGGGTTTGAAAATTAGGAAAAAATGCTGTCCTTACCATCTTTCATGGTTCAGGTACTTTTTGAAACATATAGCTATCTTTCAGATACAGAGCCTTATCTCCATTATCAAGGATGCTAAGAAAACCTTGTCCTGCCTCACTCAAACTTGTTTGATAGATGTGATTGTCGATATGTGATTGCTATTCATATAATACTGAATGATCAATAATTACATGATATGATATTTGATCATAAAATATGATATTGTACCATATAGTATAATATACTTTGTATTATATGATACAATTTTGTATCATGTTATATGATATTATATAATAAAATACTATATGATTCAATATAGTATTGTATCATATGAAATGATATTATATTGTATCATATGATATAAAAATTGTATCTTGATATTGTATAATACGTATCATACTGTTGTATGATTTTATTATATTATATCATAATGTAATATAATTACAAAAATCAATGTTGTATTATTTCATAAACAAAATTGTATCATATGACACGATTCAATATTGTATCATCTTATATGATACAACATTGTATTATCTCACACGATACAATATCAATGATACAATTACATGTTACATAACACTATATAAACATTTGATACAATATCATATCATTACATGATACCATATCATATTACATGTTACATTGATATATCATATTACATGATACACTATTTATCAAATTACATGATACAATATTGTATCATACTACATAACATTATATCATGATCACATCATATGAAATGATATCCTTTGTCACAATATTATCTCATAAAATATTTATTGTATCGTATGATATTATGCAATATCAGAATGTATTTATGATATAATATCATATAACACAATATTTTACTCAATCATACAATACAGTTTGAAAATTACATATGATGATACAATATTGTATCATGTGAAATTTAAACAATATTGTGTCGTATCAAACAAAACAATATTTTAATAAAGATCATAAACTATGGTTTTCATAAAATATGATAAAAAGGTGATGACTAGTCTTGTTGTGCTCTGTTATCTTTGATTTCCTATGTTTAGATATCAAGACAAGAGTATTTGGCTTCTTTAAGGTAGTTATACCTAATCATATGCAGGGGCTTATAAAAGATAATGTAAATTTTGACAGTTAACTGATCTGATGTTTTTCCTGTTGATCCTGCTGGTGTTTATCCTGAGTTTTGGAGTAACTTACCAAGCCAACTTGTACCCCAACGCACCCCAACAGTGGTCTGTTCTGAAGGATGTGTTGTACCACCCTTACTGGCAGATGTATGGAGAACTGTTCCTTGAATACATGGAAGGTGTTTTGATTATTTTGATAATTCACTGAACACACTTTAATTGTTCCAAAAAAGTTGAAGTTGTCTTTTACTAAAGTTATTACAGTCTTCAAGCTGCCTTTAAGAAAAAGTACTTAAGAATGTAAATAGATCAAGATTTAAAAGTGTAGACTCAAGATGAATTTAAAAAACTATTTTTTCATTTACAGCTGCTCCTATATTTCTTGCCTATTGACTGTTTTGCATATCAAAAATGCTCTTTTTATCTTTAAAAGAGAGATCTGTTAAATTGTAGTAATAGATTCTAACAATATTTTGTGTGTGTGTAGACAGATGAAATACTGAATTACTTATATAGAGGTCATTGTCAAATAGAAGTGTCTGCATAAAAAGGAAAATTGTTTAATAAACATGAATTTGCAGTGAGAGGGTATGCTGCAGTGATTTGCTTTCATGTTGTAGGAAAAGACCCATCAGAGGAAGCAGAAACCTGCACAAAGAACGAGACTCTCTGGAGGTCGGGGGAAAAGGAACGCTGTCCAGAGAATAGTTTCCTGGTAGTATTGTTGATGGCGGTGTTCTTGCTATTGACCAATGTTCTTTTACTCAACCTGTTGATCGCTATGTTCAGGTAAACTTTCAAATGTACAGGATTTGCATGAAAAATCTGGTACTGATTCTTTTGATGTGAAAAAAAAATAAAATAAATTTTCGGTCGAAAATAGTGTTTATGCAAGATATTGATAGATAGTTCTTATTTCTAAAATTTCAAAGTGTTGTTATATAACTTTAAAATTTGTATATGCATATACAATGCATGCACATGTATTGATACCTGGGATACAGATTTCAATTTATCTTACTTACGTGTTTGTCAAGGAAATAAGGAAAAATAATAATGTGGTTCAACATTAATCATATGTAATTCTGAATATAAATGTGTAGTAATTGACCATTTTAAATAATCATGCAGTTTGAACTGCACATAAGTAATGTACATGTATATACATACAAACCTTAGTTTTCAAAATTGTTATTTATGAATAACATTTACATATGTAGGTATATTCATGTACATAATGGATGAATTTATTAACAAAACAGTTATCAGTTGAAGATAAGATGTCTTTAATTGAGAAATATGAGCCTGTTTTGACCTTTGATAGTGACACAGTCAAGAAAGTCCATGATAACTCTGAGAAGGAGTGGAGGTTCCACAGATTTTCCCTGGTCTATGAGTACTATAACAGACCATTCCTCTTCCCACCATTGAACATACTGGTTTACATGTTCTGGCTGATCAGATGGTGTTGCAAACGCTGGTGCAAGTGCTGTGACAACAAAAAAGACACCAGCTTCAGTGAGTTTTCATTGTGTCTTAATTCTGAACACCACTTGTAAAAGGTAATGTCCACCATATTTCTCTTTTATTGCCACTGTGATGGTTAGACCGGTTCGAATACCGGCGCCAAATAGATCATTTGGTAGAGCACCTAACTAGAGATTCAGTGGGCCCGGGTTCTAGTTCCAGTCTCGTCCGTCATTCTTCCTCCCATTCCGTTATATTTGATGCCATTTAAACCCCTAGAACTGACAGGTTAACTCCTGCCAGGGGAAAGAACCTGGGTTGATTTTCGAGGGCGAAAATAATTTAAGGGGGAGGGGGGTTAGAGAAATGTGACGGTTAGACAAATTCGAGTATCATCCCCAGATAGCTCAGTTGGTAAAGCACCTGACAAGATATTTAGGGGTCCCAGGTTCAAATCCCGGTCTGTTCTGTCATTATTTCTCCCATCTCGTCACATTTGGTGCCATGCCAACCCCTGGAACAGACAGGTTAACTTCTGCCAGGGGAGAGATTCTGGGTGATCTTCGAGAACGAAGACCATTTGTGGGGGAAGGAATTGGACGGTCAGACGACCTATTTAAATCCCGGCGCCAGATAGTTCAGTTGATAGAGCACCTGTCTAGAAATTCATGGGCCCGGGTTCGAATTCCGGTCTGGTCCTTCATTATTTCTCTCATCCCGTTACACCACTATTCCGTCAACCTTTATATAAGCCACTAGTTTCTTAAAAGCTAAATCTCATTTTGTTTTCTGCACAAGCCCTACAGTGCGGACGTACATCTTACGTCGTCATGTTACTTGGTCAGGGTAAAATAATCAAATTTTACGCACTTATTCCAAGCCAATTGAAATATAGCATCAAATATACAGATCAACGCATTATAAACAGACGAAAATGCACTTAAAGCAATGATTTAAAAATACACATCTAAGTCTAAGGCAATGTAAGTAAAGTGGGGCCTCTGTAATTTATTTTCCCTGTGTAGTTTCATTATAATATAGCTGTACATCATTCATGTTTCATGTACTTAACCCCATTAATACAAGTAGATGTTCATACATGTATATGTTATTTGGGTTTTTTAATGTATAGTTGTATTATGCACTGAAACATGTAGGAACCTGCAAATAGGTTCATAAATACATGTACTGTACAATACTTCACTTTCCCTAAACAAACTTGGTCAAGTACTTGCTGTTTGGGGTTTTATTTAGTTCACTGCACTAATATAACACAAAGTTTTGGCAAATGAAGTACAGTAAAATAATATTTTAATATTCTGTTCATGCATTTCTTTTCTGCACTTTTAAATGATGTATTGATGAAAATATTAAAGTTATACGATTGATATTACTCTGAATAAAATTAATTAACTTGATCTTTAAGTATGTGGCTTCCTTATTTTATAAAGACCGATGCTAAAAGGATAACTTTGGCATCAAAAGCAATTATAGCAATTAATTGCACATGGCTGTGTTTCATATACAGGTAATTGATTCCGAGTCATAGTTGTTCACGTAGCGTTATTAAATAAAATTGGTACTCAGGCAGTCTTATAGTACTTTTGAACTAAGCATTAACTCCTTTTGATTTTGCATGGGTACCAATTCTGTAGTCTTTGAAAATCTCTATTCCCAATTATTACCGGTGGTAATCATGCTTTCATATTTCAAAATTACACCATTGCTCTCTAATGACAGGTAGACAAGCTATGTTACAGAACGTACGTATTCTGTAAAATGATATTTTTCAGAATTTCAGAATGTACATTGTAAACTGAATGGTCATTCCTAGATGTTCTAAAACCTCCATGCATAAGAAATAGTACATGTACATCGGCATTGACAAAATACCAATGCATTAGTTGATGTGTTCCATTTTGTGTGCATAAAATCTATGTACTAAATAGGAGCGTTAATTGTTTCAGGAGAGAAGCTGAATGAGAAGGATCACAAAGAATTGTCTCAGTTCGAGGGCGAAGCGATGGAGGAGTACATGCACTCTGAGTTGACTCTGGAAAACGACAAGATAGACAAGAAAATACAAACATCAGTCAAAAGGTACTCTATTCACAGAATAAATTAGTAGTGTAAAACATGTATATAAACAGTGAAATAATGACAGATAACTTTTGAAATCTATATATGTTTTTCATGTATGGGAGAAAGATCTTTTACTTTGCACATCATTAATTTTAATAAACAAATTATACCAGGGTATATTAAGTTAAGAAAAAAATATAACTTTTTAAGTTAATAAAGAATTTGATAACAAAATTTGCATTAATTCATTTTCTTCGATTTATAGAGTGGACAGAGTAAATGAGAAAGTGGATAAAATTAAAGACAAAGTGTATCATTTGTGGTGGAGGCACCAACAAAGAAATAATCGCTTAAATATTAAACATTAAACACGGGGCTCTACTCATCAAGGTAAGTCAATATCAGATCATTATACCATAGGGGTTGTAGCACAAGAGTGAAACATCCTTGGTGAAAACTTACTCTACTGTCTTAAAAAAAAAAAAGAAGAAATTGAAAAAAAAATTCCACTAACATTTTTAGCTCACCTGAGTCTAAGGTTCAGGTGAACTTTTCTTATCAAAACTTGTCCATTTTCAGTCGTCGGCGTTGTCATTGGTGTCGATATCGTAAACGTTTCATATTTTAATCTTCTTCTGCAGAAACACTAGACCAATTTCAACCAAACTTGGCACAAAGCATCCTTGAGGGAAGGTCTTAAAATTTGTTCAAATTAAGGGCCAGTTCCCCTTTAAATGGGGGATATTTGGAAAGAGTAAACATATCGTTGGATGTTTTAAAAATCTTCTTCAGAACCACTGGGCCAATTTCAAATAAACTTGGCACAAAACATCCTTGGAGACAGGGCTTTTGAATTTGTTCAAATGAAGGACCAGTTCCCCTTCAAAGGAAAGATAATATGGAGTGTTTTAAAAATCTTCTCCTCCAAAGCCACTAGGCCAATTTTAACCAAACTTTAATCTATTTTCACAAATTATTGCCTTTCACGTCTTCAGAAGAATTATTTAAGTGTTGTTTTCCACTTATATCTTTTATGAACTTTGACTTCCTGTTAGGGCTCCTTCCTGACCCTTGGGGTAAAGATTTGAACAAATTTAGATCTACTATATATCAGAAAGCTATAGTTTGGATATTATACAGGCTATTTGGTTCTTGAGAGAAGGATTTAAAAATCTCCCGACCCTGTCTTCCTAATTATCTCCCCTTTTAATAGGAATTGGCCCTTTATTTGAACAAATTTAAAAGCCCTTACCCCAAGGATGATTTGTGCCATTTTTGGGTTAAATTGTCCCAGTTGTTCTGAAAAAGAACTGTACCTCATGTACCATTTACAAAGTGGTTTTGAGTGAATAAAGTGAACTTGAACACGAGTAGAACCGGGTCTGATATTATATATATATATATATATATATATATATATGTGTGTGTGTGTGTGTGTGTGTGTGTGTGTGTGTGTGTGTGTGTGTGTGTGTGTGTGTGTGTGTGTGTGTTAGCTATCTAGCTGTCATAATTCCAGTTTTATTGCTATAGAACTCTACAATATAAATACGTTTGAACTTAAATTAAAAAGAAGATATCTTATAGAAATTGGAAGAAAGGATAAATAAAATTGATTTTTGAAAATTTGCATTGCTTCTATGCTGACAAGGAGTATCGGAGGAAATAAGAAACTACGTGTAATAATGAATTAATGATTCCTCACCTATGAACTTTCATTAATTATCATATTTGATTTTTCGCAAATTAGAGTTGCTTAGAAACGAACTTGCTTTCCTCATATACTCATAATCAATTTTCCACATTCATGTATGGGTCAAGAAATTTTTTCCAAGGGTGGTCGGGGGGGGGGGGGGGGGTCCGAGGGACAGAGATGGGAAGTCCGAGGTCTGTTCTCGGTAATTTTACCTTGACAATGTGAATTTCATAAGTTTAATTTTTCCGTGGGCCAAAATCCCTTTACTCCCCCTACCACCAACATTTAGATCTGCGCATTGACTGATCAACGCATGGCATTCTTTTTAAAATATAATTCAATAAGATTTCAATTAATAATGACCGATGAAATATTGCCAACTATGTGCTTGGGTATAATCATATATGTTTTTAAGAATCTATATTAAAGTGTGGGTTTACATCCAGAAATTAATTCTATTGGGTATAAATTATTGGAGGTATATGTTAATGTTATACCTTGGTTCTATAATTCGTTTCCCATAAGATTCGACGTAGCATGCGCCCGGCCCCTGTCGTCATAATGGTGCATTACCTTACAAAATCACGAATGACGCAAGTACAAATTAAAGTCAAACTTGATTCAAACGGATTATGAATAAACAATTTACCTAAACTCGATAAGTCTTACAAATAACGATATGAAAAAAATTAAATGCAATGTTTGAAGACTCAATGGCAAAGTTAACAATTCACAATACATTTAACGAATGAAGTATTAAGAAAACACAAATTAAAAAATTTACATACACAGAATATTGAACCCTTTGGCTTTCCATAGCAAACAGCTAGTAGCTTTTCATATTTCATGTGTATACTATTATTACAAGTTGAACCATGTTTTATGTGTATATTTTGAAGATATTTATAAACATTATTACTAGAGTCGGAAAGTGCAGCCTTATTGGAGGGGGGCGACAAGGCTTTAGATTGTAAATTAGGTTTTTAATGCCTCTAGCCGATTAGAGTTATGGCCAATGTTACTCGGGTCAGCGATGTGGCCCCGAGTACTCTTGTTCCTATCCTTATATTTACTGCTCAGGGAGCTATGAGAAAGCTCTCTCAGATTTGCCATTTTAGAAATATATACTTTCAAACTTATACACTGTGTAAATATTTATGGAAGAATACGGATGTATGCATGTTTATGTACATGTTTTCTGTTCAGCATCACATTTAAAATACATTCATGAGCATCAGTAGTTCTCACTGGGGTCCAATTAACATTTATATATCACATCGAATCCGGAACAGTAAAATAGATTATTAAGCTTTACTTTAAATTGTCCCGAAAAATTGAATACCAAAGGCAAATTGTTTTTATCTTGTCTGTCTTTCTGCACAAACTTCTTTAAAAAGCTAGAACTTTTGAAACATACCTATATAAACTCCTCAAATTTGTCCTTCATATATGTACATGTATATACATGTATTTAACCACGGTCATGCTCTGTCGAATGTACTTGGGTAGAAGACAATGTCTTCATCTTTTTGTCTGTGATTAATATTTTAACAAGTACCAAATTGGGATCCCACGACATTTACTGTAAATACATGTACATTTTAGATTCCTTGTTCACATCCCAAATATGCCTTGTTTGATAGTACATGTATTTGACATGCGTTTTAAGAAAAATCGTGTTTTCTCAAACCCTTAAATTGTCAATTTCATTGTCACTCAAAGGACATGATTATGATATTTTTGTACATTTCTTAAACAGGAAAACTCATTCACAGTTGGAGGTAGAAGTGGACCAGTTGTTAAACTTTGTGAGGGAATTTAAAACATGCTTGCCCTAAATTCTTTTGTTCTTCGTTTGCATCCACAAGACAACAGCAGCGAACTGTGAATATTACTTAATATGTACAGATAGAGACCTGATCTCATAGGCTGCTATTTACTGGCTGTTTTAGGGGTAGTACTCTGTTTTATCTGAAATATGAATTGTTTCAGGGTGTTTTTTTAGATTGACTTTAACTTTACTAAATCAGAATCCCGCCAAATTTCATCTTTGTATTTTCTTTACACATTCGCAAATCAGCTCCTTTAGTAACAAGAACGTTGCAAGCTTTCACAATTTAGAAGAATTGATTCATTTTTATGAAGTTATGAATTTATCTTGCCACTAGGGCCAAGATGTTTTAGCTCACCTGAGCTGAAAAAAAAAAATCTTCTCAAAATACATTTGGCCAGAGGATCTGGGGTCAAATTTTTACATATTAGGAATATATATAGAGAGAAAAATCTTTAAAAGTATTTTCCAAAAAATATTTTAGCCAGAAAATCTGTAACTTGTGTGGAAGCATCCTCAGGTAGTGTTGATTCAAGTTTGTTCAAAACATGATCCCAGGGGGTAGTTACTGGCCATAATGGGGGGGGGGGGGGGGGGGGTCGAAGTTTTACATAGGAGTATAAAGTCATATCACATACACATTAATATCTGGAGACCAATTTAAAAATCTTTTTATAGAGGATCTAATCTACTACATTCTCCAGGTATTTAGTATTATTCTCCATAGGGCTGATTTTATTAGCTACTCTTTCTAAGGCGAGCGATTTGGCCCATGTGCCTCGTGTTTCCTGGAAGTGACGACAGGTACATGGGTCTGAACTGTAGCCATATAGAACTACACTATATATGGTTTATTGGTACATACAATATTTGTAAAATAACATTTTCTGAGCATTGCATGAACTTGCACTAGCCTTTTAATGTTTATGAGTGGGTCTTATGCATATTTTCGTCAACCAAATTATTCCTTTCTGGACACATTTGTTCCATTTCAGTAATTTAAATTGTTATCCTCTTTTAAATGATCTGTTTTGTAAATATAATGTACAATTTTTTATCTTGTTTTTTATTTCTGTGTGCAAATTAATTTGTGTGTTATTTTTTAGAAGTGCTTTTTTAACTATATGTTCGTGACAAAGAGCTTTTCTTAGGTTGTTTATCTGTAATACAACTGTACACGATTTTAAATAGATTCAATCTAGAAGGTTTTGATCTGATTGCTTGCATATATTACGATTATATTTAACTTTCATTTTATGGATATCGAGTAAAAGATAAGTGAGGATGTTAATTAGTTGTATTTGTTTATTTATAAACATGTTTATTTTAAAAAAATTAATATAGCGATACTCATCTACTTTCTTGATTATTTTCTGTTGTTAAAATGAACTGTTTGAATTTGATAAAAGGAAATGCTGCACCAAAATTTCACTATAATTGATCAGAAAAGTATTTTTGAATTACATGTACAATTTGTGAGAAATTTCTCCTTCAAGTATTTTTCTTCTTTTTTTCATGTGTTATAATCAGGTTGTATGACAAAATTTTTCTTTTTTAAAAATTAGTAGAAAATATATGGAAAGGTTATGAGTTTGATCAATTTTTTAGAAAATCTTGTAGTCACAATTAAATAGAACAAATTTATGGAATTTGCTCCATTGAGCACTTCCTCATGTACCGATACTTCGATCAGTAGTCCGTTCAATTTACTAAAAACATCGTTTATATGAGATTCTGACGTATGTTGTATTTTGTTGATTAATTATACACGTTCTTATAATCTTAGTCTCTTAATAAATATATTTAACTTTGAATGGCTTTATTTTTACGAAGTTAATTTGTTGAAAATATAAGGTAGGCAACTACAGTATTACAAGAATATGGTAATGTTGTATTGTTGCACAAGTTATATATATATATAT
>WFKH01011925.1:21606470-21617694 GCA_016163765.1 Magallana hongkongensis | reverse complement strand
ACACACACACACACACACACACACACACACACACACACACACACACAAAATAATCATCCATTCCAGAGTTTCTAAATTGTAAAATTCTAAAAGACATACAATGTTAGACAGACTCTATAAGTAAGTCAATGTCATTTTTATATATTGATATTTTACACTAATTGTTGTAATTACACCAGATATTGTCTCAAAATTAATCTCCAAACGTAACTACTTTAATAATAGGGACAGAAATGCAAAATAATGGGGTACATGTAATTAAATTATCCGTGCAGTATTATGCATAAAACATAGATAGATGTTGCTTATATAAATGAATCTATATTAATTTTCACCTATAAGTACATGAGAATACAAAGTTTATTTTGAATGGAAACCAAAATAAGAAACCTTGAAATGCAAACACATTATTGATATCAATGACAGGGATTTGAGTTTTCAAGGATACGGATTGGCACTGGTCCGAGGGTGGTGTCCAAACATTCTATTATATCCTTCAGCTCTTTTTGTACACCCCCCTGCTTAAAAAGTCCTTCCTGAAATATTTAAGAAAGTATTTTACATCATAGAAACAATATATGAATTTCATTACTTATGGAACACTTCTGATTTTTTATTCCATATTCAACTTTAAGAATACCTTGGAAAAAAACCAGGTGTAAATCAATCACTTAACTTCTGTTTACTTTAGAGCTAGAACACTCTAATATCACCCAGAATAAGACTAGAACCAGGGATAGGTTAATTGAAAAAAAAATATTTGTAATTAAAAATTTAAATTTAAAAATCAAAAAGCGTAAATAATTACATTTTTCAAAATAATTGGAATTTGAATTGAGTCTGTTACAAAAGAAAGTAATTGAATATATTTAAATACATTAAAAATATCATGTATTTTCCATTACTTTTGAATAAATTTAAGTTACTTTTTTCTAAGTTTGAAGTTTAAAAAGGTGTATTATAATGATGTATAGTTTTTATACCTGTTTGGTATGTGCTTGTGTTTTTACAACAATCAAATGTCTCATAATGTTTGATATGTTTATACAGCATGACACATTGCCCAGGGCAATAGATAAACGTCTGATTTTTGTTGAGGTGTAAACCCCTCTCATACCGAAAAACAAAGATATTGAATAAAAATTCGTAGAAAAAATCTTGCCCCGGGGCCACGAACGTCTTGAGTTGAACTCAACGGTCTTTTTCTACTCAAATCTGAGGATTTTTCTCAAATCCTTGAGTTTGACTAAAGGAAGTGTGCCACAATAATAGAGTCTCACTCAAGTTGAGAAAAGTCTTGAGTTTTTCTCAAAATATCTGAGATTGCTAGGCACCTGTCTCAATTGTTTAACTCAGCATTCAAAATGGCTGTCAGGCGTATTCTTCTATGGTGTTTAATGCGAGTTCCGAGGACAACCGTGCAAGATCGAAGCAATCCTTGGGCATTTTTGTCCGAGGATGAAATATTTCAGAGATATTGGTTTAGATCCGCCACAATTTTCATCATTTGTGACTTGATTTCCGACACTCTTAGCCACCCCTTCTGCAAGTTTTGGCAGCATTGCGGTTTTATGCCACCGGAACATTCTTCCAGCTTTGTGTATCCGAATTAGCTGTTGGACGGGCAGTTCGAGCAGTTACCTCCTGTTTATCTGCTTTGTCTGCAAGATATATTAATTTCCCATTACAAAACAACATTACATCTATTAGAACCAAATTTTATCAATTGGCTGGTAAGATGTACTACATTTATTAAATTAAACTCATTCCATCAATATATAAAATCATTTTTCCCCCATCATTTATAGTCGTATAGAGCAAGCGTCGCGTCTTTTGCTGTTTCTTGCCAAGGGAGGTCACTCAAAATGCAAAATGTAAAGTATGGCAAGGCCATAGGAAAATTATTTAATAATTTTATTTAGGCTATACAAATGATACATATATTAAATAACTATATTTCAAACGATTGAACCTTATTTATAGGGAGGACAACATAGTCTTCCACCTTTAGCCTTATTAGCATATTATGTCAAAATATTAGATAAATGAAAATAATGAATAAAGTGTGGTTATATCGAATATAAAGAACGACGATTTTTAGAGAACTTGAGCAAAGAAGAAACGAAGTCTGCGTGGCGTCTTTTTAATTTTACTGGAAACTTTTTCATATATATGCTTTTTTTTAAAAGGTATGAATTTAAACTTAAAAACTATTAATTCATATTATTAAAGGGTTTCCAAAGTGTGGCCTGTTGTGTCGATGGGACGTTGATTCGTATCCGATGTCCTTTGTAAAACGAGACAGAGGTTGTAAGCTGGAAAGGATATTGTGCTCTAAATGTGTAGGTAATACATGTTGTAATAATTTTATACACATATATCTGAATATCTCCCTTTCTCTCTCTCTTTCTCTCTCTCTCTCCCCTAATTTTTGAGATATCGTTATAAAGTTGAATTTAAAACTACCCTATCTTGTAGTCATCCTAACTATTCTAGTTATGCTTTAAGTTTTGCTTATAATATAAAATGCATTCATATGTGCTGCAATATAAAATACCAGCATGATGGGGCATAAAGGACATATTGAAATTTCATTACCACAATTAATGTACTCTCTCTCTCTCATTTTTTTTTCAAGAATGTCTAGGGGTATTATATCCTATACCATTATAAAGCTATATAATATATAAAATTTTGGCTACAAAATTTTAGAAGTAATACGTACTCGTTTACTGTTCTCGCGACCTCCTCCCAAGCAGCCTCTCTCTCCGGCTTTCCCCTCGCCGACCCTTTAAACTTTCCAAAAAGTTTTTGCTCATATTTCGAGACAGCCTTAATCAAAATACTTTGCTCCAAATTCCTCCTTGCGGGCTTTCTTTTTGGTGTGGAAGTTTCAAGAGGAACAGCGGTGATAAAAGTTCACGGTTCACTAATAAAAGACACCTCTGTACTTACGGGATTTACGGTATTATCGATGTCGACAAGATTGTACAAAATATCAAAACAGGTGTTCCGTAGGATATAACGTCCCTAATGCATAAAAATGACGTCATACTGGCACAAAAAGTTGCAAATGATATTAATTGAGAAACCCAAATAATATTTTTTTTTTATTATTTATTTAAAAGAAATTCTTTTATTAGGGCCGTATCTATGCTTAAAAAATAGATTGAGTAGCGTTACTCTGATGAGTTAAGTAACGTTAGTTTTCGTGGCACACTTGAGTCGAAACTCAGCAGAGTAAAATAAATTTTACTCTAATCAGAGTTGAGTTGAGTAAAACTCAACGTTTGTGGTCCCGAACCAAACATTAACTCAAATGATAAAACTAAAGTAATTTAAATGTATTTAATTACATTTGTCAAAGTAATTGAGATTAATTACATTTGAAAAAAATCAATTTAATTGTAATTGCAAATATTGAAAAAATTATCGATGCATTTAAAAGTATGTAATTACATTTCAAAGTAATTGACCCAAACCCTGAGTAGAACTTCATTATTTGAATAAACAAGTTCAACCTAATAAGAACACAACCGTGACATTTTGTGCATCAATCTAGAAGACATTCGAGTCGGCCATTTCTGATAATCAATCCGGCGACATTTTGCCGGGTGCCGGTGAATAATGACCCGTGTAAAATAACGACCAACGTTATTTTTCTACGTAAAAAAATGACCCCCAATTATTATTTCACGAAGATAAATTACCCTTTTGCTTGTAGAAAAAGTGTCATTTTAAAGTCATCAAATTATACGTAAAGAAAAATGACTCCCGTATAAAAATGCCCCCCCCCCCCCTTTTTTTTTTAGGAAAGTGGGTTCGTACGCGTTTTCTTAGTATTTATAATGAAGACTGCTCAATGTTGCAATGTAAATGAAGTACACAATAAGTGATTTTGATTTGTTTTAAGTTAAATATTCACTAAATATTAATATAAAGATTAAGAAATGCTATGAGTTTTTTAATTTTAAAAAATGATAAAAACTACATGTCATCTCTTTGCGAGCAACGAGCAGGTCTTCCGTACGATTTTAAATCAATGAGATGCAATCCTGAAAAATAAAAATATTTTTCTGAACTATGACTATCTAGACCCAAATCATTAAAACATATAATGCACCTATAAGTTCTAAAACCTCAAAACAATTTTTCAATTGTTTTTGAGATATTTGGAAAAGACCTTTGGTCCCTATAGATCCTTTATTTAAACTACAAGTCATTACAAAATGTTTTTTAGTTTTGAAATAAATGAGACAATCAGTTTTAGAGACAAGTAACGTAACTCCTTAACTGGAGTCGTCATGGCAGTTTTGGAGATAGAATAATGTTTAGAATTAAACACTGCATAACTTTTCTCTATAATGATCGACAAAATATTTTTTGTTTAAAGTTACGTAATGTCAAAAGTTTCAAAATTATGATCCTATAGATCTCTTATTATTTTGCATATTGCTACATTGTATTTTGCAGGACCAAACAGTTGTAGAACGTGAAGATTAACATTTTTGCTTTAATAATGCTTAACAAAATCTCAAGTGCTTAAGAGATATCTAGAATAGACGTTTGGTCCCAATAGGTCACTATATAAAGAGACTGGTCCCTGAATTTTAAAAGGTCATTTTGCACATTTTTTGTTCTACATGTCTTAACAGATTATTTCAGTAAAAAAAAGTAATGAATAAAAACGTGCCAAAATTTTGCCGACATTTTCGTTCCCAATTTTCGCTCCCCAGCAAGCTGCAACGCTTTGTGCTTTTGGCCTATAAAAAGTAATCTTGTTTCAATCTATCGTCTATCAACCCCCAAAAAATACTATTAGTGTCATGAAAAGTTTCTGAGAAGTTAGTTGAAAAAAAAATGCGTTATTACAATCTTAAAAAATTCTTCGATAAATCGGAACCGGAAACGAAGTTATCAAAAAATATCTAAAACATATGAAATTGAAACCATCTACAATCACGTTTGAAAAAATAAAAGACTTAGTTTAAATAGTCAACAATTTTGTTCAGTAAAAAGTTAAAAAAAAAAATGTAAGCATGTAGTCCAATCACGTGTTGTACCAAAAAAACCCAACCCATTTACTACGCCATCTCCGTTTTGTTGAAGAACAGCCAAAATCGCAAATTAAAACACAACTAAGGAAAAAAATCATTCGCCACTCGGGGATTGAACCCGGGTCGCTTGGGCAAAAATCCACAATTTTAACCATTACGCCATGGGAACTCTCGCTTTTAGACTTTGAGGTCCAAAATCTGGAAATGGCGTAGAACAATTAAAATTTTTTTACATATTTTGCATTCATAAAAGCGTCTCTATTAGCCATTAAAAATGATAGGAAAATATTGAAAACAAAAAAGTTGAAGAAATCAAGACTTTTGTTACCATCCGGTGACGACCAGAAGTAACGGCGGGCGTTCATATATGCAAAGGGCACTGCGGGTAAAAACTGATAATAATCACTAAAAATTTCAAAGTACAATCTTTAATACTTTTTGAGAAATATCGTGAACAAGCTAAACATGAAATCTGATATATCTCTGGACCGGAAGTGATTTTAAAAAAAAGACGTGTATTTTTTTTTTTTTTTTTTTTACAAATTTTGTCTAGAGTAAGATCTGAATGTTTAATCGAAATCGGCTGAAGCGTTTTTCAGAAAAAAACGTTACAGAAAAAGATAATGATAACAATAGTGGGGAAAGAAACCAGGCAATAACAGTTAGGTCTTTCGTTGAAACAGAATACCTTGATAATAGAAGAACAGAAACAAAGCAATAACAAAAATGTCTACCTTTAGAAACGTCAGACTTAATGATAATTTATTTGTTACTTAAACAACAAATCTGACTCGTAGAACCTAGATTATTACTTTTTCAAAGCGAGCTATTTCGTTATTACGAGTTAATACATAATCATTAAGTAATATCGATACAATAGCCTCGTTTTGATAGAATATCAAACATGTAGTGAGTCAGCATTGATTTAAAAAAAGGAATGTACTACTGAGCCTTGAACATACAAACAGTACAAATTAATCGAAAATTGCTTCTACCAAAATTTTAAAATTTTTGGCAACTGTCCGAGGGGTTCTACATGTACTGTTATCTTAAGGGGGAGGCTAAATTACATAAAGTACTCGAGGGTGTGCATTATTATTAGAAAAGAATTACAGGGCATTTAGCAGGTAAATGAGTGCACTATGGGGACGAGGAATATATTTTTGACAATTGTTAAGTAAATAGGTTTTTTTTAAATTATACTTGGGCTCCATTTGTAATGTAATGAAAGTGCATTTAATTTTTTTTATACTCTCTAAAATCAAATCTGTATTTTTTTCGTTCTTCATTTCTTTCTTTTCCTTTCTAAACTGGAATGGTTGATTTCACTCTAAAGGATGTCAGTACAGAGCAAGCTTAAGATATCGAGCTTGATCTCAATCATCGATACAACAAGTCATGGAATAGACATCTCATGGATACGACAACACATCGATACTCATCGAAACTTATCGAAAGTGAAAATAAAAGTGAAAAAGTAGACACTAACAGTTTAAATTGAAAACGGTATAAGTACTTACTACTACTTGCTGCTTACTTACTTGCAATCGCTAATTTCACACTTCCAATAACTTTTTTTTTCATTTTTCCGATCACAAATGTAAAACCATTGTAAGCCAATTTGTTTTTATTCCTTTGCGAAGGAATAAACGCAAAATCGCTACCTCCCTCAGCCATATCGTGACTGAGAATAAAATGAAGGATTAACCTGAAAAGTGTTCAAACATTTTTATATATCGATGAGTTGTCGTCATCCACGAGTTGTCTTTCTTTGACATGTCGCGTCGGTAAGTTTTACTTTCGATTAGCTGACTTTCGATGAGTTGTCGCCTTCAATGAGTTGTCTTTCGATGAGGTGTCCGGTACCGGTTTGAATATTTGACCTGGTTACATTTTCCAGTCAACTCTTTTCCTTACCAATCAACACTGTCTGATGGTTCTTTTAACTTTAGATACGTAACATAAAGCTCGCTTCAGATGCAGAGCCTTAGAAAAAAACTCCAAAAACGCAATTAAGATTTGTGATTATGATTGATGAGAATGTTTAAACTTTAGAAGCAGTAAATCTACTTGCGTAACATATTCAACTAGCATGCATGATATAACTATGTGTATAAAATTAAGGGCTAGCTTTAAAGATGAAGTTCGATCTCGAATATCCGGATGTAAGAACAGGTTAACCTTTTCAATCTTTGGAGCAATTCATATTGAGCTAGTGTCTTGAAGACAGTAAATATTCAAGTGGCTACTGGTCTCAACGTATTCAAATTTAAAACATTAAAGTAACAATGAAATAAATGCAAAGGCAAAACTACCTTCATATACGAAGCATAGTCTCAATTATTTGAATGTTCGGCTAAATTGAAGTTTTAGCTTAGTTTACAGCAAGTTGGAGCATTGAAGCTGATAACATGTATGAACTCATGCAAATACTTGATATATCTCATTAAGTAACAGGCTTCAGAGAAGGAGCTTGATTTCGATAAACAAGGTTGCTAAAACAAATGCTAAAAACTCCACATTTATGAATCAATAGGTGATGTTTCTGAAATTATATAGCTAGCATTGGTTGCAAGCCCCGAACTTTATTTACAAGAATCATTGGTACTATCTTACCTAATTTGCTTTGTTTATGTGATTGTGAACATATGATATATCATTTGTAATGATATCTTGTGATATTGTATTTTATTAAACAAAATATATTTCAATTTTGATTGATATCATACAATATGATTTTGATTGATGAACGATACAATATTATACGATATATATTTAAAAGTATATCTTATTAAATGATAATGTATCATAACATACAATTTTGCTGCATCGGTGACTGATAATAGTTGCACAGTATTTACTTAAGCATTGAATCATTATTTTCAATCTTTTGTAAAAGATTTGTTTGCACATACCGTTACAGTTATGAGACTTTATCTTTTAAAAAAGATGATTGAATGCATATAATCTCATTTTTAAAGTTAATCAGAAAAATTACGAATTCAAATTCAAGTGAAGGATGAGATGAAAACGAATTAGTTTAGTAGATTGGAAAATTACGTAAATCATAGCTTCATTACAATAAATGGTATTCCTTATTTGAAATTTGATTTTGATTTAAGATTAATTTTTGGTTTTATATATATATAACATATTAAACTACATCAGGATGTTTTGATCTCGCCCTTGGTATCAGCCGTTGATGGTATCGGGTCGCGCCATTCGGGTTTTGGCCGATACCAACCGCTCGGGCTTATATCAGGACCGAAATCAAAACAACAATGTGATATTCTTTACACACACCCCATATCTTGATATTTCAAGCCAACCTCTTTAAATATGACACATATTTGTTTGAACAGGAGTCTTTTTCTACTGGGGTCAGTATTTTTGGATTTAACATGAAGAAACTAACACATGGGTATTTTTTTTAATAATTTGATCCAATTTTTCTAAAGCTGGGTCTTTTTTCAAGTGTAATACGACTTCAGGTCATTATTCTACGGGGTCATTACTATCCTTAACATTTTGGACGACTTATTAAAAACACTGTACGCACAAAAGAATTTTTCTCTGTTGGTTTTAAAATTTGATTTTGACGCAATCGTTATATAGATTATAACACACAGTAAGGGACAAATTTGATGAAGTCATGAAGAAAGGTATTACCTAGTTCATTTTATCCAGAGATGATAGATATTAATTCGAACAAAATGGAAATTGTTGGATCCTTTTAGCTTATCCAAAGAATAACTAAACTTAATCTTTATATAACAAACAATATTAAATATAAGAGGCCCACAGACCTTGATGGTCAATTGAAGACCAAAGACCAGCAGTAATAGGTTACCCGATATTTGTCACCCCCCCCCCACTCCCTCCCCAAATAAAAAAAACAGAAATCCTGCTCCATGGGCAGTGAATTTAACAATTTAAAAAGATACAATTATGGACAAAACAACAATGCATTTAGTTTATCTTCCACGAATCTAAAAATACAGAAGAAAGTATTATAAAAAAATTATACATTTTAACTATGTGGCCAAAGTAGCCCTTACAAGGACTGAACCCCTGACCCAAGGGTCATGAATTTTTTAATTAAGGTACAAAGCTTAATAAACAATATAATCATGCATTCACTTTTTCTTCCTCTACTGTGAAAATAGAAAAGAAGATTTTCTAAGATTTGTTACATGTTCACTACCTGCCCATATTGCCCCCGCCTTAGGTCTGAACCCCTGACCCAGAAGCAGTGAATTACACAATTTAGGGAACTTAGGTGGTAGAGGGTTTTATAGACATCATAATTATGCATTTAGTTTTTCTCAAATGTATATAGGAGTAGAAAAGAAGTTTTTTTTTTTAAGATTTAAATACATGTTCACTATATGGCCTAAGTGGCCCTGACACAGCGGTCATGGATTTCAAAATTTAGGTAGAGGGCTTCATGGGCATGCATTTAGTTTTTTCCCACATGTGTGGAGTAGAGAAGAAGATTTGTTAAAAAATGTGGCCATTTTAGCACATTTGACCATGCCTATGATGCCCCTGGAGTAGTAAGGTCATACATTTCACAATTTGGATTCCTCTTATCCGAAATACGCCTTCAACCAAACATGGAAGCAATGGGTGTCGCAGTTTTTAAGAAGATGTTAAAAATGTAAAAATGTTAACGAACGACGTATGACGCACGGCGACAATCGAAGACAAATTGCAAAAGGTAAACTGAGTGACTCAGGTGAGCCAGGTGACCTAAAAATTGAAAGCTATATGCTTTGTGTGATTACATGTCCTTTTGGATTGTTCATCGTTTTACGTTTTACTTTTATAAGAAAAACAGTAGCTGAACGACCACAAACCTTCATTTTTTTCGGTTAATTCTTAATGCATAGGGGAAATAAGAAATATTTTTTTCTTATTTGCTGAACTGTATTTGTTTCTGCAAATTTGTTTGAAAATTCATAGGAGAGTGCAATATATATTTTACTTACAAATTCTGGGTTAAAAAAAAAAGTATTGTTAATCTCGCTTAGACAGAGCTTTGCTCCGTTGACTAGGCAAAGCGTCTGGTTGAACGAGACTTGGTCGCAGAGCTACTAAAACATTTTTATGATATTGCTGTCCGCCTTCTCGCGGCCAGTAATACCAACATTATTTTGCTTTGTACCTTGCCTTTGCCGTACTTCAAAATGTGTCCCGTCAGCCTCATAACTTCCTTTGGGACACTGAGCGGACCTCCGACTTCATGCAGCTCCTAACACAATACAAAAAATACGTCAAATTGGAAGAATATTGATGGGGAACCAGATTGAGATTCATTTATCTATGCTAATATTCATCACACATTTAGTATTTTTTTTAAAAATACTTATAATGTTAATCTTTAATTTTTGCCTAAACATTTTTTTCAACACCTTCAAATGACACTGTGTATATATGTTTTCTAAAGGATTATGAAAATTGAATAAAAAAAGTAAGGGAGAGTATGCAGAACAAATGAATTAAAGTGTAGAAACAATAAATAACATCATTTTCACAAGAAGATAAACATATAAATGAAAACTAGACACAATATTTTTGCAGGCCACGAAAGGACCTTCTGTCCTATTCTTGATAACCAGATATGTCTCAAGTAGAATACTCGATGATAAAAAAAACCCCGTAATTTGTTTTAGATATAAAATGTTCAGGGAAAATTATCAAAAAATCTTTTAATACTTAAACAATAAACAGAAGTAAGATCTTCAAGTCAATTTCGATCAATGCTCTCCGTTTGAAGGCAACACAATTTTTATACAATGTAACAACTGAAACGTTTCCGCATAAAATTGCCTCTTTCATCTTTTGCACAATCTATTCGTAATGTTTGTATTTGAATATGATACCTAATACGGTCCAACTAGGCATAAAAAGTCGTAAATATAAAATGATATGATAACATATCGTAGCATAATGTATATGAATAACACAGTGTTGTTAATATTTGAACAAGCTTAATATCTTTAGTTCCTCAATGTATGCAAATAATACATAAATGCTGTATAATAAATATTTTTTATTTCATAATCGCTTTCATTTTTATCTTCAGATGTTTTACAACTGTTTTACAAGTTGTAAAACATCTGAAGATGAAAATAAAAGATGAAACTTGTAAAAAGGTTGCATGA
>WFKH01011925.1:21577215-21588559 GCA_016163765.1 Magallana hongkongensis | reverse complement strand
ATTCTGGCAGCAAAATATGTCAGATATTGTATAAATATCAAAGACTAGTACATGTATGCATTTATTTGTATATAACGATTTATTGTTTGAAGGAAAACAAACAATCCAGGAAATGAATGGCTTGATTTCAGCCCCCCTCCCCCTCGTAATCTACATCATTGCCAAATCTGATATTTTAAATTACTTTAAATTAGTCTTTAAAAAATCAATTAATTTATTTGTTTGAACATATAGCAAATTCTTCAGAACTTAAAATATTTTTTTCATTTGGTTCTTGGCTTTTTCACGACGCCGTACATACCAAAGCATATTGTGTTTTAAAGAAAAAAATGTGGTGTGCCAATATCTATTTCATGATTTTAATTGATATCGCACCATTTGTTTAAATCAATTTCGTTCGATGTTATAAATCTAAGTTTTTTCTACAACCACTACCACCACCTCGCTTGCGAATCCGAAGCATTTGCGTGTATTTGAGTCACCACTGGTGCGCTGTCCTAGTTATATATATTCCTAGTCTGCACATGTTCTAAATTCTATATATCAGGCACATAGCATCTGTTTTAAATGTGGGTGCCAGAATTATCCTATATCTTGATAAGCAAATACATTTTTTATAAATTATAAAAAGTCTTCAAAATAATAGTCTATCATAAAAATTTAATAATTCGATACACTTATTCTTTAAAGATGTAAATTTCAATTCAAATTATTTATTGATTATCAACGGGCCTCATAGGGGTAATAGGAAGATTTTACAATAAACATTCATAATGTACAATACACACATCCACAAGAGGGAGCGATTGTATGACTGAAAAGCTACAGACATAAAGCATTGGCATACATATGTATTTATATACTTAATGCATGTATGTGTATTTAAATATTCAAATATATACAATATATCACATGATGAGAAATTAATTAGCGACTCAGAAATTCAAACTAAGGCAATGTCCATTACATTTACACTCAAACAAATTCCGTTTTTAAGACTTTTTTTTGACAGTTGATTAGTAAATAGTAAGTTTTAACTTGGAAAATAATATATTAGTTACAGATTTATTATATCTTAAACAAAAAACAGTTTCTCCCGATTCAGCGGTATTAAAGCACAACTAAAGTATTTAATAATCTGTAAATAGGTTAACAAACTTAATTGACGTATTTGCATTATTAATAATATTTTCATTCTTTCTCCGACCAATGAGGGTCGTTATTTTATTCCTGGTTTCCGTGATTCTAATCGGATGAAAATCAAAGACTCCCTATGGATGGGACACCAGTCCATCGCGGATTAACTTCCAGCCTGACCCAGGACCGAATTTTATATTTGTGAACTAAGACAAATGTAGATAAAGTGCCTTGTCTAAGAACACAACACACATCAAGTGGCCACACCGGGGCTTGAACCGTCGACTTTTTCATGTTTTATATAACACTCATATAATATGTACATCATATGGCATATGAATCGTTATGAAATAGCACACTATGTGAACTCCGGTATATGTATTGATAGATAAAACAAGTCTACCAAAGACCCATATTGATTTAAATATTTGTTTAACTTTGTTCAAGCGATTAAAGAACATATTACATAACCTCCTGTTTCGTTATCGATTTTATACACCATAAAAATCAAAACGTACTACATACATGTACATACAAATGTTATTACATATACCTAAAATTATTAATCTCTGCTCACTTTCAGAGTGATAGTGTTGACTTTTAATATTTAATTTGAAAAAGGGTTAAGATAAATACCGTGATAATTGTATTATATAAACGTCCTTATACACTCACAATAATAACTCCTTCATAAATGTCAATTGATTTCACCAAGTACCACATTTTCACATAAGAAGATATGAATATGTAAGTCACTCCCTATTATAGTATTCCGACTATAACCATTTACATGAAATTTGCTATTTCAAATAGCTATCTACATATACATGTATGTTAGTGGTCGTGTAAACACAATTCTTTTGAGGGTCGACTGGACAGCCAGCCCCTTCAATGATATCCCCATTATAACTGTATAATACCAAATTCCTATTATCACCAGGCTAGCAATGCCTCTTCTAAGTCGTGTAAACCAAATTCCATTTGAGGGTCGACTGGACATTCCCGCGGCCCCATCATCAGCAAATATAAAAGCCAAAATATGGGTGTAAGCAAGCCCTTGAAAGATACTTCCATTATAACTGTATTCTACGAAATTTCCTATTTTGGCCAGACTAGCTAAGCCTGTTATTGGTCGTGTAAACCCAATTTCTTTTGAGGGTCGACTGGACATTCCCGGGGCCCCATCCTTACCAAATATGAAGGTCCACATATGAGATAAAAGATGTTAGCCAGCCCCTTAAAAGATATTTCCATTATAACTGTATTATACGAAATTTCCTATTCAGGCCAGGCTAGCTAAGCCTGTTAATGGCCGTGTAAACCGAATTCCTTTTGCGGGTCGACTGGACATTCCCGGGCCCACCCCCTCCAAATATGAAGGCCGGAATATGGGATACAGGGTGTTAGTCAGCCCTGAAAGCTATGCCAATTACAACCGTATTATACCAAATTTCCGATTTTCACGAGGCTAGCTAAGCCTGTTAATGGCCGTGTAAATCTAATTCCTTTTTAGGGTCGACTGGACATTCCCTACATCCCTACCCCTTTTTGATATAAAGGCCCAAATACGGGATACAGGGTGTAAGCCAGCCCCTTGAGAGCTATTTTCCTTATACCGTATTATACCAAATTTCCGATTTTCACCTTGCTAGCTAAGCCTGTTAATGGCTGTGTAAACCCAATTCCTTTTGAGGGTCGACTGAACATTTCCGGGGCCTCACCCATTCAAATATAAAGGCCAAAATACAGGATGCAAGGTGTTACCCAGCCCTTGAAAGCTATTCACGTTATAACCGTATCATACGAAATTTCCGATTTTCACCAGGCTAGCTAAGCATGTTAATGGCCATGTAAACCAAATTCCTTTTGAGGGTCGACTGGACATTCCCGGGGCCCCATTCCCTTCAATCATGAAGCCCCAAACATGGGACACAGGGTGTTAGCCAGCCCCTTTAAAGCTATTCTCACTATAACCGCATTATATGAAATTTCCGATTTTCACGAGGTTAGCTAAGCCTGTTAAAAACCGTGTAAACCCAATTCATTTTGAGGGTCTACTGGACATTCACGGGGCCCCACTTTCTTCAAATATGAAGGTCCAAATACGGGATACAGGGTGTTAGCCAGCCCCTTGGACGCTATTCCCTTTATAAGCGAATTATACGAAATTTCCGATATTCACCAGGCTAGCTAAGCCTGTAAATGGGCGCGTAAACCCAATTCCTTTTGAGGGTCGATTGGACATTCCCCTGGCCCAACCCCCTCAAAATATGAAGGCCCAAATATGGGACACAGGGTGTTAGCCATCCCTTTGAAAGCTATTACCAGTAAAACAGTATTATACGAAGTTTCCGATTTTCACCAAGCTAGCTAAACCTGTTTCTGGCCGTGTAAACCAAATTCCTTTTGCGGGTCGACTGGACATTCCCAGGGCCTAATCCTCACTAAATATGAAGGCCCAAATATGGTATACAGGGTGTTAGCCAGCCCTTTGAAAGCTATTCTCATTATAACCGTATTATACCAAATTTCCGATTTTCACGAGGCTAGCTAAGCCTGTAAATGGGCGTGTAAACCCAATTACTTTTAAGGGTAGACTGGACATTCCCGAGGCCCAACCCCCTTCAAATATGAAGGCCTAAATACGGGATACAGTGTGTTAGCCAGCCCCTTGAAAGCTATTCCCATTATAACCGTATGATACCAAATTTCCGTTTTTCGCCAGGCTAACTAAGCTTGTTAATGGCCGTGTAAACCCAATTCCTTTTGAGGGTCGACTGGATATTTACGGGGCCCACCTCCTTTAAATATGAAGGCCCAAACACGGGACACAGGGTGTTAGCCAGCCCCTTGAAAGCTATTCCCATTATAACCGTATTATACCAAATTCCCGATTTTCACCAGGCTAGCTTAGCCTGTTAATGGTCGTGTAAACCCAATTTCTTTTAATGGTCGACTGGACGTTCCCGGGGCCCAACCCCCTCCAAATATGAAGGCCAAAATACGGGATACAGGGTGTTAGCCAACCCTTTGAAAACTATGCTCATTATAACCGTATTATACCAAATTTCCGATTTTAACGAGGCTAGCTTAGCCTGTAAATGGACGTGCAAACCCAATTACTTTTAAGGGTAGACTGGACATTCCCGAGGCCCAACCCCTTTCAAATATGAAGGCCTAAAAACGGGATACAGGGTGTTAGCCAGCCCCTTTAAAGCTATTCCCATTAAAACCGTATTATACCAAATTTCCGATTTTCACCAGGATAACTAAGCTTGTTAATGGCCGTGTAAACCCAATTCCTTTCGAGGGTCGACTGGACATTCACGGGGCCTACCTCCTTTAAATATGAAGGCCCAAACATGGGACACAGGGTGTTAGCCAGCCCCTTGAAAGCTATTCCCAATTCCTTTCGAGGGTCGACTGCACATTCCAGGGGCCCTACTTCCTTCTAATAAGAAGGCCAAAATACGGGATACAGGGTGTTAGCCAGCCCTTTGAAAGCTATTCTCATTATAACCGTATTATACCAAATTTCCGATTTTCACGAGGCTAGCTTAGCCTGTAAATGGGCGTGTATACCCAATTACTTTTAAGGTTAGACTGTACATTCCCGAGGTCCAACCCCCTTGAAATATGAAGGCCTAAATACGGGATACAGGGTGTTAGCCAGCCCCTTTAAAGCTATTTCCCTTATAACCGTATTAAACCAAATTTCCGATTTTCACCAGGCTAACTATGCTTGTTAATGGCCGTGTAAACCCAATTCCTTTTGAGGGTCGACTGGACATTTCCGGGGCCCACCTCCTTTAAATATGAAGGCCCAAACATGGGACACAGGGTGTTAGCCAGCCCCTTGAAAGCTATTCCCATTATAACCGTATTAAACCAAATTCCCGATTTTCACCAGGCTAGCTAAGCCTGTTAATGGCCGTGTAAACCGAAATCCTTTTGGGGGTCGACTGCATATTCCCGGGGCCCCACTTCCGTCTTATATGAAGGCCAAAATACGGGATACAGGGTGTTAGCCAGCCCTTTGAAAGCTATTCCCATTATAACCGTATTATACCAAATTTCCGATTTTCACGAGGCTAGCTAAGCCTGTAAATGGGCGTGCAAACCCAACTCCTTCTGAGGGTCGACTGGACATTCCCGGGGCCCAACCCCTTTCAGATATGAAGGCCAAGATACGGGATACAGGGTGTTAGCCAGCCCTTGAAAACTGTTCCCATTATAAGTGTATTATACGAAATTTCCAACTTTCACCTGGCTAGCTAAGCCTGTTAATGACCGTGTAAACCCATTTTTTTCAAGGGTCAACTGGACATTCCCGGGGCCCAACCCCCTTAAAATATGAAGGCCAGAATATGGGATACAGGTTGTTAGCCAGCCCTGAAAGCTATTCCCATTATAAGCGTATTATACGAAATTTCCGATTTTCCCCAAGGTAGCTAAGCCTGTAAATGGGCGTGTAATCCTATTCCTTTTGAGGGTCGATTGGACATTCCCAGGGCCCAACCCCCGTCAAAAGAAGGCCTTAATACGGGATACAGGGTGTTAGCCAGCCCTTTGAAAGCTATTCCCATTATAAGCGTATTATACCAAATTTCCGATTTTGGCCAGGCTAGCTAAGCCTATTAATGGTCGTGTAAACACAATTCCTTTTGAGGGTCGACTGTACGTTCCCAGGGCCCAACCCCCTCCAAAAATGAAGGCCAAGATATGGGACAGAGGGTGTAAGCCAGCCCCTTTGCATGTTATTTCCATTATAACCGTCTTATGCGAAATTTCCGATTTTCACCAGGCTAGCAAAGCCTGTTAATGGTCATGTAAACCCAATTCCTTTTAAGGGTCGACTGGACATTCCTGGGGCCCCACTTTCTCTAAATATGTAGGTCCAAATACGGTATACAGGGTGTTAGCCAGCCCCTTGAAAGTGATTCCCATTAGAACCGTATTATACAAAGTTTCCGATTTTCACCAGGCTAGCTTAGCCTGTTAATGGTCGTGTAAACCCAATTCCTTTTGAGGGTCGACTGGACATTCAAAGTGCCCTACCTCCTTCAAATATGAAGGCCCAAACATGGGACACAGGGTGTTAGCCAGCGCCTTTAAAGCTATTCCCGTTATATCTGTATTATACGAAATTTCCGATTCCACCACGTTAGCTTAGCCTGTAAATGGGCGTGTAAACCTCATTTCTTTTGAGGGTCGACTGAACATTCCCGAGGCCCAACCCCCTTAAAATAGGAAGGTCCAAATATGGGACATAGGTGTTAGCCAGCCCCTTGAAAGCTATTTCCATTGTAACCGTATTATACGAAATTTCCGATTTTTACTATGCTGGCTTAGCATGTTAATGGCCGTGTAAACCCAACTCCTTTTAAGGATCGACTGAATATTCCCAGGGCCCAACCCCCTTAAAATATGAAGGCCCAAACATGGGACACAGAGTGTTAGCCAGCCCCTTTAAAGCTATTTCTATTATAACCGTATTATACGAAATTTCCGATTTTCACCAGGCTAGCTAAGCCTGTAAATGGCCGTGTAAACTCAATTCTTTTTAAGGGTCGACTGGACATTCCCAGAGCCCAATCCTCACCAAATATGAAGGCCCAAATATGGGATACAGGGTGTTAGTTAGCCTCTTGAAAGCTATTCCCATTGCAACAGAATATGATGAATTTCTTACCTTCTCGCCAGGCTAGCTAATTATGTCAATGTTCAGTTCAGGTCAGCAAGTAATATTTTTTACTATATTACTGTTTCTTCTGATTAAAACATGAAGTTTATGTGGAATTTTGAATTTATATTTATTAGCATGTTTACGGTAATTTGATTAGCGAACCGACCACAGAATTCTATTCGCTATTCGAATAGCGAATAGCGGAAAGCGAATAGAACTCCAACTTCTGAATGCCCCAAACACTTAGTATTATCCTTTGAAATAATTGTCAATGCAATTAATTTAGGTAGTACATTACTGCCCCATCGGTGCATTATCACGTGATAATTATAAATAGCTTACGTATTTTCCTTAATATAAAAATATAATTACTACAGTATCCATGAATATCCAAAATCATTAACTATGATTTTTCATATAATATGATGAAGTTGATCTCACATGCCCCGTCTCGGTGTGCTTTCTAATCTGTGATAACCTTTATTTTTTCCCTGCGGTTGCAGGGTGTATAGAATATAAGCCATGGTAGCTCCCCGTACACCATTGAATAGACCTGGATAACTAATAACATCCAATATCTACATATACAGCACATTTATGATGTGTTGAAGATGGACAACATTTTATCAAAATATGTATCTGTTGGACTCAGCTTGTCTAAAATAGAGAGTATAATAAAACGACTTGAAATTGTGGAAAACTAGGTAACAAGATGCAAGACATCGGTCTGTGTCTAAGAGAGAAAAATAAAGAAAGTAAGAAAAACAAACTGAGTTGAATACGAATATGAGCCATTTTGGCAATTTGCTTGAAAGGGATGCAAAGAAGATGAAGGAAAAGAGTTTAACATGTATTACTTTTAAAGGAATGATCGGCATATGGTTTAAATTGTCAGCATCATGAAATATTTTTACGTACTGCCGAAAGTACAACATGCATTGAATAGAATAAAACGCGCTATTTTGCGATTACACTTTATACAAAATATACTTTACTTTTAGAAGACGTAGTGAACTTATAAAAAAAATTCTTAGGCATGTAAAAACTAAGATTTGAATGATAAAGTAACTGTATAAATGTTGGAACTCAAGACAAATGCATCAAATAAGTGGTTCCTAAGTACAGGACATAAAATTGAAGATTTGCATTACTGCCATTTAATATTTAACAAGGTAGTGTGAAGCGTAATGTGTGCATAAATAGTGAAGTTTGCCGGATGTTTAATACGGACACAACTGTGATCGGCCGAAGCCGTTCACAAAAAAATAATCTGGTACACAACTAACCCATCTCATTCAATTACAAGCTAGTTTAGATAATTTATGTCCCCCACTTTAGGAAAAAAGAAGAGGATGTAAGACCAGAAACGCGGGTAGGTTAAGGAAGCATATGGGCAATTTAGCGTCTTATTTTGAATGTTATAAGCAAAATCGCAAGATTAAATATCTGTTTTGAATCAGTCCAAACACTTAGTATTATCCTTGAAAATAGTTGTCAATGCAATTAATTCGAGTAGTTCATTACTGCCACATCGGTGCATTATCACGTGATAATTATAAATAGCTTACGCATCTTCCTTAATATAAAAATATAAGTAATCACGGATTACAAAGCACACCGAGACAGGGCATCACCTTTCTGAGACCATCTTTATCATATTATATGAAAATCATAGTTAATGATCTTGGATATTCATGGATTCTGTAGTGTGGTTTAACACAATATCGTATATCATATTTTAAAAAATTGTTTAATAATCAAACGTTAATTTCATACGGTATTGTAAGATAAAATTTTAATAAATACAGTAATAGAAAATTTGATGCTGCATCCTATGATACAATACAATATTTTGTCAAATAATATATAATATGATACAATATAACACTGTAATATATAATGAAATCATATGATATTGTATCAAGATATATAATTGTATCATTAAATACAATATGGTATTGTATCGTGTTATAAATAATTGTATTCAATCACATTATACAATATTATAACATAATATTAAAAAGTATCATATGATCAAAGATCACATCACACAATACAACACAAAATTGTATAATATGATATAATATTGTATGATATAATATAATATCATGTTAAATCGTGATATTGGTCTATATGATATTGTTTTGTATGACATTGTATCATATATGATACATAAAATGATATTGTATAATATAATACGAAATAATTTGATAAAATTTTGTATCCTATCGTATGATACTACAATATCATATGATACAATAATTATCATGTAACAAAATTATATATTACATAAAACAATATCACATCATACAATATCATATCATATGATACAATATTACATTTTTTCACTATCATATGATAATATTTCAAATGATACAATAATATATTTTATAATGCAATATCATATTATACCATATTGTATCATATGAAACAATGTTATATATAATACAATATTGTAGTATATGATACAATATTATAAATTACAAGATCTTGTGATAAAATACTATATTATATAATACAATATTGTATCACATGATTCAATATTATATATTACAATATTATTCGATACAATACTATATCATATAATACAATATTACAATATCGTATTATATACGCCAAGGGTATAACATAAGCTTCCCCCGACTTCGTCTCGGTGAGCTAATGAGCTAGAACAACACTACCCCGCGGTTACCACAAAACAATAAACATATCAAGGGAAGGCAAAACATCTCAGTTTTATCAAAATCGCTGCTAGAATCCTACATTCTTCTTGATTAAGTAGTTATTCATCCGGTTCTCAAAAAACCTTTGTAACTTTTATACAGTGTGCACGAAAAACGGTATGTTGCATCATAGCAACACAAAACACGGGATTCTAGCAGCACTTTACAAGTTAAGCATTGATCACACTATTGATACATGCTTATTAGTAAATTTGAAGTTCAATATATACGGGGTAGAGTTGTTCTAGTCGGATGTTTATATCGTAAACAACGACAGAGGAAAGCCTGGCTAAAAAATAAAAGCAGAATTACATACCTTTTAGCAAATAATTGATAAAATAAACAGCTTTTCCAATATTCTTTTGTTCAATTCTCAATAAATCACACCAAAATACTCTGTTAGAGTTCTTAGATTACTTATATTTTGAATCTGTTTACAATATTTTCCAATTAAATTTTCACGACATTCAATTCTCAGTCACGACGTCATCAATGTGTAAATCTACGTAAGACAATGTAATTTCTGAAAAAAAATTGTCATCAGTATTTTTGTTCTTTGTTTTTGGTCTATATTTCATTGTTTAAATATTGGAATAGGTATATAATAAGTAAGATTTGGGATTTCACGGAATTACCTGTAACTCAGATTCCATATGCTTCCTTAAGGTATCTCATTTCTCACGTTTTGATTTCATTGCGCAGATGATCATTATATTTTGAATGGGTATGATTTTATTTATTTAATCATAACAGAAAAATTATTATTTCATAATCACACAACATTCGTAAAGAAAATTCATTTCAATTGAAGAAACAAACAAGTTTTATGGGGAACTATTTTTTCGTGCGGAAGGGTTTTTAGAGGAAAATGACAGAAACAAGCAATTTTATGACTTTTGAATATACTTTTCTTTTCATTATATTTTATTCATTATTCTCATTTTTAACATTTGATAGGTTTGTAACATATTCTATAGGTTCTCTGTGACATGTGCAAAATTAAATCTTGAGAGAGTGATAGACGTTTAGCATAAAATCATGCAAATATATAGAAAATGTCTGAATTTTTTAAAGCCAATTTTTTGCAAGAATTTTACCTATGAAGCCATATATCTAAAATTTGACATCACTGACCCCCATGTTTTATTATGTCAAAATGTACTGAAAACACATATCGGCAAACTGGATAACTCTTATAAAATTCTTGATATTTAAAAAGTTTTTATTTCAAATCAAATTGTAACTATTATAGGAAATGTCTATTTTAAGTGCAAAAAGGTCACACATAAATCAATGAAGCGTCGTACATAATTTTTTTGTAATCCCTCTATTCAGTGTGACCATTGTGAATAATAAAAAAACAATATTTGATGAAATAAGTTTGCTTCATCAAAAATACTGACAACAAATCCTAATCAGGCTGACATTGCATTTTAGGTGCAAAAAGGTCAAATAAAAATGGCCATAACTCAGAGGGATAAACACTGACCCCCCATTATCTTTGTATGTTTTGTCTACAGATTTCAATGATATACTTCTCAAGAAATTCTTGATACAAGAACATTGAGGAGTGGGATACCTTAACACACCCGCGTAAGCAGTATGTTGATAAGTATAAAGATGCATTGCTACAGGGTCATTTTCTCTTCTAATCAGTGATAAATTTAAAACATGTCTTTGATATAAAGTCACTTACAATCGATATGACTTTTAATTTGATATGTTTTGCCGTTAGAGTCTTGAAATTGGCTAGAACAAATAATATATTTACACAAAACACATATCGATTGTAATTTGT
>WFKH01011925.1:21555403-21577205 GCA_016163765.1 Magallana hongkongensis | reverse complement strand
AAAGTATAACAAATTTGTATATGTTGGGGAAACGGGGGGTGACTTTATATCAAAGACATGTTTCAAATTTATTATTTAAATGCACGTTCCTCACAAATACATATTTACTGATGTATGTACAGACCTAGAGACCCTAAAACATGCTACTACACCTCTATATGGAACCGTGCCGTTCCGTGCAAGAAACGAACCGTACCGTTCACAAAACGAACCGTACTGTTCACAAAGCGAATCGTACCGTCCACAAAACGAACCGTACCGTTCAGAAAGGGAACCGTACCGAGCAAAAAGCGTGCAATGATAATTTATGCAAAACCCATCCTAACACGACCAAAAAAGCGTACAGTACCGCGCAATAAGCGTGTTACTTCCTTATACGGCTTAATGGACCATTGTCGTTCGATGAAGACGCACGGAGATTATCGCTGACCAGATAAGTTCAATATTTTGCTAGATTTTATTCGTACGATATCAAATAATATATACTTAAATTCCACGGTGTTGTTTTATTTAAACCGTAACAAAAATGTTTTTGTTTAATTTAATTCTTTTTCTAAGACCTTCATCATTTCTTTGGTTATCGACATAATTATTATCGCCGATTTTAAAACTTGTAAAATATAATGTAATAATCATTGTGTATATACTGGACTTTACATAACAGGAAGTGATTCTGAGAGAGAGAGAGAGAGCTTTTGTGTGTGAATTATACTTATTCTATGAACTTTTTATTACTGAATTTAATTATTTCGCTTTAACTGGGCTTCTGTAGTCGGTCACTTTAGCGGGATGTTATTTCGGGAGACTCCACGTGCTACTCCTGTCATTCAATTTAAGTATAACAGATCACAACCTGTGCAGCGTGCTACTTAGCTCCTCCTACATAGTTAGAAGAAAATTATCCAATGAAAAACAATTCAATTTTTTAAATCAATATTTAAGATGGTGCTCCTATTTGAAATTATTCAACAATCATTTCTCTTTGACTTCGTGATTTTAACTCATGTATTGGCGATCAGTGTCCTTTTTCTTTGCTGTCGTATTTTATCTTAAATAAATTCTTAAAGAGGTTCGCTCCTTAGGTTTTTAGTAGCCATTTTGGGTCACCTCTAGTCTGAAAATTCTGCATCACATATTAATTCTAGTAGTATATTTATAGTTTACAATGCCAAATAAACTATATTGAATAAATATGTTTTTAAAAAATTACATTTTTACAGAGTTCAGTAAGGGACTATATTTTGTGGCGGAAGGTTTGCAAGAAGGAAATAAACAATTTTCAAAACTCAATAGTTTTAAAGTACTGTTACTTTAGCTCCCTAATTTTCAGCACAGACCAAATTTCTAGATACTTTGTGTATTACGATATATTCATGATGTTTTAAAAAGATATTTAAACAATATTTTGATATTTCTATCGATATATTTTGGCATATTTAGCTTACATTTTATAGAAGTTAACAAAAAATTAACTCCAATTTTGACCTAAAATTAGTTTATTTGATGCTATATATCAAATTTTTTAAATGTGACCCCTACTTGTTTTACTTTTGAATGAGACATTAAATGTATGTCTATTTGTATGCAAAGTTTTGGAAAGATGACATTACTATAATTTTTTTTATTTGCGCTATAATTTGATAACTAAAAAATTTTGTAACATTTGTTGTTGTGTTCATTATGTACTGGCCTTTGAGGCCACCGGTAAAGCAAGCATTTTTAAATTTTGACTTAGATTTTACTTTTATAGTCACTACATGTGTTCTACTTCATACTCTATTAAAACTCATAACTAAATAATAGTTCAAACTATAAATATTTGTTTGATTTCTTCAAATTATCAATTTGTATGTTAAGTTTTAGCAAAAATTTCAGGAAAATTATCATTTCTGTTTGGGGTCCTATATTTCCAAAAAATTGCATGTGACATGGGTCACAAATAAATAAATGAACATTATTTATATCCAAGTGGTTTTCGGATTATTTACATTACTATTATTTCATGTGCCAACCTCCTTAATATCTTTATCACTTTAAACCTTGTTAATTACAAGTAAATGACGTGTATCATTCTAAGGAAAAATAAATATCACAAAAGTTCAATAAAAACTGTCCATTCACACACCCTGTCCATCGGACACATATTAGATCATCACTATATGTACACTGTACAAGAAAATAATTCAATCAAATACCAGTAAGTGGTACATGTTCATACATCGCTGATCTTTTTCTAAATAGGTTTGCCAACATTTAAAACGTCTGCTAAATCACATGCATACAGGGAAGAGCGGACACCTGTCCAACAACATGATAAATATCGCCATTAAAATCTATTGACTTAATGTGTATTTCAATTGTGTGTATCTTAAGAAATATTTTACAAGGGCACGCATGTTTTAACGAAATTGCAAAAACATTTAATCATAGTTTGACCTAACACACGATGTTATTTCAGGTAAGATAAGCGACGATGGGTAGGTGACCTGTATATACGAACAAGTGCAGGAGAACATAGAATCAATATTTGATTATCCGTGACGAATAATTTTATTATAATTGATTATAACTGAAATTCATTTTTTTTATTTTATCATTTTTGCGTGTATTTTCAAATTGACTATTTACCAGCGAAATTTGATCTGCTACAATATGCAATAAAAAACATCATAAGAATTATGAAAACATAAATAGAAAGATGTTTGTCAAAATAACAACTAGCCAAAAATCAAGACAACGATCAAGGAATGTAAAGAAATATTGTAAGAAAGTCGGAGCGATTTTTCTTAGCAATTTTAAATGGATTTAAAATATTGAATGACATTAATACTAATATAGAAATAGAAAGATGCTTGTTTAAATTATCGACAGGCCGAAATTAAAAGCGAAAAACATTCGCGCAGATTAAAAAAAATACATCAGATTAAAGTCAAACAGTTCTTTTCAGGAATTATACATGTAATAGGTACATTTGCTTAAAATTTAATACGAACAATATCAAACAAATCAAAATTAAAACCCCTTCCGCTCCCGGGTTTTCAATGCGTATACGTTTCACGCGAAGTATCAAAAACGGGAGAACGGATGGAGGTTCTAATTTTAATTAAATTGAAACGATCAACCATCATATAAATAAAGAAAAGGGCTTGTTATAAGTACCACCTTGCTGAAGTCTATCGGGCAAAAATTAAATGCAAATAATACGAAAAAATATCAAAGGGTTCATCAGGCCACGCCTACCTTATTAGTAAAGCACACAAACCGTTCACAAAGCGTGCAGCTATTTTAGCAAAGCGTACCGTGAAATAAGCGAGCCGTACAGTGCAAAAAACGAACCGTACCATTCACATAACAAACCGTATCGTTCACAAAGCGAACCATACCGTTCAAAAAGCTTATTAAATCGAACCGTGCAACTAGTGCAGTAGTACGTTTCAGGGTATGTAACATACAATAGTTACCGTGAAAGGGTCTGGATCCTATTGGAAAATTAAAACATAAGCTTCAGATAATTAAATTTCCAAAAAAGGCCTCGGACTCCCCTCCCCTTGCAAACAAAATTACCCTTTTGACTCGTTCTTGAACTTTACCTGAAACTGCAGTCTAGCAATGTAAAATGCACGGCAAACACCGGTTTCTCCAATATAACTCATAGCTAGAACCTATCCAATGATGACAATGATGATGCAAATATATATACATGCCTTTAAAAGGACTTCTAGCAATCTTGAACTAATGTGAACCAAAAATGGAAACATTATTGATCTGACTTGTTTTTGTAAAAAAAAAAAAAAAAAAACTGTTTTCAAAAGATAAGCAATATATTTTAGGTTTTAATGGTTTTTCTGTATGCAAATTGGGCATACAAGTACAGAACAATGTCCTTTTAATCTCCCAGAACCGCGCAGCTTCAGACTTAAATTAAAAAGTTAAAAATCTCAAAAATATGAAAGGAGGTCATTGGTGTCCAATCTAAAATTTGTTGAGAAAAGGGTTAAACCCTGCATATTTAAATATTTAAGCTGTGGCTTTGTCTCAAAATAGGGTACCCTGTTTTATGGCATCGTTTTGTAATTGTGTGCGAAATTTGCATATAAGACAACGTACAAAACCTTATATGTTTTGCTTTTGAACATTTTGATAACATTTTTGGTAAGTTTTTGGCATGCACAGGTCAGTTCAAGAGTAGTTCCGTTTTGATTCACATATGTACAAGATGGGCAAACATCGCGCTTAAGTTCCCTTATACATGCATGCATTAACTCAGGTAACACCGAAACACAAGGTTACATGGATCCCCTGAACAACAGTTCTTGTATTGTTCTCTTTCGAAAATATTAAATAGGAAACTCTATAACAAAGTGTAAAACCCACAAAAATATATTTAAAAAAATCACGATACATTAAACAATAAGCCAACTGTTTTGGACATCATATTCTAAAATTTCAGATGCATCAACTGACCAATTTTATTACTCGATGCCTCATTGTACCTAAGATAAAAAAAATATACACTAAAATAATTATTAAAAGTGAAAGAAGATCACTGTTCCATTGATATGAGGATATAAAGATATAAGGATGCTTACGGTGTATATAGTAAATAAATGTAACTAAATGTAGTGTTGTGTTTTTTGAGAAAAAAGTTTCCCTATATACACTTCTATTTTGAATCCAACTTTGGGTCCCAGTATTGATCCAGGGGTCACAGTTTTAACAATTCAGAATCTAACTATCTGTCTCGGATGCTTGCAAAGTAGTCTTATGAACTGTAGTTCTTAAAGAAGAAGATTCTTTAAACATTTTTTATATGTTTTTCTATGTTGAATTCTAAACCCTTTTGACGCCCTAGTTTTGATTCGAGGATCGCAAGTTTTTGAAAACAAGTTGCCCTTTGTATATAAGTTTTGGTGTAAATATGGTATATTAGTGGATCATACTTCACTATTTTGGGGTTATCTCCCTTTTAAAATGGGGTTTTCCTCTGTTTACAATTTAGGTAAGCTGTCATAAATGTTCTGTTTAATTTTATCCATGCAAAAACTTCTCATCAAAAATTGTCCTTGCTTTTAATTTTAAGTAGATATGAGCCACATTGATTTTCTTTGCTAATTCAATTGACTACACCTTCTCTCCGACCTCCCCTACTATATTGTAATACATGCATATTTCACCTTTTAAGTGTGTCTTGGTATTTTAATTTTGAAGAATATAATTGATTTCATCATATTTCCATCTATGTTTTTTATGTATGTCTGTCTGTCTGTCTGTCTCTTTCTCTCTCTCTCTCTCTCTCTCTCTCTCTCTCTCTCTCTCTCTCAGTGTATTGAAAAATTCCACTGACAATTAGGCATGCTTGCAAACAAATATAGAAACAAAGGCTAACCTCTCTACATATAATATTGCATAATGGACTCATGCATTTAACAAAAACTTCAAAATACCCTCATTCATAAATAGAATATTTTGAAAATCATTTAATAAAACGTATGATATTTTCAATATTTACTAACAATATGTCTCCCTAACAATAGCACTGTTAAAAATGACAATACCGATTGAAATCAATTACCCGTGACAAAACCTCAATAAAGGACACTTGTTTTGTTTGCAATTGAACAGATCGTAGTTTAATAAACAGAAAAATTACTTCATTATCAAATAAGAAAAGAAAAATCTGTTGATGTCTTATAAAATATTAAGTCTTTATATACGTACATGAAAGTACAATGTAGCTTTGAAAAATGAAATTCAAAGTATGGCATTTATCTAATAACATTTACTAATAAAACCTCCATTATCTCTTAGTAAAATGTGTTTCAAAGTAGAAAAGACAACTGGGCTTTGAAGATGTTTTGAAGTAAAGCTTTGTAAATAAGTAAGGCGGTGCATTTACCGGTATAGAATACTGTTTAAAACAATCAAAATATGTGAATGTCATAATCAACAAACTTGGAACTTGTCACCTTGATCAATTTATCAAATAACGTTTGAAATGACCTATAAATGAGTACTTTTAAATATATTAATCAAACCTTACATCCAAATTGGGTATAAACACAAATATTTTAATAATTTTTCATGAAAGTTGTATAGCAATCATTTTTTATCATATAGAGTTCTGACCATCTGATAATATCTTTGTAAGTGAACTCACATTGCTATAATTACTCAGGTGTGCGGATTTTTCCTACTGGAATACCTGTGGTAGAATGGCTTACCTCTTCTGGATTACATATAACTTTAGGTTTATTTTGTTCTTGTAGGGATTGCAAGAATTTCTGAGTGTCATCCACCAATTCGTTGTATTTTTCTTTGATTGTAACTTTCACCTGAGAGTTAGCAAAGAAAGAAAGCATTTATTAACTAAAACTAACATCGCATATTTATCATTGAATAAAGCGCGTTGTGAAATATCAACAAACAACAAAACACTTGTATTACAAGTAGCTAACGTCTTCAAAGAATAGAAATCTCAGCTTCGATTTCATTGAAGTTGAAAAATTCAATTCATTATACCGCTGTCAAAAATGAAAGTAAATGTAATGTTTTGTAATAAATCAAGTGAACGAAATAACTTGTAGATTTACTGTTTTCGAAAAATTATAAACTATCTCACTGTTGAGAAAAAAACTACATGTAGTATTATATATTTTCTCAAACAAATACTACGTAAGTCTCACGACGTAACGTGTTTAAAGCCAAGTTTTAATAAATTACACCTTTTGAAAAAAAATATTTTTTAATGATTTTTCAAAATATGCAAGACCGAAAAATTGCTGAACAAAAATAGTGCTGCGGTAAGGATCTAGAGCTCTAGTTGATTTGCTTTATAACATTTATAACATTCAGTCTATTAATGGAGTTATCCACTTTATATATCTTTCAAATTTGTTGAAATATAAATATAAAAAACCGTAAAAAATATATTATTGCGAACAAGCTCTTTTTGTTTTCCTAAGTCTCAAAAAAGTCAATGCTCTTTAATATTTTTAAGTTATTACAACTCCCCGACATCGCCTGTACATGCAATCTGAATTGGAAACGTGCATAAGTAAGTGTCAATGCCGATAACCTTGAAATATTAGTTATGAAAAGTATTTGATCATTGGTAAATGTTGAATTTTGTATTGTTATATCTAATTTTTGTATGTACGAGGGTTGTCCAAAAAGTTCGTGGACACATGTCATTTTATTCAAAATAACTGCGCCATTATCAGAAAAGTATTATGATATTTTAATATAGAGTTTAATAATGTATATGTGTAAAAATCAGAGTAATGTACGTATTCGTATTGGAGTTATCATGATATATACATTGCCTATACAGGCCGCACGGCCCAGTCTGACGTTAAGTTATAACGATGTTTCTATAACGTCGTAGTCCTTGGTTTACATGAGAGTAATATGAATCATTCACCGTGTGGTCAGAGGGTACAATCACACACTTCACCAAAATATCGCTTGTGCCACTTTTGGATAAGTAAACTCGAACTATTTCGATGTTTTTCCTATTTATTCCATCGTTTGTTTTGTTTCTATCGGTGTTTTAGCTCAGTCGACACAATTTTATAATGGCGCGCTGTTCCGTGCGGTCAGCTGACGTCGCTTTTTCAAGCGTTTTTAAAGACATGTTCTTGCCGTAATATCTTTTAAAAGTCCTCTGCTAATTTGAAAATAGCTTCAAACGATGTATGAAAATGCTGTATACCATACAGACTACATCATTATAGAAGATTATGAAGTTTTGAAATGTTTTATAAAAACTGTAAATTTTCATATCTAAAAACTTAATAACTAAGGTTGGAAAAATTTTACGCTGGGCCGTGCGTACTTTCCGCTACCCTTTGATACATTGAAATTTAAGTTTATTTCTATGGAAAACATTCAAAACCACTTTAGTTTGATTTGAAATTTTATAACAAAGATATAGATATGCAATATGTATATATAAACCCATTTAAAATTATAAAAACGCGATTGTCCACGAACTTTTTGGACAACCCTCGTAATGTTTGAAGTGAAATTAAACACCTTTAACAAACGTTTTATTTTAATTTCATAGATTTACAGTTTATTATATCTCCCGTAGTAATGATTATTAACACGTAGATTTCCCCCGCAAAGCAAAGCGGTTTTATTTATTAAATTATTAAATTAGAAATTAACACTTTCGAAAGAATTCTAATATACATTGTCAAGGACAAAACATTGAAAGGTGAGAAGTTATAGTTAGACAGAAATCAAGTTATTGTGTGAATTCAAGTACATTTGTATTCTGTTTACTGTTATTTATCATCTAACTATTGTGAATTGACAAATAGCTCAAAATGCAAAATGAATGTTTTTTTTCTTCTTCTTCTTCAATAACTACTGATGTAGATATTAGATAACCAGTTGAAGTGGTTCAAGCAGCAAGATAAAGTGTAACAAAATGAACTGAAGATTGAAAATATTAAAAAATATATTTTAGTAATCCGACTCTGGCCCATTTTGAGAAACATATAAAACGTATACATTAGCTACACCTACTATCAACGTATGGTATATATATTATGAATGTTTAGCACATTTTTTACCTACGTTTTACATATATTTTATAAAGTACGTTAAACCAATGCAATGTGGTACTTCAATACATTAAATGTGCGTAGTTTGTATTGTTATGAGCTGCCGTTGCGTAATGGGGATAATTTGGATCTATTGCACAAAAGGTCACGAGTTCGAGACACCATGTGGACTTTTTTTTTTCTTTTCGATTCCAGCCAATTAGTTTTCTTCAAAGAACGAATTCTTTACTGGCATGTATAATGTTTTTAAAACAATTTTAAAAGGTACAGTACCGACCCGACACAACCTTACACCAGAGCACACCCCACAATCTGACCCCGGGTTTGCTTTGGGTTTTGTTCAGGGTTAAGGTTTTAAAAAGTTGCGTCTGTTCTAGAGCTGCTCAGGGTTTGCTATGAGTTTGCTCGGTGTCAGCTCTTGTGGTCTGATTTACGCATTGATGTGTGAAGCAGACCCGTTTTATTCTTACCGCCTGTAAACCACGCCCTTGTATATTCCATATTCAGAGACAATTCATCATATTAAGTAGCGATGGTACACTAAGAACGTGCATTCACTTCAACGACCAAATGAATCACTTAGTCTAGGAATTGACCACACGACATAATATAAGGTGACGTTATGGCGAGCACACTTGCGAGAACGTTTTTGATGAATGAACGATGGATAAATGAAGACATTGCAATGTATAAAGAATGAAGCAGTTTTTATTATAAGTTAAGACTCAACTCTGTATGTGTACAATGTACATCTTTACAATTTTCATCACACAGCTGTCTTACTCCCGCGGTATCTAGAATCACGTACGACCTGAATAAAAATGGGGTAAAGTTTTGTTTGTATGTATAGTTTGCACCCCTAATTTATGATCTATTTTTATTTACATATCGTATTATACAGTACGTTATTTATAAATAATAATTAATAAAATTAACACATATTTATAATTTGTAAATTGTGCAATATTAATAAAACGTAAGCGACTATTTTCCCTGCATGATGATTCGATAACAAATGAATTAAAACCTACAGATCTGATTGGTTGGCTCTTTGATTGATTGTGGCATTTATTCGATTATCATGTATGACATGTGAGTAAGTTAGATCAACCTGCGTTGACTTTCCGGGTCTGCTTCTGTAATCGGGGACCTGCTTTCTGTGTCCTTAACTTCAGTTATCTTATAAGCAAATGTAAGATAATTTTCAGGCAATCATAAAGATGGACTATTTAGTACATTTTTTTCATGTTTGCAAAACATGACAATCTCTATGTGCTTCGTTTAAGGGGGATAATTCGTGTACTTGCCGTACAAAATGCGATCTCGTTGCTAGCAACGAGTAGTTCTTTCGCGCAAAAAAACTGACGCTTAACATATTTTTAAGGTATATTATATATTTGAATAAGACTATTGACCCGCGTTCAATTATTGCCTAGACCCTTTTAATTCCTAAACAATATGATAGAGATAGAATTTAACGATGAAAGTTGAATTAAAGTTTATAGTATATGATGGAATGCAAAGGAACCCAATCTTACCGCTACATGAAACAGAGAGGAGACAGGTTTGTGGTCACTGATCATTAAGGCTGGGTGTGAGATGTAGTGGACCTGTTCTATCCCCGCCCCCTTGTACAGGATCCTGTCACACCAGGCAGGGGTTCTCCTTTTTGGACATAACACGAACAAAGAGAAAAAAAAGACAGACAATAATTATACTGAACTGTCATTTTTTGCTTTGAATTGTTGTATAATTGAACATTTCTTTGTTCCTAAAATTTTCGTTAAAATGTTTATAAAGAACAAAAACTAAGATAAAAAATTGAAAGACCTGGTATCCCATTTATTGCTATTCTTGACGTATTTATAGGTTGGCTTGAAAGTAATATCTCCCTCCGAGTAACCTTGAAAAACATCCCGTTCAGCCATAGCCAGCTGCTTCAGAAGCTGAAAAATGGACACTTTTGTCAAGAAACACAAGATGAAGTTCTGACTTTAATAAACTTTTACTTATTTTTAGTCATCTTTCAGTTGGCTAAATAGCCGAACTTCATCCTGAGAAAAAGCTCATTTGAAAGAATATAACAAGTTGAAATACATACACATTGTCAGTATTAAGCTTATAATCAATGAAGCTTTTATAAAGTCTCACTCATTCTTTAAAACTGAAACAGACTTTTTTACGATAACTGCTGTACTGGTCTCTTGCAGGGCAAATTGATATACTTTACCGAAGTTTTGGTAAGTATAAAATTAAATGAGGTAAATTAAACATTTGACGTTACGTCATATTTCACCAATATAATGTCATTTTGTCCTGCAAAAGAGCAGTACTGTAGTTGTTAGATTTTTGACTGAGTGACCTAATTTTACAAGTGGTGAGATCGGTCATTTCCATAAATTTATAAAGTGATACAATCAGACAAGCATGTCTGAAATTTTATCTACATGTATATACCATCGTATTCAAAATAACTGTGTTTTAAAATTACCCAAAATAGATTTCATTAGGACTATCTGTCTTTAGCAATGTTTTTAAAGCTGACATGAATTCATAAATACGCATTTTTTCCCTTTTATCTCCGACTACCGCCATATTAGTTGTCTATTTCTATTGTTCTGCTCATCGCTACACAACCCCTATAGAAGGCCGATACCACTATTCATGCTTCTCCGCATCCAGGTATTTCATACACCCGAACACGTCACATTGGACAAAAATACATATAGAAACGCGTTTTGAACAAAAATAATATGACAACCACTGCACGGACAAGGAATATCCAATAAACGACGAAACAAGACAGACTGAAATCCAGGCAAACATATTTCAAAAATCATTGATAAGACCGGTTTTTTGTATATGTTATAACATCGCACATGCGCAACCGATGAGCAATGTCAGTGATCGCATGGATTTAAGAAACGGGGCGTTTTTGTAGAAACGCATGTAAACGGTGTTACGTTATTGCAGCCCGGAGGACCGGGCTGCCCTATACATATAAGTTTAAGTTTTGGCGTATGGTATTGACGAGGGAGAAGTTATTCAGAATTGAAGGTTAACTATAAATTAAATAGATTGTACATTAGAAGGTTTTTCCCTATGAAATTACGAAATATGTTCTGTTTTAACTTCCATAAAGTACATCATTCAAATTATGAATGTTTTTCATATGCAATATATAAAGTTGCTTATCATTTACTAAGGACAAAACGACAGGTCCCTTTTTTTAGAAAACTAAATTTTACTTATCGCATAAAAAGTTACGTCACACACTTTTTGTTTTTATTAGTATACATATACAATAGGTCAAATATATTTTTGATTATAGATGATACATATATCTGATTCTAAACTTTATTTTATGCAGTAAACAGTTACTTGAGAAATCAATTAAGTTTAAAACGATATCGTTTTTGTTCGATTTTATCCGAATAGAAGTTTTCCGTAAATCTTCTCGATTAGTCTGGATCATTCAGACGCATGCCTTTATAACACCAAATCGTAGACCGAAGCTGTTTGATGACCAAGACTACTTTCCATTGTTTTCGGAAGAATTTGGCGGCAAATCGAGTTGGAGGGATGTGTCAGATCGACGCAGACAAAATGGTAAGACACGTAATGGGTAGGATTCATCAAGGAATTGAAAAGTTTTGTCCTTTCAATGGACTACAATGCACAGCTATTGCCTTTTTAGGTCTTGTAGTTTAAGTGGTATGTCGAGGGATCACCCACAAACATGGGTAAACGATGTTACCTCTATAGTGATATAGATAATCAAGTGAACAGCCTGGTGAACGAAGGTACCTCGTTGTACGCATATATTGCCAGAGTAAGGGGTGTTTCGGGATATCTTACACACAGAAAATCATAGAATCAATATTTAAATGAATAAAAATCCGTGTCAAAAAACTTCATAACAGTTGATTTCAAGATTTCTAAATTGAAATTCATTGTTTATCTTATCATAATTGCGTGTAATTTTACATCGTCTATTCACCAGGGGAATTTGATCGGCAATAGTACTACAGTAGTACGGCATAAGAATGATCAAAAGAATTATGAATAAAGAAAAAGAAAGATGCTTGTAAAAATAACAACTACCCGAGTATCAAGACAACGATAAAGGAAACTAAAGAAATATCGGAATAAAGTCGGGGCAATTTTTCGTAGCAATTTTAATGGATTAGAAATATTTAATGACTTCAACTCAAGTACATGTAAAGAGATAAAAACTTACGATGCTTGTTAGAATTATCGACAGATCGCTGAATTATCAAAACATATCGGATTAAAGTCAAACAGTTCTTTAAATCTTTCGTAAAAATTTCATTTATCTGAAATTAAATACTAATAATAACAGACTAATTAAAATTAAAACTACCCTCCACTTCCCAATTTTCAATCAGTACACGTTTCAAGCAACGTACAGGAACGGATGGAAGTTCCGATTTTAATTAGATTGAAATACATTTGTAATATATCATATAAATAAAGAAAGAATGCCTGTTATAATTATCACCTTGCTGAAGTAGATCGGGCCACAACTAAACAAAATTATGTTGAGAAAAATCAAAGCGTTCACAAAGCGTGCAGGTATTTTTAGCAAAGCGTACCATGCAAGAAGCGAACCGTTACGTTCATAAAACGAACCGTACCGTTCACAAAGCGAACCGAACCGTTCACAAAACGAACCGTACCGTTCAAAAAGCGTACCGAACCGAACCGTGCAACTGGTGTAGTAGCACCTTTCAGGGTCTGTGTGTATTTCGTTTGTAACTTGACATTCAAAGTTTGGTCAAGCATATTAAACTTCATTTTACTATTCTAGACATAAAAATTAATTAATTTTTTTTTTTTTTTTGGGGGGGGGGGGGGCTCATCAGTTACATTTTATTTTGTGTAAATAACAATCATGCAAAACAAAAGGTAAAAGGTATGAAACAATGTCATATAAAATCCAATGATAATTATCATTATTGTTGATGGAGATTAAGGTCCCAATCCCTGTAATACGTCTAATCGATAATTAATAACATTGCCAATTGCTGCTGATTAAACAATGCACATATTATACATGTATAGCAATACTTAATCCCGTCCGGGTACTATAGACCAGGGCGCGACTGACATTTATGGATACATATAGACCTACTAGACATACAGATACAAATAACATATATAGATAGATAAACAAATACACATAATCAAATATACAAAAACTATCACATTATTCCTAATATGATTATATTCTCTTTTTTTATTTCTTTAAATTATAATGCAATCAAAACTATTATGTCTTTTAAACGGTTTCAGATATAATGTATCGATTGATTAATTGCCGACTGGTTTAACTGCTCAGGCGACGCTTATTAGTGTATATACTAAATTACTGCAGGCACGTAGCATCATTGGGTACAGGGAGGCTTGCTCCTCCCACAGCAAACATTTTTTTCTTAAATTATTTAGATGAGCCTCCCCCCCCCACCCCAACTTCCACTTTCAAAAACGCTGTTATGTCCCTGTATTGTGTAATTATTTAATGTACGTTTTTATGTATAGGCCCCTCACCCCCCCCCCCCCCCCCCCCCACACACACACACACCTTTTCTCGCAGCAACCATTTTTCTTAAAATTTACATATAAAAACAGTTAATGAACATTAAGTTGGTCCGTCCACTTTTGGGGGGCATGTAAGAAATTGAAGTGAAAGAAAAGAAATTAACAGTGAAATGGAAGTTATAGGTATAGATGTAAAGTACGCTTCAATTCCTTACATGCCCCGAAAAGTGGTTGCTACGAGAAAAAGTTTAATCAGGAACAATTGGCAATATTATTAATTATCGATTAGACGTAATACGAGGATTGGGGCCTAAATGTCTATCTTTAATAATGGTATTTATCACATTCTTCCATGATTTTATTTACACAAACTATAATGTAACTAATGACCCCCCCCCCCCCCCCAATATTATTTTTCAAATTTTTATGTCTAGAATGGTAAAGTGAAGCTTTGTATGCTTGAAAAATCTGTAAAAGTCAAACGATATACAGATTAAAAGTGTTTGTTATGTAGATGAGCTAAAGTCCGCTCCCCACCCCCCACTCCTGGAAAACTCAAAGAACTAAAGCCACGAAGTGCCAAAACCGGCCCTTTCACCAAAATAGGTGAAAGTCTCTCAAATAATACTTTAAGATATATAGTTTATAAAACACTTAATTTTTTCCCAATATCTTTTCTGGTGTTTTTTTTTACAGTCGTTCAAACTTGGTATTGTTTCTGTTTGTTTTGTATGACGTTATGACGTTGACGGGTTTACTATAACGTCATAAGAAACTGTTATGTATAAGAAGGTGAAATGTATGTGAAAACCCTAAGGTCATACACTATTTTTTTTTTTATGGACTGAGACAAAATTACATAATAGCATAAAAAAATAAAAGTAATACTGTAATAATTATTTAGTTAATTATTTACATAGGCCTGATTACCGAGTAAAAACATTTCAAAGATTAAAAGATTAAATGATAAAAGGAAATTGTATTCACTCAATTAAGAAGTATGGATGCATATAACGTTTTCCGTTACTCCAACTTGGTAAATATAAATTTAACTATAGTAAATTAATCTAAAAACCAGTAAAATAGTGCATATTGCATGCAAATTAAAATTTATTTTCTTTCATTTCAAAAACCGCATGTATGGAAGCAATAAAAATGTAAATTCCACCATAAATACTATTTATTCACTTATCATCTTTTAAAAGTAAATATATGGTGATTTCCGGATATAGTGGTGAATTGTAACTTACATACATTTATAAAACTATAAAATATGATTTACCAAGAATGCATTTTAGTACAAGTTATAACAATAATCTGATAACCAAATTATAAACAAACTTTAAACATTTTTTGTTATAATACATGTTCATTTTCATTTTCGGGTTTGCATTTCTTTGACATATCAACCATAGCGGGATTTCAGAAATTAATATTTACAATTTATGATACATACATTTAACTTGAACAAAGTAATTCGTTGAAGAATTTACAGTTGCCTTTAAACTTTTACTTAATATGAATACATGTATATCTATACGTACTGGAATTATAGGCATATTTATAGATGATTTAAATACAATATTTTTAGATGAGTTAAATACAAATGTTCCATGATATTACATAATATTTTCTATTACCTAAAATATACAAGTATAAATTAAATTAAAGATAGTTAAGTTATAGTATCCACTTTATGGGATAGTCCTACGTGTACTTGTAGCTGTCATTCTTCAATGTCACTGTCATCAGTGTCAGAGGCAGCAATAATTGCAGCGTCTTTGACATATTCACCCCAGTTCTGAGTATCTGAATACCTGCAGCTGAAACATCGACATCATTGTGCTTTGCAAATCCCAAGAGCACACCTACCACACGTGCACCCGCATGGCATTTACAATACCAGACAGTGACAGCTGATTCTGTGTATTGGATCCAGAACATGTACTTCTTTGATGAAATATGCCTACTCTGCAACTTAACTCTAATTAAGCCGGGGTGTTCTTTATGGACCAAGATGTTAGACTTCTCCTTCCATGTATTCTTGAATATAACTTGGAAAAAGCCTTACTTGGTATACTCCACAAGTTAAATTTCTAATTTCTTCTTCGTCTAGCTTGGGGAAATTCAAAGAATCGGATGAAACTTCCCAGCAGGATGACCTCTTGTCAAGTGCATTTTCTTCCACAAATGCCTTTAAACTGTTAACTTGCTTTGACAGGTATTGCATCTTGGCTGCAAGAGCTTCATCGTCATCTGCATTTCCTGTAGAGAGGGGTGGTAAATACTTATTGGAAATCGCACATACAATTCGCACATAGTCCCCTATGAATGGCACCTGATTTGTTTGGAGGGTATGTGCAAGATATTTCCAACGTTTAATTCTGTAATTGGCAGCCTCCACAACCCATCGAATCTGTAAATCAAAAAATGAGAAAAGCAAAACAATAAGTAAATTCATATGAAATTTAAATTTTAAATGCAAGTACTAGTATGTGTTAAGTCAAAGACCTTATTGCAACATATTCTTATACTCTGAGTAGACCAAATTAAGAGAAACAAAATTAGGATTTTCTTTATTTGCTACATACCGGGTACAAGTAATTTGAAATTAGGAAGTCTACTTGCCTTGGTAACCAAACGACTGGCATTTGCATCAGATGTGGGCATTTGTTGTTCCCCTTTGGCAATAAGATGAGGCATGTAGGCTTTTATCCCAAACTCCTCAAGGACTCCAAGGGCATCCCAAAATCCCCTGTCAACGATGAATATATCGTCATCTTCAAACCATGTTTTGATGTCTTCTATATTTAATTTCAACATATGATTCAGGATGGATGCATCGTTGTTTCGACTGTCAGCAAGATAGGGACCAACTACTGTCAGGAAATATCCATCCGTTGAAACAACAACCATTTGCTTAACCAAGGGGCTGCCTTTATGGATGCTGTATGTCCTTCTTTGGAATTGGAAATGCTTGCTTTTCTGGATGTATATATAAGTCCCATCAAGGACTGCGATGGCTTGACTTTGTGTCATATTTTTAAAGAGAGATTGGGCCAGTGGTCTTGTGTGGTTCGCTATCACTTCTTGGCGAGATATATGGTGTAATCCTACGTTTTGTGGAACAAACTTTTTCATAAGTGCAGTCCTGACAGTTGAAATAGCTCTTCTTACTGACGACTTTGAAATACGAAATATTGTTGACATTAACTGGTTCGACATTTCAGATCGCATTTTGAGAAGGAATATTCCTAGAGACATTGTTGATGTTCTGCTAGGTGTATTTTTAATTTCTGTTTCCATTTCCTGATGCATATCTTCAAAGTGGTCTTTGGATATTCCAGTTAGAGTGATGTAATCCAGGTTGTTAAGGTATGACGGATCAAATGTGAATTTGGATGAGCAATTCTGAATTGCATAACTCCGTATCCTTGTGGTTAGGTCTACTATTGTACGTCTGTTCAAACATGATGTATCTATAGTCTTTAAATTATTCAGTGATCTTGTGATAAAATCATCATTAGCAATGTGTGAGTGACAGCACCTGCTGCCAGATGGGATAATCACTTCCTTGTGGATGAATGCTGAGAATCTTGCTGATATCGGCACAACGATGAGCTTCGGCCCGGATCTCTTGCAAATGAAGCAGTATGAATGAGAAGAAAGAGTCCTATGGAGAGGCAGGGTAACAGATGGTGGACTTAGACATGATGAGTTTTCTGGAAGTTCAGTGTCAAGTTTTGCATTAATAGAGGGCTTTTGTTTTACTTGTTTGTTTCTGTAGTACTGGTGTCTGCATTTATTACATGTACATAACACATCCACTGGTCTAGCATCCACCATGAACGTTTTACTCAGAAATCGTCTTATTTCAACGCTTTCACATTTCTTCCTTTCATTTGGCGTAGTTCTTTTCTTACATAGAACACACGAAATTCTATTTCTGCTATCAACTAGCTCCATTCTACAAAACAACAAAGTAAAACATGAAGTGGAAATTATAATTTTACAGTTCTTTGATAGAGTCTTTCATTTCTTTTAAAAGTTTATGAGACTAAAAAACCTTCGTTATACCTTTCGTTATACCCGAGATTTCCATATATCAGTGTTCGTTATAAACGAGTTTTACTGCATTAAAGAAGAAATAAAGACAGATGGAACATCCTTTTAACATGTATCTGACGACGAAGGGAATTATTTACTTATTATGAATCAATAATTTTTTGTACTTTAGATATTTTTTTTGATTATTGAGTACAAATATATAGATTAATTTTTTTTTACGTTTTGAATGTTTTTTATAATTTTATAATAAGCAATTTAATTCCAATTAATGTCAATAATAGAAAGAACAATTATAAATAATTTCCAACGGAATTTAATCAAAATTACAATCACGAAACATGATAATATATGGGTAATTTGTTCAGTTTTTTAATATTGAATTTTCTTTCAAGAAATAAATGTACTTCATTTATGTATCTTTAAGTTGATTTGGGTTTTTTTTATTCCTGTACTTATTTCTTCATTCAGATGCAATGTTTTATGTTTCAATTATCAAGAATAACAACCAATATTTATTTTCATTTCATTACTCTTTTATTTACATGCATTCTTTTATTGTTTTCCGCAAGTGTTAACAATTTCATGAACCAGAATATCTAAGGAACCTAGTGTCGGTGTCAAGGAAACATAAACAGTGTATACAGACATGCACACGTATTAAACGTTGTACAATCCACATAATAAAAATTAAAGAAACAGACTCGATAAATTTATTGTCATTGGTTAACATCTTATCTGGGGGGGTGTCTTCCGATCCTATTTGAGATGACAACTCAGTGACAAGCAGACGTTTTGTGCATGCATTATGTATCGAGATTATCTAATGATAAAGATAGTAAAGAAAAGAAAGTTTTGGTGCTAGATATTTTCTCAAGAAGCTTTTTTAATCACAAGCTTAACTGTTTATCAAGATCAAAGGGAAGTCACACCAATTTTGTGCGGGCACAGGGGGTGGATCCAGTAACTTGAGGGGAGTATTTGTTTATGTTATAGGCTATAATGTGATTAAAATCGATGAAGACAACTACTTACCTTGCATGTTTTTATTTTTCTTCAGTTTGTCATGGTTTGTGACAATCGTCATCTTCTATTTCATTTTCAAGAGTAACAATACGGAACTTTCGAGTTACGGATCCGCTCCGTAGTCATGAAATATTGAGCATACGATACGATTTAAAAAAAAAAATCTTTTCAAAAAGACATTAAGAATGAACATTATGATACCACATAGTCTCTTTTTAATTTATTTTTTCTGTTTTATTCGGCGTTTTGATGACATATACCAAAAATTCCCTTGCATGGAATGAAAAATTCCGGTTATTTGCAGAAAGTATATTAAGTTAAAAATACAAATAACCCACAAGCCCCGACCAAATAAATATTTAGATTTTTTTGACACAATTTTATTGTTAATTTTTTTTTCAATACTTTTTAGATCGAGACATGGGGGAATATAGAAATTTGTATCCAAGTTTGTGATCTAGGTAGCAAAATTTGCCAAAAACTGGTAACCGATACCGGTTTAGCTTGTTATAATATCTATCTGCATGAGTTTTCGCGGAAAATATCCAACGGATTTTTTAGAAAGAAGGTTCAAGCTATTTAATATTATGATAAATTTTGCAATATGGGAGACTTCATTTTACTCATAATCACAGGGCCGATTTTGGCACTTCGTGGCTTTAGTTCTTTCTTAATTTTTTTAGTTAAAATACCGAATATATAGCTCGAGCCCCTACCACCACCACCACCACACCCCTAGTAAATCTAAATATCCCTCGGACCCCTCCTTTCTCCCTAGAAAAAAAACTGGATCCGCGCATTGAAATGTTACCTGTAATTCAAGGGTACGGTTTCTCCAGGGTATGATTTCTCCTGATACCTCTTTGCACGCCATCTAGCGTTTATTCATTACATGGTTTTGCGTCGGTGATCGTTCGTTTTGAATCGGTGTCTGCTGATTTTGCAAGAGAGGCTGTTGGTTTTGTTTTAAGCTGGTCTGTTCCGTATTTTAGCATGTTTTTAAAAATAAGATGTTCGTTTTGCATTAGCGTCTTTTTTACTCTTTCTGCCGCCCATAAGCGTAGGTATTTCGTGCGGGAAAAGTTTCGTGTAAACCGTTTAGTGCTTCGTTTCGTGTAATCCGTTTAGAGTTTTGTGTGAATCGTGAATCGTTTTGTGTAAATCGTTAAGCATTTTGGACAACGCGTGAGCGTTTCGGGCAATGCGTGTAATGAGCGTGGGATTTTCGTGCGGGAAACGTTTCACGTTAACCGTTTAGCGTTTCGTTTTGTGTAATCCGTTTAGAGTTTTGTGTGAATCGTGAATCGTTTCGTGTAAATCGTTAAGCTTTTTTGACAAAACATGAGCGTTTTGGGCATTGCGTGTAATGAGTTTCGAGCAGCATGCAAGAACCGTGTGAAACGTTAATCAGGTTTCATTTAGAACTCTCACCATTTATTAATTGTTTCAAAATGGTGCCTGAGTTTTACATTTCTACTTTTTTGTGATTGACAAAACACTTCTGCATGTATACTATTAAAAATAACTCTAAGATAAAACGATTTCCTTATCCTTTGATGAAACCTGTATTTTTGTCTACCAACAAAAAAAAATGATCTTAAACGGAGACTGCTTTAAACAGTTTTTGTAAGATGTTTCTGTACCGGTGCAATATTTAAATTCACCATACATAAAAATTTTATATGCAGTTAACAAGATATGACTTTCAAAGAAACAAGAAAGACATTTCGCCAATAAACTACGAACGCCCGCACCAGAGTAACTGCTTATACCTTTGGTATTTCAACACGTGTAATATGATGTCCGTAAGCTAAAATTTAATTTAACCTGATAAATAATTATTGAGAAATAAATTAAAAACCTACTTTCATTTTTGATAAACCAGCCCGAAATAGCAAAAATGGGAGTAAGGTGGTAGACACGCTTTGGCGGATCTAAGTCAGTGGGAGTTCGCAACAAAATATATACTTGCAATGAAAAAATATTAAATGATAACGTAAACAGTGAAATTCAATGTATTCACTGGGAACTTAATTTTAGCATACATAGAAGTTAAGATTTGACAAACTTTTGATAAATTAAATGAGTCAATTCGTTTCTTGAAAGCGCGATTTTAGTTCTGATGGATAGACGCTTGCGAAGCACGTCCTCTGGGAAGAAAATCGGAAAGAACCTTCCAGAATAGGGTAACCAAGGGACGAGTTCCTCATGCTCCGCAGGATGATACTTTTGATCGGCAATTTATTTTCAATTAAAAAAAGATGATAAATGAAATGGATCAATATGATACAATTTTAGTTTTAATGGAAAGATCTTCCCAGAACGGGTGCAGAGAAATGTGGTTAGACTAATTCACCTCAAACAGAAGGGCGAGTTAACCATTGGGCATATACTTTATTTCGGACAACTTTGGCTTAAAATATGCAAATAAATATTTATACACAAGAGTTTTTTCATTTCATACATTTTTTAACATGACAGATTGGTAGTAAACCTTATACATTAATTTGTAAACAATGTACATATTGTGTTCTACGTCTTTATAAATAAATAATGTATGCATAAAACGGGGTTTAATG